>BJKM01000395.1:192370-554909 GCA_015082035.1 Chaenogobius annularis
TGATATATTTAGTATGAGACTAGATTTAAATCTGTCCCACTCAGTCTTGTTTATGCTTCACGATTTAACATTGTCACATCTTTTGCTGGATGAACGTGAGTTTTTCTCATGTCCTAAGACACACACATCCCTGTATGTTTAAGAGGAGTGTCTGACCTGAAGAATGGGTTCTTGAGGTCCAGCAGGTTACTGGACTTTGAGCCCGTCTGGTCCACCTGGGCCACTATACTGATGTCGTAGCTTTGTCTGAGGAGACAACACACTTTTACAACCATGAACACAAGAGCTCACTTTAGACTTCAACTCAACAGATGCAGTAAAATGATCAAAAATAAAAATATCCTGATTCTGTTTTTATTTACTGTGAAAAAAATTCACAACATGGGAGCGTGATTTGATGACAGATGCGACATGAGAGCCACCCTGAATGACTCTCATACCAATACACAGAGCAACACCCTGTGGTCCCCTCAACATTACAGCTACAGAACAACTAAGGCTTCCAACTGTAGCTGCAGATGTTACTTTAGACAAAAGCCTGAATTCCACATTATTGTTGGCTGGAGTGGGTCCTTGGCCAGACCCCTTTGAAAGGAAGGATGTCCCTGCTGCCTCAGTGTTTCTACTGCTCAAAGTGACCCGTACTGCCCTACTTCCCTACTATAACGATATGGACAGCTAATTAGCATTATACACACACACATAATGTATGACTGTGGGATTACACTGTACTTGGAGCTTCAAGTTAAAGTCAGTTCTAATGTTCGAATGCATTTGAATAGAGGCAGAAACGTGCAAACATGAAAGAGAAATGTCTCTAACAAACTGCTTCATGATTCTCACTGGAGCTACAGCTGCACTAGGTTTATGATCACCTAATGGACATTAGCAGGTGGAGGGTAAGATACTGTGAGATACTGCACAGGTTACACACTAAAGGAGTCATTCACTGGCCCCCCGTTACAGTGGTCATTTGTTTGTGCTTAAAGTGACGGAGCAGAATGTCCACACAGTCGGACACTCGATCTCACACAGTTCAGAGGCTGTTCCCTTTTCTCTGCCCGACTCAACCCCCACAGTGACCGCTCGCACAGGTGGCGCAGGCGCGTACGGCCGTGTACCTCTTGTTGGCCACCAGCACTGCCGTCCCGGACAGCGTGTCCCCAGCCTTGGTGAAGAGCGGAGACTGCAGCAGACAGCGGACCTGGTACCAGTGGGTCAGAGGCTCAGTGGGCGCCGTGGACAACCAGATGGTCATTCTGCAGGAAAGCACACATGGCTAAATATAGAGACACAAGACACCAAACCGTTCGAAAGGGACATGAGGATTTATTTATTTAGACATGTTTGGATGCATTTAGATTGCACAATTTCGCCAAAAATAAGCACCTGGACTGGATTAGTAAGAAACTAATCCGGATTTATTAAAACTCCCAACAATTAGGCCAGATTTGAATACGAATATACAAAATTATTATTTTTATTTTTTTTATTGTGTCAACAAAATGAAGCAAGACATTTTAACTTGGCTGTAATATTTCAGATTTATATGTCCCAAATATGTGACATTTTGGTAATGCACACATGAAATGCCATATTTTTATGATGAAAATCTAAAACATTTACGTTTCTTGCATTTACGTACATAACTGCATGGTAATGTCACCATGGGGCTAATGGCAGGTCATTTGAGATCTGAAATGATCAGAAAGAATCCAGTCACGCTGTATGGACTTCTGCAGAACATTCATGTCTTCAAATATAATGGTCCCAGAAGGATTCATTCATTGAGAATAGGAATGGAACGTTCCGCTCTCCAGCTCACGAGGATGACTCGAGAGAAGGGAGGTGTACGAGGCACTTACGCTGAGCCCATGAAGGCCACGTCGAACCAGAAGGCCAGGCCGTGCACCAGGCCCGAGTGCATCATGTGGAACTTAAAGGGAATCTCTATCCTGCACAGAGAAGAGAGCAATGGTCAGAGAGTCCCACGTGAGGAGCGGACGGGTGACTGGAGTGTGTGTGCGAGTCTCCACACCTGTACAGGTCGTCCTCTTTGGCCTCCAGGAAGTTCACCGTGTACTTCACCGACTTGGCCATCAGAATACGGATATCAAATGTGTCCTACGGCAAAGCAGAGGCAACGTTACGCCGCGGACAAAAGAGCATGCGGCACTTTTTATAACCAATGCAACAATAATACGATTTGTTTTTAACTCAAAATCCAATTTAACATGTTAAAGAGTAGAAACATTTGAAGGAAGACTGAAATATGAAGTGCTTTTGTAGACCTCATGGAGACACAGGGACATTTAGTTTTACATAATTTCATCATTTAAAGAATTTTACAGCTTTGTGTAGTAAAAAGTATTTACTGTAAAATGTACTTAACCCAAAAAGTAGACTTAAATATAGCACTTTTACTTTTGCACGGTCAATGATTGGGTTTGAAAGAACAAACCAGAATTAATGCAAGTTTAATGTGTTGAATGTGGATCACGTACTACTATTGGCTGTCTGAAATACTCATCGACCGCTGCTCCTCGAAGTGCAGACAGATCTACTCCGTGGAAAGACGGCTGGTACCTGGAAATCCAAAAAAACATGCTTTTATTCCGTTTATGTGCAAGTTATACCAGTTTATCACAAATTACTTTCAGATTTCACCTGAAAAGCTACCAAAAAAAGGAACATCTAGCATCAGTTCAATGTAGTTTCAGAGAGAATGACTTGAAGAGCATGTTTCCGTGCGCGTCCTTACCAGAAGTTGGCCTTGGTGAACTGTTCCATGTAAAGCTGCTCGTCTGTGAAAGGGGCCAAGTGCACGTCTCCGATGGTGGGGAACATTTTACCTGCAACACACAGCGCTCATTTCAGAAGGTGGGCGCAGAGATTTATTTTGCTAAACATATAAATTGATCTGAATTCATTTTTGCAATGCAGAGATTATGTTTTAAATAATCTAGAAGCCTTCAGTCACCACATGTGGTGCGATTGAAGATTATTTACGAAAATCAGAAATATTCAAAAAAAAAATCCACATTTTTATTTAACATTTCAATAACACTGCTTTTTTATAAAAGGGTCTTTCAGTGTGTTTCAGATGCTGTATAGTCCAGAGAACAATCACCAACCAGCCTCAAACTATAATTATCTTTAGAATTCACTCGACGCAATTAATGTTGTCAAAAGTATTGAAAATCACACTAATCAATACTAAAACTAGGATCGAAACTAGATACTCATTTGAAGTATATCGATACTAAAAAGAGTTTGCATTCCCTGAGCAGTTTAATAATGATCTTGAATTTTATCAGAACTACTAGTACACGACAGTTACTATTATTTAGTGTTGAAAATGTCAATCTGTTGTCTAAAAAAAGTGTGTGTTTTATTATCATTGTGGTATCGAAATCAGTATCCACTCTATTCCTTAGAATTGGAATAGAGTTTGAAATTATAATATTGTAACAACTAGGGGTGCACCGATATATCGACCAAGTATCGGTATCGGCTAGTCTTTATTCTGAGGTAAAAGACCCAGAAATGACAGTTACAGACTTTTAAAAAGGTAAGAAACGTTTCAGAAAAAACGAATTAAATATGAGCGTAACGTATTCACACGCATTCCGCGATAAACGCAATGGTTTTTTAGACATTTTTTGACTAGTTTTCCTCCTAAGCAATGTTTAAACATGTTTACTCCAAATAACTTTAGTGTGAGAGGATTAAAGAATGAGAAGGGTCAGAGGAGGAGAGCGTGTGTGAGGAGGAGAGCGTGTGTGAGGAGGAGAGCGTGTGTGAGGAGGAGAGCGTGTGTGAGGAGGAGAGCGCGTGTGAGAGGAGGTGTGAGAGCGTGTGTGAGGAGGTGTGAGAGGAGAGAGGAGCGTGTGAGGAGAGGTGGAGAGGAGAGGGCGCTTGTGGAGGAGGGTGAGGAGGAGAGGGCGCTTGTGGAGGAGAGGTGGAGGAGGAGGAGGCGCTTGTGAGGAGAGGTGGAGTGAGGAGAGGCGCTTGTGAGGAGAGGTGGAGGAGCGAAGAGGCGCTTGTGAGGAGAGGGCGTGTGGAGGAGGGGGCTGCTGTGTGAGGAAGGTGAGAGCGCGGAGGTAGGCGCTGTGTAAGGGGAGGCGTGTGAGGAGGAGAGGAGAAGGCTTGTGAGTTAGAGGTTGGAGGAGGAGAGGGCGCTTGTGAGGAGAGGTGGAGGAGGAGAGGGCGCTTGTGAGGAGGAGGTGGAGGAGGAGGAGGGCGCTTGTGAGGAGGAGGTGGAGGAGGAGGAGGCGCTTGTGAGGGAGCTTGTGAGGAGGGTGGAGGAGGAGGGCGCTTGTGAGAGGGTGGAGGAGGAGGAGAGGGCGCTTGTGAGGAGAGGTGGAGGAGGATGGAGGAGGGGCTTGTGAGGAGAGGTGGAGGAGGAGAAGGCGCTTGTGAGGAGAGGGGAGGAGAGAGGAGAGGGGCGCTTGTGAGGAGAGGAGGGGCTGGAGGAGGGTGGAGGAGGAGGAGGCCGGAGGGCGCTTGTGAGAGGGAGGAGGAGAGAGGGCGCTTGTGAGGAGAGGTGGAGGAGGAGAGGCGCTTGTGAGAGAGGTGGAGGAGGAGAGAGGCGGCTTGTGAGGAGAGGTGGAGGAGGAGGGAGGGCGCTTGTGAGGAGAGGTGAGGGAGGAGGAGGGCGCTGTGAGGAGAGGTGGAGAGGAGAGGGGCGCTTGTGAGGAGGAGAGCGGCTTGTGACGAGGAGGAGAGAGCGTAGTGTGAGGAGGAGGGGGAGCGAGCGATGTTGTGAGGAGGAGGAGAGCCTGTGTGTGAGAGGAGAGCGTGTGTGAGAGGAGGTGTGAGGAGGAGAGAGCGTGTGTGTGAGGAGGAGGAGGTAGGAGGAGACAGCGCTTGTGATGGAGAGGTGGAGAGGAGAGAGCGCTTGTGAGGGAGGTGGAGGAGAAGAGAGCGCTTGTGAGGAGAGGTGGAGGAGGAGGCGCTTGTGAGGAGAGGTAGGGAGGAGAGGGCGGCTTGTGAGGAGAGGTGGGAGGAGGAGAGGCGCTGTGAGGAAGAGGAGGAGGAGAGGGCTTGTGAGGAGATGGAGGAGGAGAGGCGCTTGTGAGGAAGGTGGAGAGGAGAGGGCGCTTGTGAGGGAGGAGGAGGAGGAGAGGGCGCTTGTTGAGAGAGGGAGGAGGAGAGGGCGCTTGTGAGGAGGAGGAGAGAGAGGGCAGCTTGGTGAGGAGATGGAGGAGAGAGAGAGAGAGGAGGAGCGTCTTGTGAGGAGAGAGCGCGTGCGAGAGGAGGAGAGAGCGCGTGCGAGAGGAGGAGAGAGCGCGTGCGATGCTCTACAGTTTTCAGTGGTTGGTGTGATGCTCACCGCTGGGCTTGAGGAACTTCTTGGCGTGCAGGTAGCTCTCCAGCATGCGCTCGTTGAACAGCATGTAGCCCATGGGCTCAGAGATGATGATGTCCACCTGCTCGGGCAGAGTCACCTCCTCCACCTTCCCCGGGATCACCACCACGCGCTCCGACAGACGGGTTACTGTTCACCAGCACCTGACGCACAAGTATACATGTCAAAATATGTGTACATGATGTGGGTAACTTTGGGTTGTAGTTTTAGACTGTCTACATTTTCAAAGTTCTCCAGTAGTGCGTCATGGAGACTTTCAGGCCGTTGTGCGGGTGTAGTGTATCGTGTTGATTCATGTGGGACACGGATTTTTATAAATGTACTATATTTTGGGGTTTCCTAGTTCAATTATTCAAAACAAAGGCATGATCTTTCTTCTGCTTTTACAGTTTCGTAAATGTACTGAACTGAAACCTCCCAAAAACTAAACTAAATTTTAGCGTGCAATTACACCCCTGGGAAATGATTTGTTTGGTATACGTTGTAGTAATTAGTGGCAATTTGCAGCATATACAAAATGATGAGTTTGACCGACATATTGGTTTGCCGATATATATTTATACTTTAGTGAAAGAGTAAATATGTGTGTATAAAGAGCATATCCAGAGCGTGTGCGCAGTGTGTGTGTGTACCTCTGCGTGCTGGGCCATGGTGCTGGCCTCCACAGCGTACACCTTCCTGGCTCCAGCCTGAGCCGCGAAGAAGGACAGGATCCCCGAGCCACAGCCCACGTCCAGCACCACCTGTGCAGAAGAGCGCTCAGTACAGAACTATTGGACAAGTCAGAACCACGTGTGGAAAAGAACTACTTCATGTGTGTTTTTCATGAGGAAGAAACAACCTTTAGGTTTTGATGGTTAAAAGCTTAAGACTGAAGGATTCGCTCGCTCATGCCACCAGACTAAAGGCCAAGTTTAGCTGAACAGTTTGGGGTTCCGCATCATCATCGCCATCATCATCGTCGTCACTCGTGGTCCAGGTGTGTCGTGAGATTCAAAATATTACATTTTCACATGTACAGGTACTTTGTGCCGAACCATAGTGGTTCTAAGCCATTTTTAGCTCTGTAGTCCGTTAAATCTTGGAAGATGGACCAATCCCAGCGCTGGTGGTCTAAAGTACTTGTGGCGTTGATTTGATGGCACTCGAGTAAAAATGGGGCTTTCCACCATGATCCCGCCCATGCACAGGGTGTTTAGGAGCATTACCTTGTCTTTGAAGTCTGTGTGGTTCTGGAGGATGGCCCGCTGGTACGTCCCTGTCCGAACGTAGTCCTGCATCATGTTCTGTTGCTGGGAGAGGTAGCCATAAAACTGCATACACAAAAGTTTATGGTACAGGGGATAAAGAAATCAGGATGTTTTTTTAATACATTTTTTGTATGTCACATGAATCTATTAGACAGTGTGAAAAGCAGTAAATTAATTGTGCTGTATTGGCAAAAAATGTTTTATACAGTGCAAATCTAATACAGGGACATTTCCAGACATTGAGCGTGACTGTCCTGCGCCTGATCCAGACTATAAAGTTTAAGAGTTTGATGTAAACTAAAAGAACATGAAAATGAGCTGGGGAAACATGATAAGGTGAATCATTTCCAGATGGGACTGTAAACTGTGAGAGGGAGTCGTCTGCTTTAGAGGGTTCGTCCTGAGCTGTGGACCAGAGCAGCGGAGTGTGGCTAAAGTGTACACTCGGATGAATAGAGGGGCAGAGCTGTCAAGCGATCACCACCTGGTGGTGAGTTGGCTCCACCGGCGGAGGAGGAAGCCAGATAGACTTGGGAGGCCCAAGCGCATTGTGAGGGTCTGTTTGGAACATCTTGCGGAGCCCTCTATGATGAAGATCAGCACCTCAAAATCCGAGCCCTTGGTTCTCAACCGGAGAAGGGTGGCTTGCCCCCTCCAGGTGGGTGGGGAGTCCTTGTGTCCAAGTGGAGGAGTGTCTCTGGGTCTTGTTCCCAAATGAGGGAAGAATGAAGCGTGAGATTGACAGGCGGATCGGTGCAGGGTCCGCAGTGATGCAGTCGCTGCAGATCGGACTGTTTGTGGTGAAGAAGGAGCTGAGTCGAAAGACAAAGCCCTCGATTTACCGGTCAATCTACGTTCTACCCTCACCTTGCTGGAAAAGCTTCTGGTGGTCCCAAGAGTCTCTAAAGCAGCACAGTAGGAGGTAGAGCGTTTAGCTAGTAATCGGGCTTTCTGTCCATGTTAAAGAGGCCGACACAGTCAGAATCAGAATCAGAATCAGAATCAGAAAGAGTTTTTTGCCATTGTCAATGAACAAAATTCAAAAACATAGGAACTTGTCTCGGCCTTAAGGTGCAACATAAAACACTGAGTAATAATAAAACAACATATATTCAATCAAAAAAGGGCATGCATTAGGAAACAATTTAAAATTAAGTCTCTTCATTTAAGACCAGGCTTAAAACGTTCCTCTTTGAAATCGCTTATGGTCAGGCCAGTTAGGAACAGAAATAAAAACCTAGTATGCCAGCTATGCTGCCCTAGGAGCAACTATGCTAGGGGAAGTATGGCAGCTTGAGCACACTCCTCTGAAAAGGACAAGATCACGGATGCAAGTAGTCGAAATTAGTTTCCTCCGCAGGGTGGCTGGGCGCTCCCTTAGAGATACGGTGAAGAGCTCAGTCCTCCACGTTGAGAGGAGCCATGAGAGGAGCCAGCTGAGGTGGCTCGGGAATCTGTTCCAGGCGCTTGGGGAGGTGTTCCGGTCCCAAGTGGAAGTCCCAGGACACGCTGGAGGGTCTCTCAACCGGCTTGGGAACGCCTCAGGATCCCCCCAGAGGAGATTTGTTTGGGATGAGGGAAGTCTGGGATAAGCGGAGGCCCCGGATAAGCGGAAGATGGGTGGATCTACCAAAACTTTAGTTTACGCACATTTACAGATTCTGCATCAGAGTTGGAAACATATCAACATTTTAGATAATCGTTTTGACGATAATATGCAAAATGTGAATATCGAGTATATAGTTTGTACTTTTAAAAATGCTACAAAAAGAACGGATTAAAAATAAAAAGGAAAATGTTATGTTGTACATTCTCAAATAATGTGATATTGTATTTCGGCACTTTTAGTAATTTTACAGACCATTCACATTTGTCTGTTGATTATACCTCAACTAATACATTTAGTTTGAACACATTTCTGTGTGATTGACATATGGTCTGACCATTGTTATCGGGATACTCTACATATTCATTTTTGTCAATATCACCCACCCCTAATTAGTGTAAAAGTGTTGTTTGGAGTCGGTGTGTGTTTGGTGGTACCTGGAAGTACTGTACAGCCGAGGACTCCTCTGTCCGCTCACTGAAGACCGAGTGTTCGTTCAGGTGTCCGCGGCAGTTCTTCAGCACATTGTAGAACGACTGGAAATCTGCGCAGGGATAACACACTATCAGCATAGTAGGGGGCGCTCTGGAGACTACTCCACTCTTCAAAAGTTCCACTCCAGTGCAAAATACCCCCAGAAGAAAGTTCAGTATCAGAAAGGGCAAGGGACATTTTAAAGAAAAAAATAGTTGTTTACAGTGAGGTTGCTAGTTAAGTCTATTCATGGGTTTGTTTTAGTCACGTGACTATTTTGGAGGACGTCCCCGAATGTTGTAGGCTCCACTGAAAACGTAAAAGGGGCGATATTTCAAGAAGGGTTTTGATACTTACTGATATCTACTGCAGGTGAGTCGCTGAAACTTAAAAGCAGCAAAAACTTGCCACAAACATTTTTCGTATATTTACATCCAAGCTACTCATCCACAGATGCTCTCCGCAAGGACAAGCCCTCAAAGCATTAAAGACTGATCCTAAAATATAACACCAGAACCGTAGGGAATGAGGCTAATGTTAAGTCTGCAAGTAGTCTAATAACCTTTACTTGCTTAGCCACACAATTAACTTGGTAGTTTAATGAGTAAAATAGCATTAGCACGCTGCTAACCACCTGAAACAAAGTACTCACTGCAGTGTCTGGAGTGATTTCTGTAAGTGCCCACGTCCCCCTGTTGGCACTAATCCATGTCTGGTGACAAACGGGGTCTTTGACGATGTTACAGAAAAATAGTCCTTTCTTTTGAGATTTGTCGTTGTTGTTGTTGCCCACAGTGAGCAGCTGCTGTCCTCAAGAGGGCAGCAGCAACGAGTGTGTCACTTCACTTCAGACCCATGAATAAGGTGTGTGTCACCTGAGTCATATTTAGCATAATGGTTCTAATGGCCATTCTGATTGGCCCTATTGTTTCTTTTGTTTTGGATTAGGCTTGAGGATGGAGGTGGAAATGGGTGAAAGCTTGTCTCTCAGACAACCATTTCTATTTAGAGCTGGATTGTCTGTCCTGACAATGATTATGACATACTGTCATACTCAAAATGTTAAATATGGCAATAAAAATGGAACATGTGAGCAGTGATCATTGCTTTGGATAATTTACCGGAGTCTGGTCTTCCTTAGTAGATTGTTGCAATAATTTTAATTCTATTAGATTAAAAATGGTGCTGTCCTCACGTTAAGGACATCCTTCTGTGACTCCCAAAGTGAGGTCCGGGGCGCCTGGGTACTTCGTAGGGGCCCCTAAAGGCAGTCTACACATCAAGCACATACAAATCCAGTTGAAATTAACTAGTTGGGATTTTGAACATAGAACTGAAATCCATCAGGACATGTATTTTGTGGACAGGACTGGAATTGTGGGGCTGCGTTGGAATGTCTCCTGATCTATAAGGCCTCCTCGGCATAAGAGGTGAGACACTTCTCAGCTGATGTAATACATTTGAAAAAGCAGCCTAATAAAGAGCCCTTAACTTGAACCTTACAGAGTGTACACATGTGTCAGTGTGGTGTGTGTGCATGTGCTCGTACGTGTGCTCGTGCTCGTGCGTGTGCGTACCTGCGGGTGAGGAGAACTGCAGCAGCACACTGTTACAGCCCAGGGTGATGATGAAGGACTGCTTCCCCACACGCGTGCACTCCGTCTCCCTGGACACGGAGCATTTGAACACGCTGGCCTCCTCTCCTGCACACAGGACATGCCACATCTCACAAAGGGACAGTCATGTTGAGAGCAGCATCAATAGTTTGTTCTCTTTTCATTGTTCCATTATGACGATCATAAAATAAAAGTTCATATCATTTCAAAATACAATAAACGTTTTCTTTGGACAATAACTTTGACAAAGTACAAACAAGGTGATGCTTTGGTTCCGTTAAGTGCATGACAATGTCACGAGCAGCAGCAGTTGAGGGATGTAAAGTGCTTTGAGTGCCAAAAGAAGGAGCTATAGGAGCAATATGAATACGAACAATTACCATTCATCCACATGGGGCTTCTACTGCATATCCACATGTCTTTGATATGCTCCAGAGAGAAGCAGCTATCTAAGTTGAACAGACTAAATACTGTTCGTTTAATGCACATTACAGGTCGTGCCTGTTTTTCCAGTTTTGTGTAGAACTACAACAGCAACAGCAGGGGGTGTGTGGGAGCGCACAGCTCCTCTGCTCTACACTCACGACACAGGCGCCGGACACAGGCGCCGGACACAGGCGCACAGGCGCCGGACACAGGCGCCGGACACAGGCGCCGGACACAGGCGCCGGACACAGGCGCCGGACACAGGCGCCGGACACAGGCGCCGGACACAGGCGCCGGACACAGGCGCGCCGGACACAGGCGCCGGACACAGGCGCGGACACAGGACACAGGCGCCGGACACAGGCGCCGGACAGGACAATATGCACATCCCACCATTTATTATAATCGAGAGGGGTCTTGATTGAAACATTTTAGTAATAACAGACGATTAACTAATTTAATCCAAACGTATCCTCTTCAATGTCACAAACATTTTGCAAACCCATTTATCAAGTGCAAGCCTACATTTTGTTATTTATTTAGAATGATGAAAACTTATTTAGGAAGATTATACCCGACTATTATCAAAGATATAAACAAGCTGATTAATTTTTACAGAAGGTTTTCACAAAACAACATTTTGCTGTGTTTTGTGATGCCATGCCTGTCGGGATCAGGTGCTATGGGACTGAGCCACTGGTGTTGACAGAATGAACATCCAGAAATTAATTTGATTTGGTTTTAGAAATGTTGTATTTTAATAATCACTAGTGGCTAGACATTCAGGTAAATTTTGTCAAACACTAAAATGAGTGATTAGAGATTGAAAAAGTGGCAGAACTACAGCCGTCATTGTTTTAAGAGAATAGAAAGTTTCTATGTGTATTAGAAAGGAGGAGGCTCCACGGTTAATCCAGGTCTATTACAGGCTTAGGGACAGATTTGTGGTGAAAAGTGCTGATCAAACATTAGACTTTATGATCCCCGACTGCTCTGTTTATATTGTTTTAAATGGCTTAACTCAGGTAAATACAGTGCCCTCCTCCTTCAATATTGGCACACTTGACTAGTTTTAGTGAGCGCTGTAGTACAAACTCTTCTCTGTACACTTTCACTGTCCTTTTTTCTGTAGCACTACTTTATCATTTATTTGTGCTGGGACGGCCAAGTGCCTTTCATGAGCTTTGTCTGAGTCTTGAAGCTAAAAAACTTGCTTGGTTTGAAAATGCATGTTTCAGGATGCTAATCATAGAGAAGTAAAGAAGCCATTATTACACTGCATTAGATGTATTATTTGGAAGGTACAGGAGTCATCTGTGTAAAAAAAAATTATATATAAAGAAAAATGTATAATATCATGATTGTTCATTTTGGAGATATTCAAAATGGGAATATTGGAGTAACTCGTCTATAGTTAATACTATAACAGAGTGTATCCGACAGGTTTTCATGCAGGCTTTGATCAACAGAACAGTGCAGAGTGAATGGGGATAAGGCTGGGGAAGGACATGCAGCGAATTGTCGAGAGCCGCACTCGACCTTGCGACGCTGCGGCCCGCTCCAGTCGCACGCCACGACAAGCCGCTGGAGTGTGCAGGGCGTCCCAATGAGCCGCCCTTTGAGCAAGTGTGGAGCGATGTGGACTTCAGGCAAGTACGGTACATTCCCCACGATGCGTTTCATTGTAACGCAGCACATGTACCCTACTGACTTAGCAGTGAGCGCAAAAAGGAAACAATGGAAAGGAACTTAAAACTGATTCTGTTTTAAATAAATATGTGAATGTCCAGCAACAACACTGTAAAAACTGTTCTCATTTGTTTGTGGCCAATTCTGCGAAATGAGCCAAGCCCAAAGTGGGCTGTGGCTGTGCAATTCATTAAAGTGTAGTTTAATAACACTTTGACACGCACTTGTGCACTTATACATTTCAAGAAAACGGACATTTCAGTCAAGTGCGTAGTGCAAGGATTGGAGGAAATAGAGCAGAGTTCTAACACAGAATCCCTAATGTAATCATTAAGTGACATTTTATCCAAAATGCAGGGACAATTTACACACAACTGACACTTTTTTTGCTGACAGTTTAAACAATCATTTTACACAATAAAAAGGCGTTATCAGGTATTATTATTTATTAAATGGTAGCTACAGTGTGATTTCTATGGATTTTGCCTATTGTTAAGAGGTAACAGTGACCACAAACTCATGTCCAACCAGGAAGTGACATTAGAAACTTCACCAAATCTGCCAAAGTGCCTTGCTTGGACTGTCCAGAGTAAGAGCTCACTAAACCCAATTGCTCAGGTATTCTTCACGGTCAGGAGATTGAATGACCTAGTTGTGTAAAATTAGCAAACCTGCCTGGCCACACTTTTCTGGACCTAGGGATGCCACAATATCAAGTGTTAGTGTTATGATTATTGTGTGAAAAACATCACAATTTAACGGTTATTCATGATTATTAAGACTAAATCTAAGACTTAATCCTGCTTCTGAAGTTCTATCTGGACCCCGGGCTCCTTGATTACAAGCACATTAGCGTCATAAAGTTTACCACTGCTGCATGTTTCCCCTCTGCACTTCTGCATTTCAGTGAAGGATATGAATCATTTTGGCCTGACATTATTCGGAACACGACAGAGAGTGAGAGCAGGCCGATCACACAGCGGTCACACAGTACTGGACAAAAACATGCAGCGAGAGGACAGCAACATCATAAACATACCTTTCACTGGAGAGGATTGGAAACATTTAGATACAGATATGTGCTCTCGTTTTATTTTTTATTTAGAGTTTTTGTGTCAGTTGTAGTAGTTTCAAGATTATTATTTTGTAGCAATATACACTTAGATAACTGACAGGCTATGGTCTTAAACATTGCCATTTAAAAAAAAATTATTTAGGGACTTGTATAAAAGTTTAAAAATAATAATAAAAGTCCAGGTGCATTGCCAATAGAAAGTCTATTAAAACACTGAACTGTAGGCTACTTTGTGGGTTTGATGCACAACAAACTGATCCTGATTCTTCCCAGAATGGTAGATTTGCCTGAAAATATGTGGGTTATAGCTTTACATTATGTTGTACACGCTCTGGGTGAATCATTATTGCGAATGTTTGTTTTTTTTTACACTTTTTTTCCTCAAAGTTGATTTTTCATTCAATTATTGTTTTTCTTTTCATAAACAAAATAAAACTGGCTGAGCCTGAACTAGAAACCACATGCCTATCAATAAATAAAAAAATATCAATGACGATTAGATACGACTGAATCTCCATTCTGATTCAAATTTGATTAACTGTCCAGCCCTAAGCATGACCACTTTCTTTTATCAGACAGTGCACACCAAGGAATAAATGAAGAAGCTTTCATTTAAGAAGTTACATTTTAGAGCAATAAAACATTTCACATTGTGAAATCCCAACTTAAGCCACACAAATTGTGTGACATTTACACAAATGCTACTTTACTCAAAAATGAAGACAAACTAAACAAAACGACTATAGTGCAACTTGTATGCGTCTATGGAGCAGATTTGGAGGCATTCTTGTGCGGAGCTTCCCCAGGGGAGGCGAGCAGCGGGACGGCCCATTCAGAGCAGAGCAGCGCCTCAGCGGGGAGAGAAGGGAGCGGGACCCGGCTATTGTTCCAATGAGAACAAAGATGAATGCATAAATAATGAGGGCCCGTGCTCACAACGTCTCACAATAAAGATTAAAAAACACACAGCTTTATTCAGATAAAAACAGAAAATTAAAAGTTTGCACAGTGTTTTTTGCGCTGCGGATGCTAGCGGGACGCACAGATGCTGCAGCCGCTGGATCGCATCATAGCGACGGGTCAAGAAGAGTGATGTCCTCCTCCGCTCTCTGCTCCAAAACAAAGCCAATGCGGACGCACACTGTCACATTAAACGTCTCAGGGGGGGCAAAACTTGAAATGACGTCTGTATTATCAGTTTACACGACAGACTATGCCATTAAAGGGGACAAAGGCTCTACATTACCGGGCATCTGGACGCTAGCGCATCACCACAGAAGCCAGGCTAATGGCATTGTTTAACAAGTTAGCATCACACTGCACATGACTTATTTGTACAACTATGCACACCGTTTACGCGCCACGCTTCATTTTGACAAGTTCTTTGAAACACTGTCATTATAACAGGACAATGGCTTTAAAGTTAGGACGGGACATTTTATCTGTGGACGCCAAATAAGTGTGCGCTTTCGGGGCTCCCTCGTGATTACCGGGGGGAGGCGACGTGAGCTCCCCAGATGGGTTAGCTTCTTGGCGGCTAATGTTGCTTACGGCCAGATTAGAGACCGAGCCGAGACTCTCTAAAGCCCGGGCATTTGGCTCAGGGGCGGAGAACAACGCGCCGACGTCACTCGCGCAGTTGTTTACATTTACTGCTAAAGTGTATTTAAAAACGTATGAACTACCGCTAATTATATTCGTAACAACAGTTTAGAGCAATAATCTCTTGATTAATAACAAGATTTGCAAATATTTTACAAATTCAGAATAACTAAGAAGACGTTCCCAAAACCACTCCCACTCCGGGTGAAATGCCTTGGATGGAGCGAGTTCTGATGAAGATTAGCTGTATAAGCATTAGCACGCGTAGCATTAGCCTTGGCACAAGACAGGCCGAACATCCCAGGAGCCGCTGCGGAAAAGGTCAACTCACCATTGGAGAGATTGATGAGGGCAGCGTCTTGTGTTGTTTTGACTTCTAACCGCAGGGGCTGCTGCTCCGAGTGCCTCTGGATGTCTCCGTTTGCGTCTCCGATGGAGATGAGCCGCACGCCGGGGAACACCGAGACCGCCATCTTCGATCTGGAAGTAGAGACAGTTCGGCAGCGCTCACATCCAACCGCGCACTGCTCTCTGCTGGAGCCTGGAGGCGGCCAGGGCATCCACGCCGCGGTGAGAGAGAAGAGCCCTTTAAACAGCGGGCCCTGGCGGCTCAAGGTGAGTACTGCGTAAACACGAGGCCCATATGGACAAGGTTTATTTAAAGCGACATAATCAGGCCGCTTTTTACGTTTCCTGACACAGTTCTACTGTAACTGTCCCACTCACCAGGAGGCCTTTCCACAGACACATAGTACATGTACGTGTCTATGCTGTGTATACTCCTCAAGTACTCTTACAGACTGCTTACTTTTGCTCCTACTAATAGTAATATATTGTACAGTGTAACCATTACAGTATTTAATTTGACCCTTTTAAAGAAAATGTTTTAGAATGTTTTCTATTTCTGAATGCAGGCGACTGGAGTCAAAATTAAGTAAACAATTAAAACATTTTAATGAGTAATTGAAACCAGATCTTAATACTAATGATTTTTTCAACAGAATAATCAAAAATGTTGAATGTTCAGGGTAGTAATATCAGTTATACCTATAAGGGCAGGAAAAAAAATGCCCCGAAAATTATTTATACAATTAAGTGTATTTTTTAAATAAAATTAAGTATATAAAAAAAATATATATGTAGATAAAATGAAAATAGATTGTGGGCTCAACATTTCTGTATTTGCCTGGTAAAATAAAAAAATCTGGCATTTGCCTTCATCCAAAAAAGTATCTCTCATAATCTTCTATTACATATACAAATATTAAGTACATTTCTGTTTAAACCAAGCTCTAATATCACTCGCATGTATCTGAGTGGTTTTCATTGACCAAAACCACCTTGATTTTTTATATTTGGCGATAATCTGAGGTTAATCCCAGTTTATCCATTGAAATCACATCATGTTCCACTTCACTTTTGCTTTCACTTGTTCACAAACATTTGTGTTTCTTCTTCTCATTTTTCTCTTTATCCTTTTAAAATACCAGATTGCATACATTTAGGCCAGAGTTTCTCAAACTTTATCTGGCGCACCCCCCTTGGGAGATAATATCATGGGATCAAAACGGAAAAGAATCGATATGCTTTATATCATCACATGAGCGGTCAGCAGCAGCAGCAACAAGTTCGAAAATTAGATTCTAAAAGGGGAGTGTAGCGTCCGGTCGGATTGAGAAGGCCAAAACTGATGGTTCTATGAGTTTTTATTGTTTCTGTTCCGTGTCATTCAACCAGTGTCAGAGCTAGGCAAGAACAAATAAAGAATAATTATTTTTTGTCCCTATAATCACTGTTACTAGCTCATTACATTAGCATAACTTTTCCATACATTTGTAAAATAAACATTTCAAACATTTCAAATTGTTCAATAACACATTCATTCATCTTACAAACTTTGTTCCCCTGTCGACAGTAGCTTATCTTTGGGTTTTTATTACATTCACCATGTTTTTTCTATGTTTTCACTGTTAACCGTAACTTACTTGACTTTGCGTCAAGTAAGTTACGGTTAACAGTAACTTACTGTTAACCGTAAGTTACTGTTAACTTACGGTATCAAAATAAAAGCAAAACCTTATAAATTTGCCTTTACAGGGAGGGAGACAAGCGTGAAGGGAACCAGGACAGAGGAGGGACAGAGGAGGGACAGAGGAGGGACAGAGGAGGGACAGAGGAGGGACAGAGGAGGGACAGAGGAGAGACAGAGGAGAGACAGAGTAGGTATAGAGGGGGGACAGAGGAGAGACCAGAGGAGAGACAGAGGAGAGACAGAGGAGGGACAGAAGGGGGAGAGAGGGGGGACAGAGGGGGGAGAGAGGGGGGACTGGAGGCAGGCTGAGCCACTCCTCCGCTGGGCGCATATTTCTCCAAAGGTCTCGCGCCCCCTTTGGCACAGCTCAGCGCCCCCAAAAACGGGCGCGCCACACACCACTTTGAGACGCTCTGATTTAGAGAATATATTTAGTATATATATTCTTGGTCATTTTTTACGCCCCTCCTTGAACCGACACCTTATCGTGGTGGAGGGGTTTGAGCGCCTGAATGATCTCAGGAGCTATGTTGTCCAGGGCTTCAAGCCCCTGGTAGGGTCTCCCACGGCAAACAGGTCCTGGGTGACGGGTCAGACAAAGAGCGGTTCACAAGCCCTTTATGAACAGAAGAAGACCAAGGCCAGTTACGTCGCCCGGATTGGCATTACCGGGGCCCCATCCTGGAGCCAGGCCTGGGGTGGGTGCTCGACGGCGAGCTCCTGGTGGCCGGGCCCGGCCGGGGTGCAGCCCGAATGAGTGACGTGGGGCCGTCCTCCCGTGGACCCACCACCTGCAGGAGGATCCGTAAGGGGCTGGTGCAAAGAGATCTGGGTGGCAGTCAACGGCCGGGGCCTCAACCACCGGATCTCCAGACACAGAAACTAACTTTGGGGACATGGAACGTCACCTCGCTGGGGGGGGAAGAGCCTGAGCTTTTGCGGGAGTTTGGGCGGTACCGACTAGATATAGTCGGCCTCACCTCCACCCAGTTCGGGCACTGGAAACCATCTTCTCAAGAGGGGCTGTGATGCTCCACTTCTCTGGTGTTCCCAGACCCTCCGGTCAAGAAGGGCCACCGGAGGGTGGGTTCCAACTACAGTGGGATCACACTCTTTCAGCCTCCCCGGTAAGGTCTATTCCAGGGTACTGGAGAGGAGAATCCAACCGATAGTCGAACCTCGGATTCAGCAGGAGCAGAGTGGTTTTGGTCCTGGAGCAGCTCTATACTCTCCATCGGGTACTCAAGGGTTCATGGGAGTTTCCCCAACCAGTCCACATGTGCTTTGTGGATCTGGAGAAGGCTTTCGACTGTGTCCCAGAGGTACGGGGTCCGGGGCCCTTTGCTCAGGGCTGTCCGGTCCCTGTATGACCGGAGCAAGGAGCTGTGTTCGCATTGCCGGCAGTAAGAAAGACCTGTTCCCAGTGCGTGTTGGACTCCGCCAGGGCTGCCCCAAGTGGAAGAGTTCAAGTATCTCAGGGTCTTGTTCACGAGTGAGGGAGGGATGAAGCGTGAGATTGACAGGCGGATCGGTGGCAGCGTCCACATTGATGCGGTCGCTGCATCGGACTGTTGTGGTAAAGAAGGAGCTGAGTCGAAAAACAAAGCTCTCGATTTACTGGTCAATCTACGTTCCTACCCTCACCTATGGTCATGAGCTTTGAGTAGTGACTGAAAGGACAAGATCGCGGATACAAGCGGTCGAAATGAGTTTCCTCCGCAGGGTGGCTGGGCGCTCCCTTAGAGATAGGGTGAGGAGCTCAGTCACACGGGAGGAGCTCGGAGTAGAGCCGGTGCTCCTCCACGTCGAGAGGAGCAAGCTGAGGTGGCTCGGGCATCTGTTCCGGATGCCTCCTGGTCTCCTCCCTAGGGAGGTGTTTCGGGCATGTCCCACGGGGAAGAGGCCCCGGGGAAGGAGGGACTATGTCTCTTGGCTGGCCTGGGCACGCCTCGGGATCCTCCCGGAGGAGTTCGAGGAAGTGTCTGGGAAGGAGGAAGTCTGGGAGTCCCTGCTTAGACTGCTTCCCCCGCGACTCGGCCTCGGATAAGCGGAAGAAGATGGATGGATTTTAGTACATTTTTACTCGTACTTGTTCCACTACCTAATATTTGTTCTTGAGTTTTATTGTTTTCAAGTAACTGTACTCTTAGTTGAGTACAGCTTTTGCCTACTTTACCACCTCTAGATATAATTTGACAACAACCACTGTAAACTACCGTCAAATAATGTAAAGCTCCTTGATAGTGGTTATATTATTGGCTAAACGTTCAGAAATCATATATCGTCTTTAATACTGGGAAACACCAGCTTTGAAACTCTTGAAACCTGCTCATTCCATAAAGTATATTTCTTATTTGCTCATTGCCCAAAACACACTGCATAGACCTGCTTATTAGATGCCAAATGGATGACATAGGCCTATTCACAAATAATGGCCGTTATTCTGCAGGTGATACGTTCTATTTATCATACTGTACGCCTTCATTATGTCATCTAGGAGAAGTCATTTCAATTTATAATGATGTACGATTTGTGATGTAACCTTTTTGACCGCATAAAAGAATGTAGGCAACGTTTTTGTTTTGGAAATGTTGATTTATTTCTCAGCAATTGAAATAAGATACACCATTTTGCCGTTGCATTGTAGTGCAGCTAGGTGGCACTATATCTTCAGGCAGTGAGGCGATTCCTCAACATTAAGTAAAAAAAAAAAAGAAAAAGAAAAAAAAGACAGGCATTGTGTGAAAGCAAATAACAGAAAAAAATATTATAATATCAACAAATAAATAAAATAATAGAGGAAAATATAGATAAACAATGTGAACAAAACAAAATGAACAGAATCAATTATTTAGTATTGCATAGAAACAAGTCAGTTTGGCATGTATTTCACAATTTAAAGTTTACAATCTTTACTTTACTAAAATGGCATAAACAGACGCAGCTGCATTTCAGTGGTCCCAGCTGGAACAAGCTTCTATGGGCGAGGGCATTTTGAAATCCTCCCGATGTTAAGCCTCATTATTGATATTAGTGTCCACGTCCAGGACAAAAAATCTGCAATGAGGAGGATAATCCCATCATTCATTTCATTTATGCAGCACTTGTGTTTTCTTTACAAAGACCCTCACACCACCTTCTGCTGTGTGTGAAAGGGGGGCTGGGACGGTGTATGAGTTTGCTGTATGTCTTATCGCGGTTTTGTTGTGATGCATGTATTGTATTTGAAACCATGTAATGCAATACTTGAATGATTTAATCTTGTTCATGAATAAAGCTTTCAGTTCCATTGGCCATGACCTCTGCAGGACGTTCATGTGGGGTTATGTTACGTGTGTGTGTCTGCAGACAAAGCTGGTGGCATCAGTTTGTTTTAAACAAAAGGTATAGCGCCTATAACAACCTCAGCGATACTTAATATGCATTTGACACACTTAAGTTACAGTTTATCACTTTTGGAAACTTGACTTAATTCAGGGCAAAGTATGGCAGTTCCTTATAATATTGAACCATTAGACTGCATCACAGTTTGAATCGACTTAGTTCTTTCTATATGGGTAAAGTATTAATAATATATTCTTACTAATATAAAATCTCAATATTTTTGTTGACTTGGATGAAGCCTGAGGACTTGATGAAACACATTTAGATGTTTTAGTTTTCATTAGAACCGTTTTGTTGTAGTAGCGGTATAAAAACCTTTCTCTCAGCATTTTGTTGATTTCAAAATGAGTTGTTGAACACTGAATATTTGAACAATCCTGGACTCTGCTGATACAAACTGAACCCTGCGTGGTTTGTCTATTCTTTGTTCTTCAGAGGACGTGAGCAGTCAGGTGTCCAGGGGCCTGATGGTGAAATGAAGACGTGTTAGCTCGGAGCGCTGGGTCTGGAGCTCTGGACACAGGCACCACACTGTTTCTGTTCCAACATAAAAGACATGAAACAGACGGAGTTGTGTGTAAGCGAGGGCGGCACTCACGGCTCAGAGCAGCGCACATGACTTGGGGGGCCTGAAGGGGTTGTCGCTGGAGGGCACCCCAGTGAGGAGGGGGTCTTTGTGGGCGTTCTGGAGACAGAAGGTCTTGAGCTCGGCAGCGGCCTGAGACACCTGCAACCGTGTTTAAAGAGAGAGTGTTAGTTTAGCGCGTGGGAACATTTGCATTCATGTTCTATCAGCTAAAAATGGTCTTTTACTTTCTATTTAAAAACTTGGATTAGGTTGCCCTCTGCTGGTGACAGGGTCTGAAGCAGATTAAAAGGTATAAAAAAGACATGGGAAATGTCAGAGCCTGTTCACAATGATACTCAGCTAGTTCCAGTTGCCTCATAAGTGTGGATCTTCACTTCTCGTTTCATTTTCTATGAGGAATTAGGCTGCTAAAGTAAATCAAAATGTAAAGATCACACAGAGGGGAGCAAGTTCCAGATGGATAATCACTGTCAGAATGTTAAGACAGTTACATACCACGTAAATATGTCTTTAAAAGTAAGTGTTTCAAAACTAACAACTAGGCTACTTGATAAAAGTACAATGACTGTCAAGTCAAATGTTTTTGTAGTTCAACTTGTGGTGTTATTTTAGCATTACTGATCACATTTCATTGAAGCTAGCATTAGATTAGAGACAGAAATACCTCTTATATTTTTTCACCTGGTGAAGTACTACACTGAACAAACATAAACTAAACACTTTTGTCTTTGCTCACATTTTTCATGAGCTGAACTCAAAGATAGGAAACATTCTATTTACACAATTTCTCTCAAATATTGTTCACAAACTCCTTGTTACTGAGCAATTCATATTTATTTGAATAATCTATCCCCCTCACAGGTGTGGCATCATGATGCTGAGACGCATGGATATTGCACAGGTGTGCCTGAGGCTGGCCAAAATAAAAGGATTCTGAAATGTTTGGTTTTGATTGTTTGTGGATCTGGTCGATTCATCAGACGATACATGTTGTACATTGAGACTTCTTAGATACATTATCAATAAAATAATATAAGGTGACAATTTTTTTTAAATTATTTTTGGACATTTTTAGCTAATAAAGCCTTTTCATATGTGTATTGGCGTTTTTATAGTCTAGTATGATTATAATAAGATACGATAAGATCACCTTTATTTGTCCCACAATGGGGAAATTGTTGCAACAAAGGGTACAGAAGCAGATTATGCACAGGAAATAATAAAAACAGATCATTTAGAAAAATAAAACTCTTATAAAATAGATACACTTAGAAAAAAATAAAACTCTTATAATCTTAATAATAATAACACTCTTATTTACAGCTGTCATATGGACAGAAAATATTACACAGGGATGATTGACATGGTGTCACAGTATTGCACAGGAGTATAACAGTATTGCACAAGAGTATAACAGTATTGCACAGGAGTATAACAGTATTGCACAGGATTATGAAAGCTGAATGACCTGAGTAATTATGAAAATACAACTTGTTATATTAGAGCAATGTTTACAAATGAGCTTTTTGTTTTTGTAAAAAATAAAATGCATTTATCTGGGATTTAAAATAATTTGTTCCACGACTATGTAAAACAGAAGGCCATATTTTTAGCCTAATTGCTCTTGTGTGATCTTATTCTATCTCTGAGAGCTCAAGATGATTCTAAAACTTAAAAGGAGAAATTTTGTCCTGTTAATGCAATCATTGTTTTGATAATACTGTATAATTTCTGATATTCGATACTGTTGAGAACAAACTGGGAATGATGTTGGCTTCTCTCTGGTTCTGCCCGGTTATGTTCTAAAAAAACAAAATATCAGATACATTTTCAATATCATATCATAATCTCAATCTATCAAATCATAATCTCAATCATCCCTATTTTAACGATGCATCAGGAATGAGCAGCCAAATACTCATGTTCAGAAGATTACGTTTATGTTCATTTTACTTTTAGTCAGTTCTTTTTGCAGTCATTTTTCAGGTTTTAGTTATTGACAATGCACTTGAATTTCTTATTCCGCAGTCAGAAGTCAATGAATACATGTACCAAAAATACTGTACATATCCTGTACATATTATTTTCTAAAATCAGAGGAAACTCTTCATGATCATGGTATTTGAGCACATAATTTAGGCTTCAAACTGCACTGAATTAGTGAGAAAAATGTGGGTTTTTTCCTTCTCTAATTTGTGATAAAGGTTCTCTTATTTTATGAATTATTGCAGAATAAACAGTGAAACAAAACCAAAAAGCATCTTTAATCTAATGTCATGTTTTCACAATATAACAAAATGCAACTCAAAATAAAAGTATTCTAAGTATTTGGTTATTATTAGACATAGTATGAGAAAACGTTAGAAAATACATTTTAATGCAAGTATTCTGTATTCTGTGTGTTAGGGTTAGGGTTATTCTTCCTATCTTCTAATTCGATTGCAATATTATACATTTCTATATATTATCTCCCACTTTTACCATAGATACATTTGTTGTTACAGATACATTGTTTTAGGTTATACAAGAGAAGATATGAACTTTAAAAACACGCAGGAGCACCTTCTGTTTCATTTGCAGTGTTGAAATCGAGCACTTCTGTTTTGCATGATAATAGTTGAATACTTCAGGTGCATTTTGACGGCTTAATACTCATGTCACCAAAATCAAGATTATGCTAGAAATCTTAAGTAGTTTTCCCTAATTAGGCAGTTTTAGTAAAGTTTTTAATTGAAGTTCCTGCTTGGACCTGACCTGTCCAAGTTGTAGACGCAATTCCACAAAGCAACCACACTGTAAACAAGCACCAAAACTACTCTAATTCACAAAATTATTAATATTTGATGAATATAAATAAATGGCAACAATTTAATTTTGCTAAATGAATGTTCAAACTGTCTGAAAATCCATTCTTTTTAGAACTACTTCCTGTATTAATATTATTTTTTACAACTTTTCTTCCCAAACTGATAGCCAATGTAATGTATTAGCCCACTTAAAAAAGAATAATTATAAAACCTGTAACATGCACTTTAATACATTGAAATGTACGGTTGTATGTGAATTTTCTGAATGTTGTTGACATTTTACACACACATTTTTACCACAAAAAAATTACGGTAGAACAACTAGATTATTACATTTCATTTTTCACATATTTATATTATGCAAAACAGAAGTTCTAAAATATCCGAGACCAAAGAGTCGTGCGTGTGGTGAAAATGGACACTGTGTAAAATATGCTTGATTCTGTTCAAAGCCAGATAATAGTGCTATGGCTAACTTGTGTTCTAAAATAAAAGTGTTGAACAATCACAGCAGTCACAGGGCCCACAAAGACAGGCCTGTGCAGCACCGCCACAAGACCTTCAACAGGGAAACGCCCAGAGCAGTCACGATTTTGTTCATATACATAAAAAAGGAAGTTATAGACACGGACGGGAGGGGAAAGTGCAATAAGGTATCTGCCATGAAGAATCAAATGTTTTTATTTATTTATTATTTTGAAATGAAACACGTAATTTGGTATAACACAGTAATAGTGTGTATGTATGCAACACTTTTATGGTCAACGGGTCCATTAAGTCGACATTAAATCTCAAAAAGCTAACCTGTATAAATAAAGGTTTAAGTAAATGTGACGTAACAGTAAAATTACCCACAAATGAACAGAAATATCACTTTATTTGGAAGTTTACAAAAAAGGAAAATTCACTTTCATTTTTAAGCCGCATTTTATTTTTATTATGAACAATTTGGTCAATATTATTCATCAAAGCAACATTCACAATATTATCAATAAAGCTATTGCTGACCATAAATCTGTAGTTTTTTTTTTTAAACTACACACACACACGACAGGACATAAACAAGACAAAGAGAGGAAAAATATATATATACACATAAATAGTCCTAATTATATAGTCCGGCATATTCAGTCCATTTGTCCAATTTCAAATTTAGTCTGAATGTAATTTTCTCCATTTCATTTCAATTCAATTTATTTTTGTAACGCCATTTTGTGAATATTTGATTATCAGTTCAGATCGTTTCATCCTTTTATATTTTTAGTGATGGCTTTTTTCCCTGCGGCCCAAAGTACTTTCCAGAGGTATCCATTTATTGTGTCCGTGGCAGGAGTTTTGAGGCCCAAATACACAGTAGTGATAGTTAAGGTACAATTTATTACTGAAGTTCAGCGAGTAACGCCTTTTCTGATGGTTTTCAGGGCCCTCGGCTAAAAAAAAAAATAATCTTTTTTTTCCCTCTTAATTCAGTTATTGTTTTGAATGTGTCGTCTTGCAATAGCCGGCTTGTGAACTTAAATAAATAAATAAACAATTGGGATTCACAAAGGCATCTTATTATGACAAATGTTAAGTGTTCTCGTTAAATAAAGTCAGATTAGAAGCCAAAGTACGATTTAGATTTAGTCTCGAGGAGGCTGGAGAAAGGAGCGCGTGCCGCAGCTGTTCCCGCCACGCCGCCGCCCGGGCGGGAGTCACGCGCGCAGTCCGACAGGTCAGAAGTCAGCAAACTTTCGGATGGTTTTTACCTTCACCCGGGGGACGCTGGCCTCGAAACGCAGCTGCTTGACCGCTTTCTGAGCCATCGCCAGGCTGCTGCTCGGCCCGCTGCTGCTCGACATGACGGCACAGAGGCAAGAGAGGAGGGTCAAAGTGTCCAACAACAACAAGCCCCTCTTTCTTTTGGCTGGGCTCAAAATAACATCCGGCCAAAGCTTTCACAATAAGAAATGAATGAATAGGCCCACTCAGGGTTTGAGGAGTAACATACGCAATAAATTAAAGCAGCATATCTGTTCAAAATGACCTTGGATACATTTTCTTAGATTTGTCTTCGGTTGTGAAGCGTTAGAAACATTTTAAGCTAAGGGGTGTGAGAAGGGCAATCGCATTTTAGATTTTAGAGGGTAAATTGATGGAATAAATTGTTCAAACGTATTATTGTCATTGATTTTTACAGTAGTTTAACAAGTCTTCTTTACACAAGCGCAATGAAAATGTCTTGAATATTGAGCACTGTTCCTGGGCTGTGGATTTGCAGTGGTTAGAAGTACATAGGCCTACATCCTCAAGACGACAAAGCACCAAGCGGAAAGCCCAGGGTGTAGGCTTAGGGCAGTATGTTACATTATAAAGGTCAGCAAGCGTAGGGCAGTGGTTCTCAAACTTGCAGTGGGGTGCACGCTAATAATCTTCCTGAGGATGTGAGACAGGCCGCTACTCTGGCAATGATCTAAACTAAAGTCTGTTTTGTTGTGCATATGACTGAAATGCTTTTCTTTGCACTCTTCTCTTTTATGTCTTGAACTATTTGACGGATAGCCTGAAAATGGCACTTTTAAATTAAGATTTTGTGATTTCTGCCATGTCTTTTTGTGATTTCTGCCATGTCTTTGTGATTTTAATGCATTTTTTCCTGTTGTGTGAAGCACTTTGAATTGCCTTGTGTACGAATTGTGCTCTACAAATAAACTTGCCTTGCCGACACAGTATTGTGAGGAGAAACTTCCAGTCAAAGTGCAGCGTAAGGCAAGTTTATGTAAAAAGAAAAAAAAAGTCTGGGGCTGTGAGGCTCTGGTCTCTTCTCATCAGCTTGTACTCTTCCGCAGGAGAGGTTTGGACCTCACGGGGCCCTATGCCCAGTCGCTTACCGCTCAGCCTAGCCTCAGCTTCTATTTAATTATTGGTCCATTTCATCCAGCCCCACTCAACCCTACTCTTCTCTACTTGGCCTGGTTGTGTTTCCATTACTATTTAGAATCTGGTACCATAGCCATGAAAACATGAAAAGTACCTGGTCCCGGGGTGGTGGAAATGCTCCAAACCAGGGCCGAGTAGAGGCAAGTAAGGATGAGTAGGGCTGAGTAGAGCCGAGTGGGGCCAAGTAGGGCTGGTGGAAACAGGCCATATGTCATATTGGTCAGTAGAACCGGTCGGGTAATGTTTCTCAAACTGTTGCTGCACCTATTCAGTTCCAGGGTTTACTTAATTTAAATAAGTTTTGTTCTTAGTTAAAACTGATGTGGCAATGGTGTATCTCCACGACCTGGTTAAGCCCTAATTTAGTCCTGTTCTTGACCTGATTTAGACTTTGTGGTGTAAAAAGTTTGAGAACCACTGCTGTAGGCTTTTAAAAGAATAGGCATACATTGCAAATTCTAAAAATGTTAATCTGTTTTCAGATATCACATCATCACATCATAAGGAGAAAATGGTATGTAAGTACAACTGACCTCAAATATATAACAGTGCACAAGGAGGCGCTGTTTCTTTATCAAAATGAACAGTGAGGCTCAGAGGTGAGGCTTGCGTATGTTTCCGGGTCAGTCAGGTCGCGCACAGCGGAGTGTGAGCTTACAAAATGCTGTTACGAGTGAGTACTGCGCTTTTTTATTAATAATGTCTCTCCAAGTACGTACAGAAAGTCCGTGTCCACGCGCTGCCTGTTTGTCATGGTTGGGGTTAGCCTGTTAGCATGTAGCAGGCTAACACACCAGAGCCCAGTGCTGCTCATGCCATGTCATAACCACAGATGCATAACCTGGGACAAGTCACAGGGAAGACAATTTACCCGATTTAACCTGCAGAGACACAAAGGAAGGACAAAAAAAAATAACACATCTTTTCATATTGGGGAAGTTTAGTTTTCTTTATCCTATCTATTTTTTTTTTACCTGAGTCTGTTCTTTTGTTCTGTCAACTTTATAATACGTGAGAGTTTGGCAACAAAAAATACCTAGTTTTATCTTGTTTGACAGTTTATAAGATTGTCAAATGTACTAGTTATTTGACGAAAAACGCCTTTTATTTTTCTTTAAACTGTGTTCCTGTGTAAATTTCTCCTTCATTTTTGATGGATTTTTGTTATAATATCAATCAATGACATAAATGGATAAGTAACACATTTTTTAGAACTCCTATCACTATTTCCTGTCATTTCCAACTTTTTTCTTCTCCAATATTGCTTCACAAACTGATTTAAATTTACAAAAAATATTGGCCAATAGTAATAATTGGACAAACATGAAAGCTTGTCAGGTGCGCTTTAAGGACTTGCCTATTCCTAGTTCTGCAGCTGTGCTCAAACTATTGCCATGCATCTGATTGTGTTTCTGTGCACTTCCCAGAGGCTGTTGCATGTTGGAGGTGCGGCAGTCCGACACAGCAGGTCCATCCATCACACGGCGGTCTGGAGGAGTCCTCTTATCCCCATAGTGGTGGAGCAGACGGTAAGCACAGGACCAGTGGAGGCTGCGGCCATTTTAGCAGTACAGACCACATTTGAAAGGGGACATAATATGCAAAATAAACTTTCACCTCCTAGGGCCAGAACTCATGCTTTATTAATTTCTCTTTGTTATTTGGGCTGATTGGGACCTGATGAGTGTAAAAACAAAGATTTGTTTTATGTTTTAATCACTTTGATAGAACACAATAAAGTCACAATTGAATAATGATTTGCAAAAACTATTTATTTATTGCCTGAACACGGCAACATTTTTCCTGGTGTAAAAACAACATGAGAGAGAAAACAACTGTGCCTCTTGGAATGATGTGGCGAAGGTGAAGTGCTGCTGACTGGTGCAGGACGACGTTTGCCTTTAACAAAGTAAAACAAAACATCCAGAACATTCTAAACTCTTAAGAATATTCTAAATTGAACATTTTTGCATTGTTGCTGTTCTAAACTGTCTGCTTATGTGTGAAAGGCTATGTAACAGTTGTGTCCTCCCTGTAAGCAGAGCACTCGAGTTTTCCCTGAGCAGCCTTGCTTGGCTTGTTGTAGCCAAATAAAAAAGTAAAGATTATGCTACCCTTAAACATTTTAAATAAATAATAATGATCGTTTTTGGGTCCAGCACTCAACCGTCATCCAGGATACGGACAGGATATTGTGTTATATATAATAAATAATAGCAGCCTTTAGATATGTTTCTGATTACCTTTACAGTCCTAGCCTGCAATCTAAAAAGGATTCCAATTCATGATTCCTTGATGTTTGAGGTGTCTTTGTCTTTGCAGGGTCGGGGCGAGCGGGCATATGACATCTACTCCCGCCTGTTGAGGGAAAGGATTATCTGTGTCATGGGTCCTGTAAGTGTTCAGTTTACCTATTCAGTCCAGATATCGAAAAGTGATACTAGCTTCAGTGGCCTGTAAACATACTAGGCCTTGACCAATAAACAGAACTAATCCCAGTATCTGCATCTACAGTTCCAATGTACTGCATTTGTCTCCTCAGATTGATGATTCAGTAGCCAGTCTAGTGATCGCACAGCTGCTCTTCCTCCAATCAGAGAGTAACAACAAACCCATCCACATGTACATCAACAGCCCAGGTACAGGGAAAACATGTTGGCTATTTTTGTAATGTTCGAGCATTTCTGCCTCAAATCACGATCATTACTGTGTGCCCGTTAGCATGTCGGGGGAACGCTAGGTTTGCTTATCTCCCCTTTGTAATTCCTTCTGCCGTCAGTAGATGCAGCTGGAACTCAATTCCAGACATGTATAAGGCCAGACTCGTATGAAGTAATGTGGGTCACTGCGCCTGTAAAGCCGCTGAGCAGTGAAGTTGGTCGGGTCCTGTACCGTTGTATGACGCGCTTAAAACTAACAATTATACGTGTTTAGTTGTAATTGAATGAGCATGCAATGGTCACTGCGGGAATATAAAAGATGTGGATAGAGAGGACTGGAATATTGCAACGATGAATAATGATGATCAGAACCAACGATAAGAAACTGAAGACAAAAATGATGAATACATCTCAGGTGTGTTCCCTTTCACACACACCCATACCCACGTGACATCCCTCCCCCCCCACCGAGGGAGCAGCCACATGATCATTCCCCCCAGTGCCCTGATTCCACAAACTGTCTCTTATGAGCTGTGTCCCAGTTCCGGGTTTGCATTCTCCGAAGGCTACATTTGAAGGCTCGTCCTGCGCGTCAAGGCTGTCCCATTTCATACAGCCCACGAATGCAGTCGACAAATGTGGCCTGCGTTTCCATGGAGATTGGCCGTGAACAAAGGCTGTGAAAAAGCACACTTAGCAGCCATGTATATCCCATAATGCACTGTTTTGCGCAAGTCAGATGTTTTTAAAGCAGGCGGAGCAAAACAGCGCCTCCCTACAGCGGAGGAAACATGTAAGTACACACACGAGTGTTGTCATAAAGTAAGGGCATAACAACCCCAAAACTGTAGAAGAAGTTTGGGTTAACTGTAAATTAGAGCTAATTTTAATGTGTTTTCTGGAGCACATTAAAACTAATGAATCAGGAATAAAAAAGTTTAGTCTTAATTATGGTTTATGTTGCCATAAGTGAGACATTGTGAACATGACAAACAAGCTCTATTCTGATTATTTTCTCCAGAAACACAGAAATCTCTCTTTATAAAGTGACTTCAATGCACATAGTACCTTTCATGTTTTCCCTTGTCATTATAAAAGCCCATTCTGAAATTAAGGCTGCATATTTCATTACTTTTGTTGAAACTTCTAAATCATTTTGACATTTATTCACAAGAACATTGGTAATTATTATATTTCACAAGAGCCGAACATAATATTTTATTTCAGACATAAGATTTGGGTGAGATAAACTATAATCTCTTGGGCTCAAAGTCAGAATATTTTATCCTTGCTGCGTGCTCTTTTAATACTTCCGCGTGCGCAATTTGCATTGAGTTAGCATAAGTAGCGAGTCTTGGTTGCTAGGTTACGGAGCATGCAGACCCGGAATTGAGACACAGCAAACGAGTGCTTTTTGTACATGACATGCCTAAGTAAAATGCCCCATCCTTTCCCCACCTGGCGTGCCATCCCGGCGCTCTCATGGCCCGGGAGTGCCGTGCCCGGGAGTGCCGTGCCCGGGAGTGCCGTGCCCGGGAGTGCCGTGCCCGGGAGTGCCGTGCCCGGGAGTGCTGTTTTGTTGAGCTCAGAGCACTTTGAGCTTCATTGTCAGCCCTTAGCTCAGCACTAGCCATGGTCACCTCTCTATCTGAAGGGTTAACTATGCCTACACCAGCTCCTCAGCAACGCCAATAAGCCAGAGACTCTTATGAGCAGTGGAGTCGAACTTCTCAGAACTGAAGCAGACCCTATGGGGACACAAAGATCCCATAGTATCTGGCAGGGGAGCATATTTAAAAAACTACCTGCTGCGTTTTGAGCGGATTGCCAGGACGTGGGCTGGTCTGAGTGGGAGCTTGGTCGGTGAGCAGATCATTTTAGAGCAGCTGCTGCGAGTCTTCCCTGCAGACATCAACACCGGGTGAAGGAACACTAACCAACAGAGGGGCTAGCAGCAGCCAAACTAGCGCTGCAGTATCTCAACGTGCGCCGTGGAGGCCCGACTACTTATCAAAGTGGTTCCGCCCGTCAACATGCATCAGGAGACCCTGGTCTGGCTTTCAGTCAATGTGACTCCGATAAGGAGCTTATCCGTTTTTACTATCAGCAATACTGCAAGCAACTTGCTGTTAGCATAGTGGAAGAGCCCGTACACAGTTCTCAGGAAGATGGGCCCTGTAACCTATTAGATCCACCACCCTGACAAGAAAAAGGCAAAGCAGACCTACTACATGAACTTGCTGAAGGAGTCTCCAGTTCCCATGGTGTCCCTTCTAGTGACTGAGGTGCACAGTGAGGGGGAAGAGGAGTCTACCTTCGCTGACTTCAACCACTCTCTGCTGAGCCTGCCCTCGACCATCTCTGCTGCCCAAGCCAGTCAGCTGAGCCAAGTTTTCCAGCAAGTCTCCAAGCTGTTTGCTGTCAACCCGGGGAAGACCATCCTAGTCGAACACGTTATCCGCCTTAAAGACAAAGGGCCCATTCGCCAGCGGTCCTATCGGGTGCCTCAACATCAGGTGGCAGAGCTTCTGAAGGAGGTGGAGGAAATGCAGCGTCTGGGGGTGATCGAGCCATCATGGTGAAAAAGGACGGCTCTCTCCGTATCTGCATTTACTTCAGGAAGCTCAACGCGATGTCGCGATGTCTGACTTCGATGTCTGACTTCGATGCCTTCCCGATGCCTTCCCGATGCCTTCCCGATGCCTTGGATCGATCTGCTGGAGAAGATTGGCTGAGCCAGGTTAATTACCACCCTTGATCCCTACACCGCTTTCCGGACCCCTGCTGGCCTCTTCCAGTTCACCATTAAGTATAATCAGTGATGCCCTTTGGTCTCCATGGAACTATTGCCCCAGCTACCTTCCAGAGGCTGCTGGACAATGTCCTGCAGTGCTGCCTACCTGGATGATGTGGTCATCTTCAATGACACCTGGGAGCAGCACTTGCATCATTTGGAACGAGTCCTTGGCCAAATCCAGCAAGCAGGCCTGACACTGAATTCAGCCAAGTGTCACATCCAACAAAAGTGGGCCAAATACACTTATGGAAGAGGCCAAATACCTAGGCTACCGGCTGGGACGAAGAAGAGGTCAGACCACAAGTGGACAAGGTCGAAGCCGTCCGCAGCTGCCCCTGCCCGCGCGACCAATCCGCAAACAAAGAAGTGGTGGTGAGGTCCTTCTTGGGCTTTGCGTGCTGATATCGAAGATTCGTCCCGCAGTTTGTCACCATCGTATGAACAGTTCCTCTGACGGCGAAGAATCAGAGAAACCCTGTTTGGACCGAGGACTGCGAGATCGCCTTTCGGACTCTCAAGACCCACCTGTGCTATTCGCCAGTGCTGAGGGGTCCTGACTTCAGTCAGAGGTTCCTGGTTCAGACCGATGCCTCTGCAATGGGACTGGGAGCAGTCGTGGCCCAAGGTGGTCCTGGGGAAGAATGACCCCTCCTTTACCTGAGTCGCAAGCTGCTGCCACGGGAGACCAGGTGCTCTACTGTGGCCCTGCGACCCTGGAGAGCTTGAGATACTACCTGCTCGGGAGAGAGTTTAACTTGGAGACCGAACTCCATGAAGGACCACAACAGTCGTCTCACATGCTGGTACCTCTCCCTCCAGCCATTCCAGTTCCAGATCCGCCATCGAGCTGGCAAGACCAATGTTGTGGCAGACTACCTCTCCAGGTTGCCGAGCATCATCAACCTCGTGGAGGAGGAGGATAATGTGACTGTGCGTCCTAACCGCCCCGCCTTTCCTTGGTTCTCTCATGGCCCGAGAGTGCCGGTGACCCAGAGGTGTTAGTTACCGTTTGGTATGGACCCAGAGTGATAGCAGCCGTGCCGTGAAGTTGTCCTGTGCGAGAGTGCCGGAGCAAGTGCCCGTCGCCCGGTGAGTTAGTGCCGTGCCCCTCCTGGGGGTTATATATGAGTGCAAAGTGCGTGCCCGAGAGTGCCGTGGGGGCCCCTGCCCGGAGAGTGCCTGCCACCACCACACTCACCTCCTGCTGCTGTCGCTGCCTCCTGTCCAGCCAACCATGGGCCAACCTGAAGAAAATGCTGAAACGAGTGCCTTTCCGGTTTTACCGCTTGTAAAGCTCACAGTTGGCGGCGGTGCTTGGTCTGGTCACATGACCACAGGACTGGACCATTTCCACTAGGTCATATGAAATGTGCATTTTTGTTATTAGTAGTATTTCCTTAGTTATTAGTGTCTAGGCCATATGGAGGGCTCTGGGCTCGATTTTAGTGGATTAAAAGGGGTGGCCATATGATTTTGTGACTTTTCGGGTTTTGTTTTGATTTTATAGCCATTTTGTGTTTCACCCTTATCAGTTGTTTATTTGGGGGATTGTGCCCAGAGGGGGAGTCCTCGGAGGGGCTAGGGGCCAGTTTTAAAATGGAGCTCTGCTCATTGTTGGGTTTTTTAGAGCGCCAAGGAGAGAATATCATGTTTGCTGTGAGACCCTGTTTTTCCTGTAAGTTTTTGGATCCTGTAAATACTTTGAGATAGTCAGCTTTTTGTCGTTGTTTGTTCCACTGTAAATACTTTTCCACTGCTTTGGGACATGGTTAATGTAAAATAAAGACCACCTAATCAGAAGTGTTTGACTAAGCCATCATTTTTCACGGAACCTAAAACAAACCCGTGACACAGAGCATAATGTTAAAAACGACAAACTAAATAACGTGTCCCAAAAGTAAACAAAAACTCTATGTAAATTTATCAACTTTTTTTTTGCTAAAATATGTGCTAAATACACCTACAGCTCATTTACATAAGGTTACCACACAAGCTCCAGTAATGTGCAACCACAATCTCTACATGTGGGCAGGTTACAACCCTTATAACCCATAGCATGCTCACATTTCAGAAGGCTCACAATACTACTTCCTGTAATACATTTGAAAACACTTCCCCCTTCCCCCCTCCTCCCCCCCGGATGGGTTCCAGGGGGCTGGCAATTAAGGTGAATGGGGGTGACGTCGGTCGGTTGTCGATTTTTCTATTATTGGCCATCTACGACACGATGCAAGTACATCCTGAACCCCATATTTATTACTCCACCTATTTGGAACCTGTGTGTCGGCAAGTGGGCATCATCCTGGCGGCCATGTTTTAGAAAAAAACATGGACTCTTCATCCAAGAGTCATTCTCAATCTGTTTAAAGTCCGCTGCTGGTACTGTGTAAACTCCTGGGCACGCCGGGCATGGGGCAGCGACAGCCCGCTGGCAGGCACTCACTGCCCCAACGCTCGCATCATGGTGCACCAGCCATCAGGGGGCGCCAGGGTAACGCACGCACGGCTTTGGGCTTTTTGGGGACGTTGGTTGACTTGAAGACATTCATTTCCTGGAGACTGATCCAAACCGTAACCTTTTTGATGTCACAATGTGCTAATACCTGCACACAGGCACACACGCACAGGCACACACACACGCGCACACAAACAGGCACTGGTCCTGTGAATACACTTTTGTGGATGGACAATGCAGTGTCAGAACCTCTGTAGCTGGTCCGCAGTCCATCCCACTGAGCTCACTTGACGTAACCGTTGTACCGGCTATGTTTAGGGTCAGGCCACATCTATGACATCGCCATCCAGGCTCTTGGGTTCACCCTGGAGATCATGAAGCTGAAGAAAAAGAATAACAGCTCAACAACATCAGCATACACCAAGCACGCACAGGACAGCTTCTGGAGAAGCTGCATCGGTCCAATTTGAGTGAAATGCACAATCTAGTGGAACAGACCTCATTCTTTTTCATCCCAACCAGAAAATTGCCAGTTCAAACTCTGACCTTGCAAATGGGCACAACAACGAGTTGCTGTCATTTCCACACGGGAGCCTTTAGAAGGAGCGCAGAGTTCTGCCTGGCTAGCTGTAGGCTAACACACGTGCACCTCATGTGAATCTCTGGAGGTGATACTTGTTTCTCTACAGTAAGTCTTTGGCCTCATGTGTGTTTTGTCAGAGGGTGTGATGGAGAGGGACCGCTACATGAGCCCCATGGAGGCGCAGGACTTTGGCCTCATAGACAAAGTCCTGGTGCACCCTCCTCAGGCGGGGCAGGACGAGCCGGAGCTGGTGCAGAAGGAGCCTCCTCAGACCCCCGCCTCGCCGACCTCAGAGGCCCCCACGTCAGATCAGAGCCCGAGCGGGGCCAGTCCCCCCTCCTCACACAGGCCAGAGCCCTGAGCCTCACATGTCTACAGAGGAATAAACTGTGTCCTGTGTGGAGATGTGTGGAGCGCTCACGTGAAGGACGTGAAGGACGTGTGTGAAGAAGAATGATTCTACTGAACTAGACCTCATGTTTTAGACTGGTGCAAGTGTCCAATTCCTGTGCATCAACACAAGAAATATTACTCTAAATACTCATTTTATTTTAAATAAATGTTGTTTTTGAAGGACCTCGTTTTCTTGTGGATGGTTTGAGTGGTTACCACTGTCCCTGAGTGCGCGTGCCATTAACAGTAATAAGGCTGGAAATAATGATTTTGCCGATTGAAGAATCTAGCATATTGATAAGTTGTGAAGCTAAAGTGATGTGGTTTGAGGACAATTAGTTGGAGGATATTTATAGACGATAGTTTATCAAAAACATTTAGTGTGTTCTTATGATGTCACATAAAATCTCTTCTCTCAGCTCATGGCACGTTTGGGTCTGGTCCAGATCATTATTCCACAGGAAGCTATTCTCCAGCATTCTGTGGGCTGATAATGCTGACTGGAGATGGGAGCAGGTCAAATGATGAATTATACTGAATTGTGTTACAGATGATGTATTACTAGACCCTCGTCCTCACTAATGGAAATGAACAGGTTCCTCATTTGTATGTTTTTTAGCAATATAAATGAGCTCCTGCCTCAAATCAGAAGTGTGACTTCAAATTGTAGTCTATGAAAGGGACTGGTCCTGCATTGCCCCGTAAACCTCAGATTTAAGACTTGTGACTTGTACCAGTTCACAGGATGTTTCACCCTTGGACTCCGCATATGTGCATGTGATGTGCCAATGCAGGATGGCACTGTAAATGTCAGAATACTTCTCACTGTTTTGGATTCATGACAAAATCTGTTACAGGTACATAGACAATATTTATTTAGAAAATGATTATAAATAGCATATACTTTTACTCCTACTTCTTACAGTAACAATCTCTTGAGTAAAAGTTTTCTCTTCTCACTGCGAGTTAATTTACAAGAGACAAAAGCTTTATGTCGACAATATATAATTCTGTAACATTTGTGCATCTTGAACTGCTCCTTCAGGTGATTTAGTTCATTTTTGTGTCTGTCCGAGGAAAATACAAAACTTTGTGCATCATTATTATTATTTACTTCACTTTTTGAAAGTTTTCCCCAAGGACCTAAATGACCTGAATGACAGTTTGGTTTGTTTTTTTGTCCTGGTGTCAATAACTTACAATCAAATAGAACGTGGCACAACTTTAATAAGCCAACTATTATTTTGGCATTAAAATAGGCTAACATACACCCCAGGCTAAAGGAATTTATTAAAAAAAACTCACCCAAAACCCACCAAATGACATGAAATTACGCCTGTTTTAAATATCTTAGGCAATTATCCTTAAAGTAAGACCAAAACTAAGAAAATGCTGCAAATTACTGCAAGTTTTTCCACACATTATCATATGTCCAACCTTTTTTTTTTTTTTTTTTTTTTTTTTTATTTTTTAATGGGTGCCTCTTCTTCAAATGCTTTGAGCCCTCTGATGCTCTCTCGCACGCGCCCTGGACAAAACTGTGTAAATAATAACAGCATAAATCTACTGAATAAATTGCGATACAACATTTAGTGCAAAAGGTTAAAGAGCACCTTGGCACAGGACAGTGGGTCAGACAAAATACTCCCAAAATCCTTTAAGTGTAAACGTTGTGATGTCAGGTCGATAACAGTGCAGGTTCGCCGAGGGGTCACAGGATGGAGCAGAATTTGGTTGCGGCGGTCCAGCGCAGCCAGCTCAGGTTGCTCTCTGTGTAAGGTGGATACCTGAGGCCGTTTCAGGCGCTCCAGGGCCCAGCCGCGCAGCATCACTCGCCCTCTTGGTGGCTAAACGTCTCGAAGCCCCCAGCGGCCGTGATAGTTCCCAAACCCACTGGAACCTGAGGAGGAAGAGGCAGAGGGGTTACAGATGGAGTACTCTTTTAGCGTGCTCCAGAGGCATGTTGCCAAAAGCACAAAAGATAATCAAATCATAAATCATGCATTCTTTAAAAAAAAAAAAAAAAAAGATTAGATTGAACTTTAATTGTCATTGCCAGTTGAACAAGCAAAATTGCAACAAAATGAAAAGTATATGAAAGGATATTAGACTTGACATTAAACAGATTCCAATGTCTGAACTCCAATCTGCATCTGTATATATCCAATGGTTTACGAAGAACTTTAATCAATTCATTGTTTTGAATCCGTGCGGTCCGGATCCAAAGTGTGTCACAATGTTCACTGTTCTTGGAATAGCTTCACACCAGAATCAGAATCAGAAAGAGTTTATTGCCATTGTCAATGAACAAAATTCACAAAACATAGGAACTTGTCTCGGCCTTAAGAGTGCAACATAAAACACTGAGCAAATATAAAACAACCATATTATTCATCATAAAAAGGGGCATGCATTAAGAAACAAATTTAAAATTACTATAAATAAAAATAAAAATAGGCATTTCTATGTACACAAGAGTTTAGTTAGTTTCAGTTTGAGTGCAGAAGTGACAGTGCAGTGAGTGGTTGAATATTGCAGTTAAAGTGACGGTGTTTTGAATGTGTTCCATGAGTCCAACGGCAGAGGGAAGCTAACATATTTCATGGCGGGGGTTCTGAGTCCGGATGGCCACGTAGCCTCCTGCCTGAGGGAGTGTTTCAAACAGACCATGAACCAGGGTGAGAAGGCGTCAGCTGTGATCCGACCTGCTATATCCCAGAGCCCTGGATGACGTACAGTTCTGCAGAGATGGAAGTTCTGCAGACCGATCACCTTCTCAGCAGAAACGCACAATGCGCTTGTAGTCTCTGTTGGTCCCTGGCTGTGGCTCCGCAGCAGAGGGCGCTGTAGTCTCTGTTTGTCCCGGCTTGTGGCTCCAGCCGTACCAACACGGTGTGATGGAGAGGTGAGGATGGATCAATAGATGCGTGTAAAATGCGACCATCACATGCTATACTGGCAGATTGGCTTTCCTCAGCTGCCGCAGAAAAGTACATCCTCTGCTGGGCCTTCTTGATGAGGGAGCTGATGGAGGGCTGCCACTTGAGTGTCTGGGGTGATGGTGGTGCCCAGGAAGCGGAAAGGAGTCCACGGTGGTGATGGGGGGAGTCTGTCATCGATTGAGGGGAGGCTGGGGTGGCTTTGGCTTTCCTGAAGTACCACGATCATCTCACTGTCCTTCTGGGCGTTGAACTCCAGATTGTTTACCTTTAGGTCCATACCTGCGCAGCTAGGACAACCAGCCGGTCCACACTCCCTCCGTAGTCAGACCATCCCGTCCGAGATGCAGCCCGATGAGGTGGTGTCGTCCGCAAACTTGATGAGTTTTACGGAGTCGTTGCTGGAAGGTCAGCAGTTTGTGTACAGGGAGAAGAGCAGAGGGGAAAGTACACAGCCCTGAGGAGCTCCGGTGGCTGATAGTCCGAGTGTCTTGAGACATTCTTCCCCAGCGAGCGCACTGCCCGTCCGATCCGTCAGGAAGTCAGTGTATCCACCTGCAGGTGGAGTCAGGCCACGTTGAGCTGGGGAGAGCTTGGTCCTGGAGCAGCAGGGAGGATGGTGTTGAAGCAGAGCTGAAGTCCACGAACAGGATCCTGGCGTAGGTTCCCGGGAGTCCAGATGCTGCAGGATGAAGTGGAGTCTGCCAGGTTGATGGTCGTCTAGCAGACCTGTTGGCTCTGTAGCTGAACTGCAGGGGGTCCAGCAGGGAGGAGGTGAGGGACTTGAGGTGGGGCAGGACCAGGCGTTCAAATGACTTCATGACTACAGACGTCAGCGCACAAGTAGCCTGTAGTCATTAAGTCCAGTGATCCGGGGCTTCTTGGGGACAGGGACAATGATGGCAGACTTTGAAAGGCAAGCTGGTGACCCCAGGGAGGTGTTAAAAATGTCTGTGAAGACGGGGGTTAACTCTCCTGCGCAATGTCTTAATGTAGCGGCAGAGACGCCGTCTGGTCCAGCAGCTTTTCGGGGGTTTTCATTCACAGAAAACCAAGTTTACTCAAACTAAACCTGAATTTACCCGGCTTCAGAGTGACATGTTCACTTCATGGTGATTTGAAGTCTTTTTTTCCCCGGTGTTTCTGTTTCACGACAACAGACCCAGGAATGACAGAAATTGAATAATAAAAATATACATATATATTTGTAACTTATTTGAGTGGGGCTGGGGTCAGGAAGCTGGGGTCAGGAAGCTGGGGTCAGGAAGCTGGGGGCTTGTTGCAGTGTGAAAATCTCAGGGTGAATAAAGGAAAGACCAACTTTAATCCTGGTCAAAAGGATCAAACTGCCACATTTGATGCTTAATATGTGAAGCAGAATTTGAATCAGTATTGATGACCACAAACACTGTTAAGTGTAATTTTTCCTTTGGCAGTGAAAAGGAGCTCACATCAACTGTGTCTTCACAAACAAACAAAACATGAAAGACAAACAACAACAACAACAACAACAGATGATTCATCCAGAGCTGGATTAAGTGGTTTAAGTGTCTGATTGATGGAATGAAACCATTTTTGTACGTTAAACTTGGCAACGCAAACCTATGTATTACGGAACTTTTGAATTCACATAAGTATTTCTAAATATATTTTCTGAATGCTCTTTGTAAATATATGCATAAATATTCGAACTAAACTAATTTACAAGTACAAAAAATATGAATTAATCACAACTAGAGAACTGCAGACCTTTTTTATTTTTAGTCTCATTATACGCTGTATCTTGATCCGAAAAACTTGACACTGCCCAAAGTGATCTCCCCCAACCCTCAGACCCCCCTGGAGAGCAGCACTTACCCACTCCCCCGAAGGGCAGGCCGGGCAGGGTCATGTAGATGATCCCATCGTTGGAGCAGAATCCTCCGCTGCTGGTCTTCTCCAGGACTGTGTTGATCACCTGAAGCACACAAACGCACACAAACGCACAATGACGACACACAGGATGACAGCACACTACACACACACACGCGGTCCCCTTACGCTGTAATCGTTGGAGAAGGCGTAGAGGGCCAGGGGCTTCTCCTGTCTGTTCATGAAGTCTATGGCCTCCTCCACAGAGCCCACGGTGACGATGGGCAGCAGGGGCCCGAAGATCTCCTCCTTCATCAGAGCGTCGTCCTCGGACACGTCCACCAGCACTGTGGGGGCTGCGGCGGGACAGAGGAGCGGGTTAGACCACAGATCACCAAACTCAAACCCGTTAAGAGAAAGGAGCTCCAAGTCATCTGGATTTAAAGGATTTAAACATATCTGGAGTTGTAGTTAGCTTTCATTCACGCTCGTTTCATTCATCCTGTTTATGAGGCACTTTGGCTCTGAACCTCACAAAAACACTCAGTTTCAAATGTCCCAGGTTTGTGACGTCAAAGGTAGCGATCCGGAGGTCTCGTGCCGTTTTTAGGTCCATAGATCATCACCAGACTACGAATGATAATGTGAGGCAGAAACGCTCAGAACATTACATTTGCACATGGTAATTCCCTTTGCTGCCAGTAGACGGAGTGCTAACACTAAATCCTGATGAGTGAATGCCTTAAGTAGTTGTCGACACAAACATCATTTTAAATTCCAAAACATGAAATGCCAACGCAAATGGTAAAAGAACAAGTTCAAATGCAAATAGGAATACAAATAATGCAGGATATGTGACCTTTCAGGGGTAAATAGTCACTGTGTTTAATCCAGTCACTCACTCACTCACTCACTCACTCATGACAGAGGCTGACCAATAGGAGGAGGGTGTTTGGACAGTGTTGGAGCCAAGTGCTGCATCAAACAGTCTTCATAATCCCCCTCACAGATTATTGGCACGGTATTTTTCACAATCACTTTGAGTGTTGTAAAGGGCTCTATAAATAAAAGGATTGATTGATTGATTGATTTTTCAAATGATGTCGGTAAGCAAAGTCTTAACTGAAATGCTTGTTTATTTTGGGGTTATGATGTCATAGATAACCTTGTATCATGTCAACGTGAACAGGTCAGCACCTTACCATCCCTTGTGTAAAGCCTGGGCATATGTGGACTTGGTTTGGTTCCTGTTTGGCCCTGATCAAGTCCAGTGTGTTTAATGTGGTAAATACATTCATTTCATTTTTTTCTACATGATCAAATAAGGTACAAGTATATATACACATATTTTTCTATTTTTGCTACTTTAATTATTTAAAATTATTTTTTCATCTGGTTATAGTCTTGTTTTTGCATTGAAATGTCTCGTGAGGCCCCGTTCTGTGAATGTTGTGTGAATGCTGCTCTGGGACACGGCTCTCCAGTAAAAGAGATTCAGACTCTCAATGGGACTTCTGGTTATATAAAAAGAGGTTTCGATCTCAAAGGGTTTTTTACCTAAAAGGTTAATACATAATTAATAAATAAAAAGGTATATAAATTATTATTATTGCAATGTGTGAGCTATTGTATCTAAGTCATTTCTCTTGTCAATCAATAAAGTTTGTTCAAGTCGAAGTGATAAATAATGCAAAACCACATCACAGAGAATGAACAAAGGTCAAAGGTCAGTAAGTGAATATTAGCTCTTCCAACCTGACCTTGATGTTCCCTCCATAACTCACATATGTACTTGTCAGCCTCGTCGCTCTCTCCTCCCAGCACCACTCGGCCTTTGCTCCGGCCCAGCAGCTCCATGAGGCGTTTCCAGTGTTTGGGGGACATGATGCGGGCCAGGTCGGGAGACTTCTGGGGCTCTGTGCTGTAGAACTCCTGGAGGACCTGTTTGAGAGCGGGCACCAGGGCGTCCCGCATGCCCACGGTGCACAGGATGTAGTCCGGGGCCACGCAGCTCTGGCCCATGTTGAAGAACTTGGCCCAGGCCACTCTGCGCGCCGCCACCGGGATGTTGACCTGGTCGTGGATGAAGCAGGGGCACTTCCCGCCCAGCTCCAGGGTGACGGGGGTCAGGTGAGGGGCGGCGGCCTGGAGGACACTGCGGGCCACCGACTGAGAGCCTGAAGCACAGAGAGGGAACGAGGACATGAGATCAGGACAACTGCGACCCAAGAACCCACAGGGACATGCATCCTTTAATTCTTTTACAATCAAATTCAACTGTGGCCGATGAAGGGTGAGCAGCGCGTTCAAACAAGCCCAAGTAACAGAAGAGCTCCCTGGTGCCGCCGTGCATTTGTGGAAAGGACCCAAAAGTACAACCTGGCTCACTCCAGACTGATCTGTGTCTCTGAATCAGTCTGAGAAGGAGGACAAATCGAAACTGTGTTAGATTCAGTGTTGAGAAAAGCATAATCCTCTTTCTCATCCACAAATGTACAAAACAGGCTGAAGTACGGCCGTTTGTTTCAGCGGGAGCCTTTCTTGATGAATTCTTAAGAGTTTGTGAACTCAGAAAAATATATTTAAAAAATCTACAGAATTCATTTTGCTGCCAAGGTTACCAAAATGGTGTTTTGAAGTGAAATTGGTGCAGATTAGACGTAAAATAACTGTCACCTGTGTAGAAGATGTGGTCAAATTTGTTGGTCAGAAGTGCTTTGGTCTCCTCTGCCCCGCCACAGACCACGGTGAAACAGTCCTGCAGCCACAAACACAACGTCACTTTACAGCCCGCCGCAGTGTCACAGACGCACGCGAACGTCCTGCTTTACCGGGGACATGTATTTGGGGATGAGCTCGGCGATCACGGCCTCCACCGCAGAACTCACTTCTGACGGCTTGATCACCACACAGTTTCCTGCACCAAAACATGAGATTAGAGAATTAGAACTGCAAGCGGCGTCAAAGGCCCTTGCTGACTCGGACATACTTCATATTTGAGGAAGCGTCTGAAAAAATGTGTTCTCAGAGCTTTCTATAGTTGACTCCGTTGAAAGCACACGTTTAAACACATCCCGGTGTAGTCAAATTGAAAGGGCAATATTAGAGTAGCCCACCTGCAGCGATGGCCCCCACCAGAGGCAGCAGCAGCAGTTGGATGGGGTAGTTCCACGGCCCGATGATGAGCACCACTCCCAAAGGCTCCCTGCGCACAAAGCAGTCGTCTACCTTCGTCGCCTGGAAGGACATCGTGACAAAGAACCATCAGAACAAATATTAAGCAGCCGGGATATTATAATGGCAAAGGAAACGGAGCAGACCAGGTTTCTGGTGACGTGCTCGGGCTGCAGCCAGCTCCACAGGTTGGACAGGGCATACTGCAGCTCGTTGACCACTATGGCCAGCTCTGAGATGACGGCCTCGAATTTAGGCTGAGGGAAAATATATATACGAAGTTAAGCCATGCCGCAATACAGAAAGAGAGGCCATTTGTACAACTGACACGTGCTACAGTGGGACCTTCTGCATTTTCATTTACATTTCAATTTAAAAAAAAGGTGGAAATGGGTGCCCATTTTACCAGAAATGTTAACATCCTCATAAAGCTCATTCATTTTAGCTTGCTTTTAACCGTTACTATGTTGTTTCATCCACAAAAACAACAAAAACACCTTTTCCGTACATTTCTAAAGCATGAAAAACCAATGCACGTTTAGTAGGGCTTGGCAATATGAAGGAAAGTATTGATGATGTTTTCTCCCCCCTCATACTGATCAATCACGATCCTTGAGTCGATTTCATTTGGTTTTACTCATAAGCCTTCACCTGGAAACAACGAAAATGTCCAATCTGGGGCTTTTATCATTTTAGTGTCGGATTGTACAGAGGGATTTGTTGATATCGAATTTTTAAACCCGATTTAAGAAAGTTTTAACGACAAAAATGAGACAAAATGTAGTTTACTCAAATGCTACAAAAGGTTTCCAAAAGCCCCTCTAACCTTTTAGTATCTAATGTCAACACAATGAAACTAGAAATGTAATCCTGACTCTATCCATTTTTCAAATTGATGTCTCAAATATGTGCCATTTTGACAATTTCACACACGAAATGACTTATTTTCAGATTCAAATATTACATTAGGAAAAACATATCATGCGTTTTTCTTACATTAAAGTCAGAAGTAGTTTCAAACTGAGATCTCTAAGTTCTGCATCGTTTCCTGTTCCCCTGCAGCGTCTCGCACACCATTTCTGACTGAATGAAAGTGACGTAGGCGTTGCCAGGCGTTGCCGTGCGTTGCGTGCGTGCGAGGTGAGGAGCAGCCGTGTTACCTTGGCCAGGTCTCGGTGCAGGGCCTCCAGGATCTTCTCCTCGTTCTCCTGGACCAAAAGCAGGAGCTGGTTGAGCTGAGCGCGTCTGAACTGCTCCGGGACGGTCACCCCAGAGAGGAACGCTGTCCTGAGCCTCTGCAGCACCGCACCGTAGGGCTCCATGTGAGGAAGAGGAGGGGTACGACGAGGAGGACGAGGGGGGCGAGAAGGCTGGAGGGCACAAGTGTTCACACTCAATACCGATACGAGGACAAAACCTGATACTCACTCCCAATTTTCATCCCATAATTAGAATTAAAAACACGATTTAAAGGCTGTCATTCTCAACACAAAATAAGAGTTTTTATTTAAATAAGAGTTTTTATTACCCTGTGGACCAAACCACTTCTGACTGAAACTATTCTGGAAATGTCCGGTTTGTGGGATATGTTTCCGTATCGATACTTATTCAAATGAGTATGCAGTTTTCATACCAGTTTGAGTATCAACTGACCTAGCAACTATCCCACAGGACTTCTACGTAATAGTCACCAATTATTTTTACATCAGTAGGCCAGGCCTAAATGATTATTTAGAATGGGATATTTTAAATAATTTCACAAAATAAAGGTTGAAACGAAGGCTTCTGAATAAAGCATATTTACTAATAAAATGTATTATTTATGTCATTAGAAATAGCTTATTATCTTTTGATTTTGGTTTAATAATGTCATTGTTATTTTGAAAAAATTGGCATTTGTTTTAGAGTTTGTACAGTCCATAAACTGACCAACAATTATTCAAAGAGTAAAACCATGTCATGATTGCAGCCCTGGTGGAGCGAGGCCAGTTATGTTGGAAATAGTTGGCTGATAGATTGCTGCAAACATAAAAGCAGTATTCTCAGTACAAGAGAAGAGCACGGATCTGTTTGCATCACGTCAGAGGAAGAGTAATTAACAGTGAAGGTGTCACCTGACCCTGGGGAAAAAGAGGCACAAGTGTTATGACCATTTTAATGAAGTTTAATGTCACTTCCTGGTTGGACATGAGCAGCCGATGTGACACAGGTAGAGGTCATTTCACAACTGTTACTTAGCAACCACATTGTAAATAAGGGCCACAATCCATATAAATAACACAATAGTTATGATTTGACAAATATTAATACCAGGTACACATTTGTTACTTGATTGTTTAAACTGTCAGAAAGATGTGTCTGTTGTGTGTAAATTGTCTCTGCATTTTGGACAGAATGTGGCTTTTCTTCACAAAGTGACACTGGCTAAAACTATGATAAATATTGACCACAGGTTTTATCTCACCAAACTAAAATCATCCTTAGACAAACATGTGGCGTGCTATTTAAAGCTCCTGCAAACACCTGACGTGCTAGCATTAATTAGTTACAATGACTCATTGCAAACCAGATCTGTCAATGCTAACTACACCAGCTCTCTCTGCTGCCCCCTGCAGGCCACCTGCCCTGTACGCGTGTGTGTGCGCGTGTGTTTGTTTTCTATATGGTGTGTATCTGCTCTCTTGTGTGTCTGTTGTCTGTACCTGGATGATTGAGATGTGTCATATAATGTAAATAGTGTAAATATTTCTATCCGCTATGTATTGCATTTTGTCACTTCCTGTTTTTAGGCTGACCGTAAAAGCGGTCATGAGACTACATGAGAAATGTTTATTAATACGCACTTGTCCCTGAAATAAATAAACTTGAGTCCATAAGCAGAGGGCCTACACTGCTCTCTTAAAGGTGGGTTCCAATTACCCTTCTTTCTCCTTCACTTTCTTCCTCTCTCTTTCTTTCTCTCCTTTTCTCCCCCCCCTTTTTTTTTTAATGGTATAGCGTGAAACACACACTTTGAAGACATACAACTACAGTAGGTGGCGGTAAATTCACCTTTTCAGTTGGCTGCCAACCGCCATTAAAAGTAACACAACAACAACAACAACAACAACTACTTTCTGTCTCTCTTTCTCTCTCTCCTCTCTCTTTCTCCCTCTCTTTCTTTTGCGGTATAGCGTAAAACACATCATTTGAAGACGTACAACTACAGAAGACGTTTAAAAGCAACACAACAACAACAACAATCAAATCTGACCAAATGATTTCAATCTAAAAATAGTGTATCTGTGGCTCTGAAGTCTATACAATGGCCCTGTAAAACCCCATGACCTGTCGCTACACAAAATATGAGCTGGTAAATTTACAATCATTTACATTTCTCACAATTACTTTTAACTGCAAGCTGCAACACTGTTCCGGACTCAGCTTTTCCCCCTCATAATTTGTCCAGATAATTCTGTCTCCACCCCGGTTTTGTGGCAGCAGAATGTTGTGTCTTATTCTAATTATAAAACGTTGCATCTTTTCAAACTTGTAAGGAAGAGCCTTGTGAGTCACTGTATGACGCTGTGCCAAGATAGACTTTTCACTTCTTTCCTACGGGCCCTGTGATACTGGGCCGTGTTGGGACGAGCACACCTGACATTCTGCTCAGACCAACTGCACTTCCACATGCTTATGATGGAAACAATGTTGATGCTAGATTATTTGATCAGAAACAGACAAACCAGTTTCTTTGTTTTCAAACCCATCTAACCTGGACTGCTATTTACGACAATCAACTCAATCACTATAAACAGATAAGAGCCAAAAGACGGTCTGGAAAAGAACACTTCACATTTGTGCATTTTACAGAACATGTTACGAATGACTGAAGGGAGGTCATTTGCACTCTTCCTCTTTTATGTCCATCTGTTTTGTGTTTTTCCTGTATGAATTGTGCTGTACAGATAAACTTGCCTACTCCGTCACGAAAGCCAGCTGCTTTCAGGTTCGTTTCCCTGACATCATCTCACCTTTGCTCTGGCTGGACTAAAACGCCTCATCATAAATCACCATTCTCTGCTCAGTGCAAGAGCCCCGCCGTGACCTTTACCCCCTCCACTCTGACCCGTCTGCATTGCACCACTGACCGGACGCTTTAACATGATCGGGGGGCGCAACGTCCCGGGGCATGAGGATGAGGCAGAGCTGGACGTGCCTTAGTCTACAGGAACTGAATCTGTAGTCACGTTTCCACTGGTTCACTTTGGAGCAGATCGGGACGGTCCAAAAGTGTTGCCGCTTTTAAGCATCTAACGTGATCCAAAGTTTTACATAGGGCATAATGCGAGGCTGCAGTCCACTAAAGACACGCCCCGTCCACCGATAGTCCACTAAAGACACGCCCCGTCCACCGATAGTCCACTAAAGACACGCCCCGTCCACCGATTAGTCCACTAAAGACGACTAAAGACACGCCCCGTCCACCGATAGTCCACTAAAGACACGCCCCGTCCACCGATTAGTCCACTAAAGACACTGATTAGTCCACTAAAGACACGCCCCTTCCACCGATAGTCGACTAAAGACACGCCCCGTCCACCGATAGTCGGCTAAAGACACGCCCCGTCCACCGATAGTCCGCTAAAGACACCTGAATTCTACCTGAATTCAAATTTGACTTGAGAAAACATTAGTCATGTTTGGGTGACATCAGTAGTTCATGTCGAGCTCTGCGAGTCAGGACCTGAGCGTGGAGACACATTCCACCATTAAAGAACTGTTTCAAAGCGCTCTGAAGAGAGTTCATCTGGGGAACAAGAGCGTGTCGAAACATGGCCAAGCAGACTAAACCAGGTCTAAGAAGTACAAAACCAAAGAGTACAGAGGGACGTAACTAGATCTGACCTGGGACCAAACAAGATCTGAACACTAAAAGTGGCACATAGTGGAAAGAGGGCTGCTGCAATCAAATCAAATAACTGGGACTAATAGACTAGCCTAAGCCTAGTAAAATAATCATTGACCAATCACCTGAACTACAGACTCAAATCAGGTTTGCCCCACAAAAATGGCAGCATTCAGTCAGTTTTTTTTAACCTGAATCTGCTTATAAATGCATTTAAGAAGCCCCAGACAGAATCTCTCTCTAAACTGGGACTAAACAAGGTCCAAACCCGGTCTAAACCCGGTCTAAACCAGGTCTACACCAGTGAGCTGCCCTCACGAGGACCCTGGGGCTGGACTACAATCTTAAAGGTGCATAACTTTTCTGGTGGAGGAGACGCTACCTGCTTATCACATCCCAATTGAAATTATATTGCCTGGAATGTTCCAAAGTATGGCATTAAAGGTGTCCATTTCATCAAGGGTGTTTTTATTCACAGATCTGACTGGTAACAGGGCCCAATAGTGACGATACCCGCTGTCTCCATGCAGATAGATAAGAAGACATATAAGAGTTTAAGGCCGTATTGTGGAATATTCCAGGGCAGACAAGATTCAGAACACCCTTGATGCTTTGCCCACCTTCACAGCGACAGTGAAGGGGCAAACGAATGCATGGCACGACCAGAAGATCTCAATTATGAATCATTATAATATCAAAGACGCTTCACACTCATTCCACTGCACTCATTCCACACTCAGTTGTGGCAATTCCAATACTGTAGCCACAGCTGCCAATCTGTGCCATCGGCCGCTCCGATCCACTCACCAGAGTCGCACTGGGCCCCTGGTTTTCCTGTGGTCTTCTGCGGTGCCACGGGGCCCCTCCTTCCACGTGTATCATTTGCCAGAGGTTTGCGGTTTTTTTATTATTATTATTATTATTATTATTATTATTATTATTATTATTATTATTATTATTATTATTATTATTATTATTATTATTATTATTATTATTATTATTATTCAGGGTTTGCTATAAGTTTGGTCATCGTGGTCCCGTGTGGTACACAGATCTCTCCCCTCTTGATTTCTATCTTTGGGGGCACTTGGCGTATCAGATAAAGATACGAGGCATAAATCATCTCATGGAACGTATCATTAACGCCCACATTACAATAACTCCCACTGTGCTGATGAAAGGTCATCAACAGAAGAAAACTGTATTCATGCGTTTCCCAAACAATGGAGGACAATGGACACATTATATACATGAAAACATGAAATGTTTACTTTTCTTATGTATGCAAACTTGTTTCCTGGTGTTTAGTCCATTACTCAAACAACTTTCAGTTGTGGCATTAATTATGCCGTTTGAAAACACTTAACACCTCTCCTTTGCTTCCTCCTCATAAACACTCGAGGCTATTACAACTCTTTCCTGCTCTTTTCTTGTTTTCATTTTTATAAAACATTTTTGTTACACTTTGTATATTTCATGTCGTTATTCGTACTTCTTGTATTGTCTGTTGCCAAGAGATATTTAAACAAATACATTTTTTAAAAAAAACATGGAAACTGGGGTTGCTAAGCGAAATAAGTCACATGACCTTCCCCGCCGAGCGCGACAACGTGCGTGAGAAGGGCCCGCCACAAAAATTACATAGTGCAGCTTTAAAGCGAGTAAACTCTGACCTCCGACCTCACGTTCACCGCGCGTGGAGAAGAGGCACAAGTTCCACACGGAGAATGGCGCACACGGCACGTGAAGCCAGACTCGGGCTCTTCCACACGGACAGGTTTGTGTGAGAAGTGGAACTCACCTGAGCCGCGCAGCGTGGAGAGGAAAGGCCGGAGGAGAGGCCGGAGGGAGCGGCGGACTGTCAGCGGCAGCACGGGCGGCAGTGACTGGGCTTGTCTAACTCCTGTCCGGCCTCTTTCTGCAGGAATGGGAGGGGAAACTGTCGTGGTTCTTCTTGAAAAACTTGCCCGACAACCGCGAGCGAAGCACAAGTTGTCCTAGTTTATCCTAGATTTCATCCAAAGCTTTATTCATCTCCTTCAGCTTCCTGTTATATCCACATTGTGAGGACTGTTCCCATTCAGAAGATGTAATATTTAGTTTGAAATCCTTGACCATCCGATTTTTCATCACTCTGAAACCCACGGAGGCAGTGATTCTGTGGTTTAAAGGTACAATGTTCAACCTTCCTGCGTCTCCGTGCTTTGTCTGAAATATTTCACAAGCATTTGTTCAAATACACGCCCCCTTTTTAGTACCTGCTGGTCACCACCCCACAGATCTGACTTGTAATACTTACAAATGAACTGTTACTTTTTAGTTAAACTGTCAGATGATGTCATTGCCTCTAGGTTTCAAATATACAAAAGAAAATATTCTATTTAAGATGAAAATTCATGTACATTTTAAATACGTGTCATGTGATGTGCATTTTGCTCATGCTTAGTTGTAACATACAGCAGAGGGTTTAGGTTTATTAATGGCCCCAAATCATTACTCTTGTTCCTTCAGAGCAGGTTATTCTGTTGTAAATGTGTATATATATAATTGCATTGTTCTGAAAACATTAAATGGAATTAGAATTGAAGCTCAGTCTGAGGCTCACTTTAGGCTCCATGTGCAACACATCAGTAACTGAACATTGATACAAAAACTTTATTCTCACGATATCAAAATTGACAGATCTACAGAGAGTTGTAGATTAAAAGGAATTAAGAGAAAAGAATTGTGAATACAGTGACTGTTTGTCCAGTTCATTATACTTCAGGTATTCCTCTGGTGCAGGGCAGCACTGGCTATGTTAAATAATCACACAACATTTGAAAAAGAACCAACAATAAAAGACCATAAGAAACAGGGCTTGTCCTGACAATACAAAAATTAAAAAAAAAAATGGAAAAAAAAATGATGCCTACAACTGCATATGTTTGAGGAAAAATACTTCTAAACTAAATGGTAAAGTTCATGAAAAAATACTATAAGAGCGAGCGGTGGAAGCCAGGTTGATGTGGGCGTGGTTTCTTTAGAGACGTGGTGGTCCAAGATGGCCGCCTCTCCCAGTGAGCGCTCGGTCAGGTCGGGCTGGGCTCAAGTAACTGCAGTCCGAGAGTTTGAGGCAGGTTCTCAGTCCAAGTGCGAGTGTCCTGTAGCGGATGGAAGGGCGGGTGAGGATGTTCCCAGAGGAAGTGGTCATGCGGCTGCTCAGAGGAAGTAGTCAGCCACGGGCTTCTTAGAGGGGATGCCTCTGGTCTCCTGCGGAGCCGCTTCAAAGATGATGAACTCTCGCTGTAGGTGCTCGTCCAGCTCCAAGATGGCTGCCACATTCCCACATCTAAGACAGAGCAGAGGGTTATGTGGGTAGACACGCTCGACTGTGCGCGTTAACGTGAAACCGCACCGCTTTCCTTTGAACGTTCAAATACTAGAGCTTACAAGGATGATCTACGAACTGCATTTATGTAAGGTGGGAGTAAGCAGTAGAGCGTTGGGCAGAGTTCCTGGTTCTCCTGACCCTTACCTGTAGCAGTAGTTTGGTGCTGACCAGACAGTGAGGACGGTCTCATTGAAGTGCCATTTGTAGCCCTCCATGACCAGCTGGTGAGCTCTGCAGATCATGTGGATGTCGTTGGCTGCGTTGAATTGGGCCACCACGTCACTGCCAAACAGGTAACCGGCCCCTCGGGGACTGACCCCCCAGCCTGTGGTGTCTGAGAGGAGAGAGACACAAGAGGTCAGGAGCCTCAACATACCACGCTCAAGAATTTAACAACACACTGCAAAAAGAACCACCGATTGTACGGGTTAACACGAGTCTGTGGTTAGTTTATGGAGATGACATCACAACATTCAGACTTTTAGCAGTGAGAGACTGTGGTGAGTAACTAAAGGTTCTCCTGGAAGAGCTCAAAGCATCTACAATGGGAAAGACTAAACCCTGATAATATAAAAAGGTCATCTAAAAATAAACGTCACACTGCAGCTATGCTCACATTTATCACTGATACAGTTGAACGAAATACCCTTCCCTCTTTAAATAAAATGTTTGAGTCTGTATGTGGAGGAAATAAATGTGTGGCTGTTAAAGTGTCCTTTATCTCCTCCTGCCATGAGCAAACAAGCTAGCTAGTCTTTCCACAATGGAGAAACTACCGTATTTTGCGGGCTATAAGCCGCTACTTTTGTCAGATGTTTTGAGCCATGCGGCTTATTTAGAGGCTGCGGCTTTTCTGTGGTTTTTTTCTTTCACCGCTAGGGGCGAACTAACCGGGAATTGGAATCAAAACTACAGAAAAGTTAAGCAAGAAGCAGATGTTGCTTTTTTATTCAGCTAGCAATAGAACACGGACGACAAATTACCAACTATAAATTATTTTCAAATTCTTGCCGCATCATTATGGACCCAAACGAAGAAGTTCGTACGAAGCAAGTTTTAAGCTTGAAGGCCATCGATCTTGCTAGGAAGCCGCGCGGCTGCACGCAAGCTTAACATCAATGAATTGTACGGTGAGACGCTGGAGGGGGACAGCGGACGAGCTCATGCGATGCCAAAAGTCAAGGAAAGAGTTTCTGCGGCCTATACAAAAGGTGCGGCCTATGTATTGTTTTATTATCGTTTTTTTTAAAATAGAGCAAATGCGGCTTATATAGGGGAGCGGCTAAAAGCCCGGAAAATACGGTACTTTCATTTACATGCTGCAGTATAGATTTGGTTTGTTAAAGAAAAGCACCACAATAAACACTGCTGATAATTCTACCACTCATTTGGAACGTTGAGCATTTGGAACGTTGAGACATTACACAAGTATTAGTCACTAAAATCATTTTAGTTGCGGTAAAACTGGACGTGGATAGAAGGATATCGTTGTGGATTTAGCTATACTACAACTCTTATCAATGCTGCTTATCAAACCAGTATTTTAACTGTTCTCTTATCAGTACTTGTAGAGCTACATAATGAAAAATATTTTACAATTACTTATTTTGTGTCGGAATCTCTACATTTTAAAATTGAGCTGAAAGACAGGTGAGAATTCTATTGCGCAATTCCCTGTTAAACTGTCAGATTGCACATGTGTTGGCCTGGTTTATGGTTCACATCTCTAATTACAGGGCCTTTCCACATGAAACAAAAACTGACACACAATCTTCTGTTAGTAGAAATAAACAAAATGCAAACAATTTCACAGCAGCTTCAGAAAGTGGTGCCATTATTCGACTCCAAAGACACAAGTTGTCAGTTGAAGGACTTTAAACCATAACATTAATATGACAATCCCCAAAATAATGAGAAAGTCTGCGGAATTCTAGTTTAGATAAATCTCTTATAGGCCCCGCCTTCATCTTTATTCTAGAACCTGAACACGACCCCTCTATGGGTCTCAGGCAAATGATTCCTTCTTGATTTGAAGGGTTTCGTGAGGACCATTACCCATTCAAAAAAGATAATATTTTGATTTGAAGTGCACCATTGCTATGACAACGGTCCTCCAAAACAGTGGTGTCTCATCTTGTGAGGGGAGGTAGAACAAAAGAGATAGATTTGGTGCAGAATCCTCCGGGACATCTGCACAACACTAAAGAGAACTGTTCAAAGTGAATGTAGTGCCTTCAGCTCGAGTTTACCTTCAGGGTCTGACCACAGCAGGTCACACATGGGCCCGTCATGAGGCACCTCCTGTTTCCTGTCTATGGTGCGGATCTGGTCCAGGGTCTGGATGGAGGGGGACAGGCCGCCGTGCACACAGAAAATCTAAAAACACACACACACACACACACACACACACAGAGTTTGTCAGTTCAGCCTTAGACACAGTGGTGAGTTTTAGCTTGTGCGAAGAGCAGCTCTCACCTTCCCATCAATGATGGCCGACAGGGACAGGTAGTCGAAGATCTCTGTGCAGTACCTCCACACGGTCACAGAGCCGTACTTTCGCAGGCATTCGTCGTAGAAGCCGTAGACCTGAGTGATCTGCCGGGACTCGTGGTTTCCTCTGATCAGGGTTATCCTGTCTGGGTACCGTACCTGCAGCAGAGCATAACCAGCTTTAAATGTGTGTACAGGACAAAGAGTATGACACAGCATAAACACCCCATTATGAACGCAGGTTAACTTTGTTACTCCAGTCATACTAAAGGGGTCATATGATGCTTTATTTCGGGCCTTTAATCATGCTCTTAAGTACTTTTAGCATGGCATCTCATGTTTTAGAACTAAAAAAGAAAATATTTAAAACAAAAAAAAGTAGGAGATTTTTGGCTATTCGCCACGCTTGTGTTATTTCCCATTGCGGCCACTAGATGGCAGTGCCACCATTCAACCGTGTAGGATAAAGTGTCCCCACACACCAGGCCTGATGCTAAATCCAGGTCACAGCAGGTTGTTGCGCCGTTAGCGATAAGACTGCAGAAAAGCACGGAGCGAGTCTGGACTTAAGGACTTAAACAGCAGAGAAGACTCTCAGAGCCACGTGGGAACTGCGTCTGTTGTCGGAGAAACGCTCAGTCATTACAGAGTTTCTGACTCTGAGGGCTGATGATTTTCTAGGATTTCTCAAACTAGTGCCAATGAAGCTAAATGCTACTCCAGGTGTTTTTTTGATGAGGTAATAATGTTAGAACAGGGTTAAAAGAGAGAAAAAGTCCATTGTGCATGTGTCCTTTAAAGGGCACAGATTTAGTTACTTTAGTTACTACAAAGTAACTACTTTACTTCGCAGTTAGTTTTTGAGTGATGCGACTCCTGCATGTTTGAGTAATCCTGTATTGTCCTATAACTGAGCCTCTAAGTCTAATTTTCACCTACCCCCTATCCCCGCCCACATCCAGTACTTATCTTAGTTGTGATCATTTGAAGTCTGAGTGACACATGTAGAGTTCAAAAATGTCACTTAGCCACTTTTCAAACATTAAAACCTGTAAATGACAGGGTGCTGCTTGTTAGTGAAATGTCACTTTGAAGAGCCGTTTCGAACAGGAAGTCATTGAGCCCGTTTCTGTTATTAAGCCGTTTCAGATCAATATTGTGGTTTACAATGAACGAAAGGTACATCTACAGTAACTACAGTATCTACATTCACAGTAAAAAATAAGGTGATCAAATATTTCAGAAACTTGACTAGTCGCATTCATTTTTTGTATATTAAACTAGTGCTGCTGACAGACTTGTGCCAATTGTAGGATTTAACTGTTCCGACACGTCATCAGAACCAGTTTTAAAGACACTAAACTGAGGAATCAAACTAGACAAGGTTTACAACTGGTTAGAGACCCTCGAGCTAATTTGACCCGCGAAGGGGAGCTGAGATTTATCTGAAATTTAGTGCAGTAAAGACTGTTAGTACCGTGGTTGCAGAGAAAACCAAATTTAGTCTGTTCCCCTGAAAAGGCGTTTGTAAAAGACCATTTAAATCATTATCTTTTTGCATATAAACTTTGTAAATGCAACAAACGATTTGGTCTGGCCCTCTGCACACTGATACGCTGCTCAGAGGTTCACTGGACACAATAGTTCCCCGCTGCTTACCTTAAGAGCTAGCAGCAGTAGAAAGGTCTCCACACTGTAAAAGCCTCGGTCCACAAAGTCGCCCATGAAGAGGTAGTTTGTCTCCGGTACGTCTCCTCCCACCTGCCACACACACACACACACGCGTTTATTTATGCTCATAAAGGAAAGAGCAGTGTGGAGGCAGCCTGTCGCCATGGGAACACAACAATGGGAGCACACTCACTCTGAACAGCTCCTTCAGGTCGTAGAACTGACCGTGGATATCGCCGCACACCTACGAGGGAAAGAGGAGAACTTGTTACACGCTTGTTCGGCTTGCTCGGCGTGTGCGTTTGAAATGTCTGTGCACTCACCGTGACCGGAGAGTCCACCCTCTGCACGTTACTCTCTTCTACTAGAATCTCCCTGAAAAAGGACAAGAATACAGGATTTAACAGTCAATTCTAATAAAGGAGTTTCATCATCATAACAGGTTTAGGATGCACTCAAGCCAATTATAATTTAGTCATGGCTTAGGGGGAAAAAAACAGAACAGCTCAACAATTTCTCTTAAGTGCATGTAAATTAAGTCATTGCGAAACTTTATGGATAGAACCAACAGTAAATAAAAGCTGAACAAATGCGCAAAATACCATTTCTTGAATTGAACCCTGTATCAATCATTATAGTGAATCCCAGAACACAAGGCTGGGTTTAGCCAAGCACCTCATGAGACACTAGTTTCACATTTTTAAACTTCACTGCTTTGGCTGTTCTTTTTTGCCATAACAAAATGCAGTGGAATTTCATGTTCACAACGCCCTTCACATCAAGACACAATCTGACTCACTTTTTCTGCTCAGAAGCACAGGCCATATGACACTAGTTAGCAAGTATTTAAATGTTTCAAACTAGGGCTGCATTCATTAATTGAGTAAATTGAGTAATTTGATTACAAAAAAGCTTTGATTATTATTTGATAGCCTCGATGATTTGTTTAATTGACATATTTAATTAAAACCGCTTGTGTCTGTAGCACGCAGTGCGGACGGAACTACTTGTGGCACTTTCACTTCACAGACCTTGTTCTACACTGACCCACGGCCACTAAAGCACAACTTACGTGTGACTGGGAAACAGAGTTTTGTTGTGTGCGAGAGCACAGAGGACCGCGATTATGAAACAAAGTCTGCAATGACGGGGTGACGACACGGAGGCTGAAGTGAACGGCACACGAATGCTGCAAAATGACTGCAGTCACAGCTCAAAACACCAGCATCACTGGCCTCACTAACAATTTCTTATGTGAAGTTATGTGGCATAAAATGCAAATTAATACATAGCTACTGTAACTCTTTACACACACAGCCCGACAAGTTAATTAGTCCTTTATCTAGATATCTATATCTTACTATATATACACACACACACACGCATTTACACACACGCGCATGCATTCATATATATTTTATATATTATATTATATTAGATATATTCTTTATATACAAACAGAACAGTTTGGACTGGTGAAGTGAAATGTCGCTGTTTTTGTAATTTGGTGAAATGAAGAATAAAAATGTGTTATTTTAAGCAGAAACTCCTTATTTATAACTATAAAAAAATAAATTATTGAATACGTCTTTAGAAATAGTTTTCGGAATGTAAAAAAAATACCAACTGATTACTCGATTAATTTTTGTTGTTAAAAAGTATAACAACAAACCACATCACAGGGATACATGCACCATCTAGTATTTTTCTATAGTGCAAGCTTCAAAATGTCTCAACGGCACTTTTTGTTGTTGCATAAATCTCCTTTAAAAGCCCATTCACATAAAAAAGCGCCTTTACTCCAGGTTTAAGGACTTGATGAATTGCACATCCCTAGAACAAACAAAGAGTAAAGAAACAAATCCAAAAGTACCAGTAAGTACTGTAGAGTTATTCATTCAAAACTGCGAGTGGCACAGTGGAGTTTGGACTATTTTCCCCCTTGCACTTAATTATTATACTGTAATGTGTGGGGCTACTGTGCCAAAGTCAATTCCTCTGTGGGTGAATAAAGTTTGTGTAAATCTTAAATCTAATCCATGAGGTGTATAAACTTTGCTGCACTTGGGGCACTTGAATCCAAAAGTTGCATCACCTGGCTTTGGCACAGAGCGCTTTCACTTCATTCTCCTTGATGAGCTCACAGCGTCGGAGTTGCTCTATCTGTCGGTCCAGGTCGCTGATGTCCCCCATTGTCACGCACATATGGAGATCTGTTCACGCACAACCCTCCTCACACACAGCACGCAGCACTAATAAACAAGCTCGCCCTTTCTCCAGGCACAGCACTCCTTTTCTAGGAACTCCGCAGGGCTCCAAGAGTTCACGTCACACTTCTCAGGCACGTACGAGGCGGGTGGCTGTGGGGAGAGGCCAAACACAACAGGATTATTCCACAATTAGTCAGAATTTAGACCCTTTAAATGTTTTTCTGGAATGGAGGCAACAGAAGCGGAAAAGAAATAGTTATTTCAATTCAGAGAATGGGATTACCCCCAGAATATAACATCTAAAAAGCCAAGATGGCTTTTTGCAAATTGGATATCGAAGACTGGTTTAAAATCATTTGTCATTATTTAATATGATAAAACAGAGCTTCTCAAACTTTTTCTGGCGTGCCCCCCCTGGGAGATAAAACAAAAGTATATACGCCCCCCACAGCCTCTGGGACAACGCAGAATTGGCGCGTCACTGCTTTTCAAGAAGACGCAATCGCGTTACTTCTCGTCACTGTGGATCACCTTTACCACTGCGGGGCCACGACCGTCACACGCAGACTGCTTTCTGCACGGAGCTGTTAAGTTACTTTTAATGGCGTTGGCAGCCAACTGAAAAGGTGCATTTACCGCCACCTACTGTCGTTGTACGTCTTCAAAGTATGTGTTTTACACTCTACCGTTTTGAAAAAAGGAGAGAAAGAGAAAAGAGAGAAAGAACAGAGAGCTGATTCGTACCTCAGCATTTATGTTTTATCGTCTTCAAAGCCCATGGGATCAAAACAGAAAGGAATTGAATGCACACGCATTCTTTTTGCATTTTCTTTATATCGTCACATGATCAGACAGTGGCAGAACAACTTCAAAATTTATACTCTAAAAAGGGCTGAGTTCAGTCCCTTTCCCCCCCCTCTCTTTCTCTCTCTCCCTCCCTTTATCCCCATATTTCGCTTTATTTTTTGACGGTGTGGCATGGAGCATGTGTGTTGAAGACGTATGGAAAAGTCTTAAGAAGGAATTCTGGAGTATGAAGTCTAAAAAAGAAAGTCTAAAGAATGGCGGTAATGTAACACTTGGATACCAACCGCCATAAAACACAGAAGAAGAAGTAAAAGGGGAGAGAGACGTGCGCAAAGGGAACCCGGACAGAAGCGTGTGCAACGGGACAGAAGCAAAAGACAGAGCACATATTGCACATAGAGAACCCAAAGCCGTGACTCGTTCTAAACCTGGGGCAGACGTGCGCGAGGGGCATGGCACAGAGGCAGACGTGCGCGAGGGGCATGGCACAGAGGCAGACGTGCGCGAGGGGCATGGCACAGAGGCAGACGTGCGCGAGGGCGAGGGGCATGGCACAGAGGCAGACGTGCGCGAGGGCATGGCACAAGAGGCAGACGTGCGCGAGGGGCATGGCATGGCAGGGCAGAGGCACGGGTTGAACCCACTCCTCGCTGCTCCTGTATTTTTTTTATTGTATAGTATAGTATTGTATAGTAATTTTAAATTGTTTCCTAATGCATGCCTTTTTTGATTGAATATTTTTATTATTACTCAGTGTTTTATGTTGCACCTTAAGGCCGAGACAAGTTCCTATGTTTGTGAATTTTGTTCATTGACAATGGCAATAAACTCTTTCTGATTCTGATTCTGATTTAGAGAAGAACCCTGTGTTGGCACTGGGTGTTTTTCTGTTGCTCAAAACACATCTGTCATGTGTAACATGCGCACATTTCTCCAAATGTCTCGTGCCCCCCTTGGCACGGCTTTGAGCCCCCTCAAACGGGCACGTCCCCCAATTTGAGAAGCTCTGTGATCATAGATGGTTATGAAAGATGCAGCATTTTTAATGAAGGCAAAATCTGGACTTTTACTGGACAGATACTAAGAGAAATGCTGAGCAAACAGCGGTTTTTAAATTTCACCTACAGATATTCATTATGATTTTAAAACACCAATTTGTGGCTAGAAAATAGCATTTCGCTCATCTAATGTAAACGCAACAACAAATTCTACCATGGAACAAATATTTTTGATATACTTTGCGATAAATCTTTTAAAAACAATTTTATTTAAATTGGATGCAAGTTAATCTTTGAATATGTATCATATTCTGGGAACAAGCGGTAGAAAATGAATGAATGAAATCTGAACATTCTGATGATATAGCATTTTAAAAAGGGTCTAATAATAGGATTCAGCCCAAGTAATGTTAAAACCAAGCAACTTAACGCTAGTTCCCACGTTTGCAGTTGTTGTCCAATGGACAGTTACGCAGCGGCACAATTAAACCACCAGAATGATAAAAGTAGCTCATACAATTACTAGACTAAGTGTTTAGCTGAATAAATTCGTTTATGTTGAAGAATGCGAGGCCTTTGGGCGTAGTTTAGCAAAACAGAGCGCGAATCTTTAGCACGTAGCTTACATCACAGCTAACGACGTCAGCGATCAACTGATTGTATGGAGCGACCATATTGAGGTCAATTCTACCAACTGGGTTAACCCTACTTAAGCGCGTTAAGAGTACAAAAACAACTAAATATAAAAACTTCAAACAAAGACAAGAACAAAAGAGTTTAAGAGAGGAAACGACCAAAGCTTAAGGCTAAGAGCAACTGCTGAAAAGCCGGCTAAACAGTAGTTAGCCCAGCGAGCTAATTTTACAGGCTAGCGTTAGCATGGTGGAATGAAAAGAAGGCGGTTATTACTTAAGTAAACGCGGCTTATTCCGTTACCGTGGAGTGTTTCAAAGCGGGGCTCAGCGGTGTACCGGTCCGCGTGTTCCAAGTTCAGACAGAGCTCCGGGGCGCTATGATCGCCGGGCGCTGCGGTGGTGCTGCTGTGTCTCCCCCGGTGTGAGCGGTGTGTGTGCCGGCTGAATCCTGAGCCCCGGCCCTGTGCTCACCGCGGCTCATGAACGCGCACTTGCACATAGACACTTCCGGTACGTGGTGCGCGCGTGCAGCCTACGCACACGGGCCCACGCGCTCTCTGCTGCTGATGGCGCTCTTCGTGCAACTACATCTGATCATATAAAATCACATTGTTGTTCTACTCTGAAACTTTGCATGGATCATTCACAAGCCTTTGGAGAAATTGCACTGACACATAATGAAATAGGCCCGTGCAGAGGTTTTCAAACAGAATACTCTTCAGTTCTCTGCTATACTGAGCATTATGACATGTTAGACAACACATTTGACGAAAACGTTGTGAACATGATACTTAAGATTTTACTAAAATAAATGTTTTGTCACAGATCGACAATTTTGGTGAAGTTTATAATACTACTTTATGGTTAGACATATGCAGCATATACAGGTTGAGGTAATTCAACAGCTGTTATCTAGAAACAATTTTAAAATGTTATTTATTTATTACCCTTTATTTAATCAGGTAAAAGAACCCATTGAGATTGAAACCCTGTTTTCAAAGGTGAACCATAATATAAACAAGGGCCAAAATCCATATAAATGACACAATAGTTATGATTTGACAAATAATATCTGAGAACATCTTTATTTCATTAAATTATCAAACTTGTCTGTGTATTTTTTATGGAATATAGCTTATTGATGACATAGGTAAAGAGATTCCGTTTTAGAACTCGGCTCTACTTCCTGTAATTTTAATCAGACACTTCCCCAGCATGGGCCCAGTGGTGGAAGGGGCCCAAAAAGCCTAAAATGAAGTGTGTTTATGACTAAACATCGAACTGTTAGTACATATAGGACCCAGTATTTGGTGCTACTCTCTTTCACATGGGTGGTGCACCTCCCCTCTGTAGGCAGATGCATCAGTTTAACATAGTCATGGCTGAAAGTTCAGCAGTTGGTGTACAAAAGCACACAGCCCTTAGGAGTGCCTGTGCTGATGGTCCCAGTGTCCGAGTCATTCATTCAGTGATGAAGTCAGTAATCCACCTGCAGGTGGAGTCTGGCATGTTGAGCTGAGAGAGCTTGTCCTGGAGCAAAGCAGAAGTCCACAAACAGGATCCCGGTGTGTGCAGACCATGCACATGTAAATGGTCTGTGGGTGATCATAGGTGGCTCTGTTAGGCAGTCCAAAGGCAGCTGTGGCCACAGATGTAGCTTACTAAAACAAACAATGGCCCACCCACTGTAATGATTTGAAAATTTAAGTCATTGTCATTATTCATTGGAAGTTAACAAAACAAAATAATTATTCAAGAATAATTTATTGTAAAAGCATGGTTAAGGTAAGCCATTGGTGGCTGAGATGTAACATACAGAAATTGTAATAGTAGCAGCACATTTACATCATTATAATGAAAGCAAACAATTCACAAGGCTCATTGGTCCTTAATATGTGGTCACGGATTACTTTAAAAAGACAATTTAAAACTGTAGACTTCACAAGGGCATATTAGAGCCACTTATAAATACAATAAAAATCAGAGTTTAAACACATACAACTGTCCTGAAAAAGTAGCAAATTGGCGAATCTGCAAATCTGCACATTTGCATGAAACTGTCAGATATGCATGTATGTGGATTGGAGGAAGTTGTGGTTTTAGGTGACACTTATAGGAGGAATAATGACTTATGGCTGCAAACTAGATCACCCTTTATGTCAGGGGTGTCCAAACTATGGCCCGGGGGCCAGATGCGGCCCTCAGACCAATTTTTGTTGGCCCTCAGGCTTCCTGCTAAATTGGCCCAAACAATCAAAAGTAGTAGCTTTGTTGTAAATGTGGGAAAAATCTTATATTATAACCTAAATAACAAGTATTTCGATGTGATGCAGACCTCATATTAATGTCCCAAGCCTTATTAAAGCTGTGAAGGCTCATCAAAAGTACATCAAATGCAAAATTCTGAATTAACTTTCTTGTCACGTTGTCTGGGGCCCTCCGCTGCACATATTTATCAATATGCGGAAAAAAGTTTGAATACCCCTGCTTTATGTGACTTACGCCTCTGACTGCCCATCCACACACACAGTCTTAACAGTCTATAGACCTATGTTAGTTTGTGTCCTGAAATAATGTGAAAGCCCAATACTTGTTTTCTTCTCCAGCCTCTGCTGCACTGGATCCAAGAATGAGATTTTTTTTTTTATGTGTGAGAAAAAATTAGCAAATTAGCTTGTTCTTACTTTTTCTGTCAGATTTGCATGTTTAAAGTGCTATCACACATCCAACAAGACTGTTTCCCTTCCCCTTTCAGCGTGATTCTGGTGATCAGTAGGGATGAAATAAAATCAGGATAAGAATTTGGTCCAAAGTAATACATAGGACACATCATTAGATGTCTCTGAAATATTTGGTGGAGTTGGTTTACAATAACCTCATTTTTTTGTCTCTAAAAGTGAAATGCAGGATAATTAAGAATAAGAAACAGCGGGCATAATTTTTCTTTGCCACAATAATCTATCTTTTTTTTTTGCATAATTTTCCTTGTCAAGACCTGCACAGGTGTGAACAATCAAAAAGAAATCAGACTTCTCACATCAGATGAAATGGTTTATATTCCATTTCAATAATCTGATAGGGTATTCATCAGGTAAACATAGTCAGTGTTTTGGGCATGATCATCATTTTATAGAAATGTAGGGAAATGGTCCGTATAATGAGGTTTTAGGAAATAATTTACATAAAAACAACGTGTAATGATAAAATAGTTAGTAATCATCTATTGTCCAGTGTTCACTACAAAACAGTAGTGCCAGAAACATTTTAATTGTCAGTTGATTTTGGCAACATGATGTTGGGTTAAAGGAGTAGTACTTGTGGAGCAGGTCAGACGGAGCAGAAGTACACATGGACCAGGTCAGAAGGAGTAGTTCTTGTGGCGCAGGTCAGAGGGAGCAGAAGTGCTTGTGGACGGGGAAGGACAGTGCTGTGGACAAACAGATGCCCAGAGTGTCTCCTACAGAAGCCAATGCCATGGCAAACTCGCGGTAGCGCTCCTCCGTCTGAAACACCACCAAAACAACAACTTTCCTTACTTGAAAAAGATGCTATTTCATGTCCGTGTGAATCTTGACATTGAAATTGGGGTGCATCCTGGTTTCTGGTTTCAGTATAATTTTTTTAAGTAGCTGTTTGCATGAAAAGATTGAGAATTATTGGAAAGATATATTTTTTTCCACATAAAACTGACTCTTGACATGTGACTTTTCTTCTCAACACCTGAATAATTGAATTTAATAAATGATAAGGCCCAAAGTCTCAGGGATAGGGTCAACAACGTGGTAGAAAATGAAAGAATGAATAATAAATGATAAATGAATATCATGACGCATTCTAGCCAAAGCAACAACACTTCCACGGATAAAAGCAGAAAAGTATATATATGAAATATATATACATTATATATATATATATATATATATATATATATATATATATATATATATATATATATATTATATTTTCAGAAGTTTCTATTTCATGGAATCATGCAGGTGAAGTAAAATGTCAACTAACAGAAAGCGAGGTCAAAACAATTGCTATAAACCAGGCAAAGGGATTTTAACTTCTTAATTGGATGCCCTTGCTACTACTGTGGACACTAGAGGGGGCCGACACTCACCTCTTTGCTGATGAAGTAGAAGGTGTTGACATAAGCGCCTCCTCCAGCAGACCCTCGTACAGGATAATGGCAAAGACTATCCAGGCTGAGGGCATGAACCGGTACCCCACCGCCAATGTCAGGAGGACAACGTTCACAAACTGTAAAGGACGCAGTAACAGAGTTAGAGCACGCGCTTGCACAATGAAGAGACGGATTGGAGTACCACCTTATGACATCATGCAGTGGGACCAAGTGATAGGGCAGTGCAATAGAGTGATTTTCAAGATTGAGATTAATCATAAATGGTCAGTTTGGGTCTTTTAAAGAGAACTAAGTAACAGTTTTGCTTTATTCGATGTCTTTGTGAGTCCATGTGATGGTTAAATGTGTATTTTGGGGTGTTTGAAGTGTCCGTTGTCGCCCCCTGCTGTCTTTGGGCGAAAAACCAGCCTTGCAACGTTTACTGTATCTATTCAGGCTCTTTTTTAAATTTGGCAATGTTAAATGTTTTTGAATGTTATTATCCTGTTGATTTAAAAAAAAAAAAAAAAAAAAAAAAAAAAAAAAAAGAAAAATGTGTTTTCACAAGGGAGCTGCAGGGGGAGCTCTATCATTAAAGTTACTTAATTCTGCGTCAAAGGGAGACTTCCAGTTTGCATTAAAAATGCACACAAAATGGCAAGGAATAGTGGACAATGCTATTATACAGACATACAGACAATGTATTAGCAAAACAAAAGTATCTAGTCCCAATTTAAGATTTTGAAGAAATTTGACTGTTTTTTTGTGTCAAATGGGCATTTCAAGTCTGAGTTGGTTATGTTCAGAAAATATATTTGCTATTTGCTTTTTTTTTTTTTAAGATTTTCTGTCCCAAAGGCTTCATTTAACAGCTGTGGTGTGAAACGGAAAGTGAGAGGGTAGAGCTGCTCGGAACATGGTCGAGTCCGGGAATCAAATCCACGGTGCAAATGTGACACCAACCACGTGTGTCCAACAACAACAACAACAACAGCCAGCGCAACAAAACATATCATACGAAAAACTAGTACAACATGAGTAAAAAAAAATCATCTGTCATATTGACATACCAAGCGTTTGGACAAGGGAAGGTAGTTTACATAGTGCATAAGGAAAATGTCCTGAAGATACGCAGAGAACACTTGGATTAGCTGGCAACATAGGGACATCAGAATATTGTAGAATGTTTATAGTTTAAACGGAGCTGAGACGGGTTCAAATTTGATGCTGGAATTCATTGTAACTGTCAGATTGCAGATTGGTTGGCCAGGTTTATGGTTCATATCTCTGTAATTACTGAGCACGTTTTTAGGAGTTTGCTATAAGTGTGATGGTTCGGCCGCTCACCTGCAGCACAGTGAAGACCCAGAGTTTCCGGACTTTAAAGCAGCACAGAGAGGAGCGTGACAGGAACACTCCCACCTGGTACAGGGTCTGGTACCTGCGCGCGCACACACACACACACCAAACATAACACTCATAATTACAATGAAGAATATTGGGATAAAAGGCTCATTTATGGGGACTGACCAGCGGTATTGTTCAGCATGAGACAGGGAAAAGCCAGGGAAATACAAGAGCTCCATCTGAAATAGTCGTAGAAAATGTTCTTGGTTAGGAATAGGGGAGGTATTTGATGTAGTTGTTAAGAGCAAATAAACATCTCCAACAGAAGCATTTTAGTTTTCCTCAATACCTAACATTAATCGATACCGAGGCGGTTGCATCAACACGGGAAGTAGATTTTCCTTCCATAAAACACCAATAACTCCTCACAAAACATATTCAAATATTTTGTATCTTGTTCATTCTTCAAATTCTGTTCTGTGCCAAACGCAAACAATATTTAGTCCTATTACTAGTAGGGAAGTAATGACAACTAATAAAGACTAATAACACTAATAATGGCACTGTGATATTGTATTATTAAAAGTGTCCATCTCCACCCACTACGCTGTACTTGGGATTATTAAAAGAAAAGTCCTCCCTGATAAGGTTAGAAAATGACACGTAATCACTTTTCACAACAACCCGCTGCTTGTTATGGGAAATGTCAGTATGAAGAGGCGGGGCTTATCAGTTCGGCAGGAGTCAATGAACCCGTTTCTATTATTAAGCCATTTTAGATCAATAATGCAGGTTACATTGAACATAATATAAAATGATGATCTACTTTATGTTATGGTTCAAAACTAAGGACTTGCCTGCTAAAAAAAACAGAGGGAACTATATAGACCATAATCCTTTGCTCCATTTCAATGCAGAAGACCTGAAGAAATAACTTTTTTAAGCAGTTTGGAATATAACAGTTTCATCAGCTCTTTTTGTAGCGTTTTTCTATTATTGTGCGCGATACTGACATTTTGCATATTATCTTCAAAACAACAATTACCATATTATCTCAGTTTGGATATATTGTCCAGCTCTACTCCTAAATGCGAATTTACTGGAATAATACTTAACTAATACTCTGGAACGTATACCTTATCTAGTATTTTTCCTGGATTGGCACTGATACACACAGTATATTATAAAAGTGTATAATCTAATCCAAATGATCATTTGAACTGAACACCGGTTCAAACCAGTTGGAGTCATTGCTTTTGAACACATTCAGACTAGGTAACAACAGCGATGGCAGAGGACTCACCAAGCCCTGGTTTATGAAGTACTCTGCGAAGTAGACCAGCCCCAGAGGAAGCACAAACTTCAGCAGGCCCTGCTCACGAGCACAAGGGAAGGGTGAGTTGTACCTTTACAGAGAAGAGGAAGAGGAGGGTGCAGTGTGATTATTCTTACCTTCATCACCCGTAGTTTCTCTGTGCCGCTCAGTGGTCCACTCGCCCTGCGGCCTGTTGCTGTGGAAACAGAAAGTTACACAGAGACAAGCTGATCAGACAGGATGTGGAACTCTCTTTGTGTGAGAACAGCTCCTTCACTCCTTCAGGCTAGAGCTGAACTGTTTTGGAAAAACATCTAAAATATCAAAGAATGAGTCTTTTCATGGTATTTTGAGCAAAAAAAGAGAAAACAAAATGAAAAAGACTTACGGTATTTTATTTACGAAGTGGGGCTTTATAATCTTATTGATTAGCACGCTACCTTGTTTGCATGTATCGTAAACGTTAAAGAGCCTGGAACCCCCAAAAGAAACAAAAACAAATTCAAATGTCATGTTTTCTTTTACTCAAACCTGTCTTATGTTTGTAGGCCGTACACAGCTCCTGCCGCAGTCTCCTAATCGACATGTGTTTGGAGTGAACTTACTTGCTGTGCGTTTGTCCCCGTCCCCGTCCTCCTCTGCGGAGTCCATCAGGCCCTGCGTCTCCCCCTCCAGCACCTCTGAGCCCCGGGAGTCTCTGGTGCTCCACTGGGGCAGCGAGGGCGGATGGACAAGCAGGAGGAAGTAACTGGACACACAACACGGGACATTTATACAACTGCAGCACAACCAGGGCAATGTGTGTAAGGACAGTGCACAAAAGGTTCTTTCAACTGTCACCGGCCCTTTTTTTATCTTCTGGAGATAGATTTGCACTTTTTACTGCATCAACAATCAGCCTTAAATCTCCAGCAGAGGCCAATATTTAGTTTGGGCCCACCTGCTGCTCATTTATTCAGTTTGTGGTAAAAGGGGTTTGTGGATGAGTTTGTAGTTCAATTCAAATTATATAAATGGTGTCGGTGTAATCCCTCATTCGTCCAGGAGTGTTCCATTGTAGAAAAGATTCAGTTGTAGTTATCTGGACTCTGTTTTAGAAAAAACGAAACGTTTCGACTCTTATCCAAGAGTCATTCTCAATCAGAGAAACAAGTCTGAGAACTCCTGTTTATATCCTACTCTGTGAAAGCCCTGCCCACAGAGCGGGACCTCCTGCTAATGGCCCATTGAAACTTAAGTGGGATGGGCCTATTGTTCTATTGTTCCCTGCCTCACCTTGAGTGCTTATTTAGCATCCGAATGCCCCGGGCGTCTCCAGGGTTTCAGCAGACCCTTATAAACAACTGGAAGGTCAAACCACTCTATTGAAGAGAGTGAGGTGGAGATTCTGAGCAGGAGAAAAGATGGTTTGAAAGAGGAGTTAAGGAGGCAATCTTTGTTAAAAAAGATAATCCTTCCTTAAATCGTAATGGAGGTTTAAGATTCAACCTTCCAGGTTGTTTTAAGGGTCTGCTGAAACACTGGGATGCCCGGGGCATATTCGGATGCAAATAAGTCACCAGGTGAGGCAGGGAACAATAAGAACAATAGGCCCTCCCACTTAAGTTCCAATTTGGCCGCTAGCAGGATGAGTCCCGCTCTGTGGGCAAGGCTTTCACACAGTAGCGATATTAAATCAGGAGTTCTCAGACTTGTTCTCTGATGAGAAGACTCTTGGGAAATAAGCAAAGTTCGGAAATGTTTCGTTTTTTCTAAAACAGAGTCCAGATGATACAATGAATCTATATAAATAGTGCAAATAATAAACGGTGCCTAGATATCGGCCCATCTCTAATTAGAAATGTACGTATCAATTTTGGGAAACACCAATATTCCAAGACGTGCCAAGTGTACAAAGAAGAATGAGCAATAGTTTCTTAAACAAATATAATGAAAATGGAAGAGTAAAAGTATTTGGGTAACTACAACACAAGTAAAGTAACTGTCTGGACATGCATCTAGTTAGAATTTTAAGTTATATATATTACTCAATATAAGAGACTGTCCAAACGTACAATATATCAATATATAATATCAGTAATGTTACTCAAACTGACAGTACAAATAAGTTATTCAAGTAGAAGGGAAAGTGCTGAAACGTCTGAAGTCAATTGCATTATTAAAAGTGTACTCAGTATATATACTCGAGTAACTGTAACAGAGTAACTGGAGTTATACATACTCTGCAGGTTACTCCAGTTACTCGAGTAAATTAACAGGAGAAAAATGGAGTACAATGTAACTGAATACTGAGTAAATGTGACAGAGTAACTTAAGTAATGTAGCAGAGTACTGGGTATTATGTAACAGAGGTACTCGCAACAGAGTAATGGAGTAAACGTACAGAGTAACTGAGAGATAACTGTAACACGTAACTGAGTAAATGTGAGTAAATGTAACACAGTAACTGGAGTGTGTTCACCTCTGTGCTTAGTCACGGGGTGGTTGGAACCCTTTAAAACCTGAGCACCATGCCGGGCCGGTGAGCATGAACGAGCAGTGGTGACTGTGTGTAAGGCCCAGCTGAGTGAGGCAAGAGTAAGCAAAGCCCAGCCACGTCCGGCCCCTCAGCCCGAAGCTCCAGGCGCCACCACATCCCTGAGACAAGATCCAACCATGTCAATTGTTTATGTGTGTGGTTTTATATTGTCCCATAGACTAAAAGGGGACATCATGTTATACAACGTTTTCCTTATCTTCTAGCATGTACCCATTATTTCATGTAATAAAGTAACAACCGTTTCCCAATTACAGATTACATGATCTAATGAGAGCAACAGCGCTGTTCCTGCATTCTTATTTATCTACCTTATTTCACGCCGCCACTTTTTCCGCTTTTTGCCACAGATCAACACTTCACTAAAATTGCACTTCTGGTCCAGCGGGAACTCCGTTTACATACTAAGGAAGGAGAACGAGGGAAAAGTCTCGCTGCTAAAATACGACTATAAGACTGATTTATGTAAATTGTCCAATGTTCATGTGACCAACAAGTCAAAGACAAATTTGATGTACATAAATATGTAACGTTCAAAAGCTCATTGGTTAAACATTAGGCCGAGTGTACCTGCTGAAGAAGACTGTGAGTGCGAGGAAAGACAGCTCTCCAGACCTCGCATGATACTGGCCAGCACACCCCTGCAGCACAAGAACACAGCCCCTTCAGGTTAGCGCGCGGCCCGTCAGTTAGCGCGCGCCCCGTCAGTTAGCGCGCGGCCCGTCAGGTTAGCGCGCGGCCCCGTCAGGTACGCGCGACTGTTGAGATGATCCAACTATATATCTGCAGATCACGCGTGCGGTTTGTTTTATTATCCAGTGTAATCTCGCAAACATGAAAGTGATATGCCCCCCTTGTGGTTATTTTATGGTCCGTTCAGTTTTGTGGAATACTTGAACTCAACAAGCATTTTCACACACATTTTGCACATTCCCGATGCCCTGTTAAAATACTGTCTGAATACTATTATGAAAATACCACCAGTTTTGTCAATATCGCCAAGATAGGAATTATACTTAAAAATGCCTATGAGGTTGAACTACTAATTTGACAAAAAAAAAAAATCATGACTTCACATAACTTACCTATAAACTATGTTGTATACAAAATAAAATATATACTCAATATTACAAATAAAAATATATACTATATATTATTATTAAAAAAGGTTGGAAAAAAACATCTGCGTGATCATCAAATATGTATTAGAACTCTTCTCTATCTTTGTCATTTTAAACAGACACAAACTGCAGCTTGAATGGTGTAAAACTATAAGTTATCGTCCCACAAAATAAGTCAGGTTTAGATCTTAAAAACCGCTCAAACGCACTTTAAACGTGTGACTCAGCAAAACAGCCATAGTTAATTTTAATTATACACATTAATGGGAGCAGAAAGGAGTGTTGGTGACTCCAGTTCTTACCCAAGAAGCTCATCCAAAGAACGGAGGAGAAGGAAGACCACCAGGAAACTAGCAGACAGCCGTCAGGGCGCAGCAGAGCACTCGCAACCTGAAACAATATCATCTTATGGTTAGAAAATGCAACGCTCACTAAAAGCAGCAGCTTGGCTTTTCTTTAATTGGCAATGCCACGTTACACAGTCTCACACAAACATGAACACAAGACTGCAATACAATGAGACTAGACAGTGAGTTATTCTTACGCATATGGGACTGTGGAGTGATGAATGGAGCGACATCTTGATGAACAGCGTCGGAGGATGTCAGCCAACAGCACAGCCTGAAAAAGTAGTCAGATAATAATAAAGTTTGGCCATAGGATGTAAATGAATTACAATCAATAATTGTGATTTTCCAGGTCAAAATTATAATAGTCAGAAACTGAAAAACGTCAATTGTGAGAATTTTGAGGCAAAAATAAGTATTTTCAATACAGTGTAAACTCCAAAAAACGAGAACCTGATATAAACTCATTTCTTATCTGTTTGTTGTGTCATATAATTTGGTTTTCACCTACCCCCTATCCCGCCCAATGCTTTGTATTTCAATTTGGGATTATTCAAAAAATCCGACTCCAGGTCAAAGGGTTAAAAATGTCACATAGCCATTTGCAAAAGAAAAACAGTCCCTTGTAATGAATAATTGTAAGCTCTTGATGCTCTTCTTAAAATAATTCTAACATTAAAATCAATGAGGTTCTCATTCATTGTTCATTTACAGTATATTTTGGTTTTTCTCTCATCATTAGTTTACTCAGTTTGTATTTTTACTAATCCTGTATTGTCCCTGCATTAAAGCTTTGAAGCTCCAACAATCTGTTCATTTGACACTTAAAGGAACATGTATTAAAAATGTAATGCGTATGTTGTTACAGAGTTATAAATCTTTACCGCCGTAGACTGGGTTGCAGTCATAGCTGCTGCCGTTACTGCTGCTGTTCCATGTTCAGAAGTGACTGAGGCCTGAAAGAACAAAAGTACTTTCAGTCTTCACATTTGTAGTACGTTTATACAGCACGTGTAACTTCTGCTTCCTCACAGAAGGCCGTGGAGTTCTGAGTCTCTTGCTTCTTCAGAATGTCATGTGCGCGCTGGAGCATGACCACGTACGCAAAGTTGTTGCGACATCCCCAGCAACCTGAGAGAGGGGGGAGAGAGAGAAAGAGGGGGGGGAAAGAGAGAGAGAGAAAGAGGGGGGAGAAAGGGAGAGAGAAAAACATGGGTAGAGAAATAATGAGACAGGGGGAGGAAGAGAGAAAGAGAAAGAGAAAGGAGAGAAAGAGAGAGAGATAATGAGAAATGAGAGAGAGAGAATGAGAAAAGATGTAGATGTTCATGCAAATATGTTCTACTACTTTGAACTAACACTGACAAATAAACACTGGAAACTTGAACAGAAACTAAACAAACACAACTGTCAATTCTGTCATTACAAGGTGTAGTCCAGTAGATCCATGGTGCAGTTGGAAAAAAAATTGCAAAGACTTACCAAAAGCCACTCCAGTTTCTCCATTTGGTGCAGTCACCTACGGACGAAGGCGATAAGGCAGAAGAGGCTACAATTACTGCTACGTATAATAGACTTGCACATCTAACAATCTAAACAAATGTATCTGGAACACATGAAACATTATAGGAGAGTCATGTGACTTTCTAAATTAAAGCAATGAAATCTAAAACAGGAAAATTGGATTCAAAACTCTGAGTTGGACCCCCTTTTTGAGGAGACACTTCTGTGCACCACATTTTTGACTGACTCTCTTTATAACAAATGCTGAGTTCATACAAGGGCTGTGCGGATGATGGGGTTCAACTCACCCCATTTTTGATTAGGAATCATTTTTCAATTTTGTTCACTGACAATGGCAATTAACCCTTTCCTGATTCTGATCAAAATTGTTATTGAGAAGAAACAAGAAGTTGGTTCTAGTGTCTATAACTCTCTCACCAGTGGTGGAAAGGAACAAAGTACAAAAGTACTGTACTTAAGTAAAGTTTTAAAGGTATCTGGACTGAGTACATTTTACATTGGATATCTTTTACTTCACTACATTGTAGAGCAGATATTTGTACTTTCTACCGAAAAAAAAAAAAAAAATTAAAACTGAAAAGTATTTTTCCAATATGTTTTTAGCATGTTTATGGTGACATGCTGACTAAAGGTTTTTGAGTTCCGGCTTTGAACAAATGAAAGCATGTAAAGACAGTACAAGAAAAATTAAGTCAATTCAATCACTCCGGCACAATTCTTTATCCATGTTACTACATTGGACTCTTTAATAGTTTTAACATTTGTGTGAAATATTTTTTGACCCTAAAAGTACACTTATAAAACATTCACTTCAAAACTTTTACTTCAGTAGAATTTTGTATGATGTATGATGTACTTTTACTTACAAGTAACAAAATTGAGCATTTCCACTACTCTCACTCACTCATAGCATAGATGTTATAAATATAATAAATGTATAAAAGGCAATTTTATATTTTCACAAGCTACTTTAAACTAGTTTTTATGATTGAGGTTAATCAGGAAAAACACAAGTTCATATTTCTGTAATTTCTCACTTTATGTGGGTTCTAATTAAAGTGAATCAATGCACAAACAATCTAGAGTAGTAGACCAAAATATACTGTGAAATATGTTCTTGTAAAATCTTGATGAACAGTAAAGAAAGCTTACGGTGAGAGATGGGCTCAGGATCCGCGTTGGCACCGCGGCTCTGCTCCATGGTCAGTCTGCTGGATGAGAAGTGAAATATTTCTGCTAACAGAGGCGCTAACACACAAACACAATGTAAACCGTGTTAACAGGGACTAAACCGGTTTAATGCATCTCTCACACAGCTCTACATTATGTGTCCGGACTCCTAAAGGTGTTCCGACTGAAACGTCAGCGGGATATAAGCTACAGTAAACCAGCATTTCTCGGGTAAGAACTGCAGCGTTAGAAGTAGAAACTGCTATAAACTCGGTTTGTTTATCTTCCTGGTACTTCTTTTCATTCAGCCAATCGCAGTCCGCCAAGTGTGACGTCATCGGTTAGCCGCGTGACTGTGCCATGAATCTATTAATGGATAGGGTAGTGCTAGTTTAAATATAATATAATATAATAGATCCATGGTTTAAAGTTGTCGTGAGTGGCCAGTCCATTGGAACTGCAGCGAAAGAAACCCTCCGCTGCCCAAAGTTTCTTATAGAATACAATGTAAAAACTAGTGATGGGCAAAGTGAAGCCTCATAAAACAGAAACACATTTGAACCAAACCTTTCGAAGCTTCGAAACACAGTTCGAAAACACACTAGATGTCACTTCGGACACGAGATGTCACTTCAGAATGACATCTAGTGTGTTTCTTTGAAGTGACCACTAGATGTCACTCTGAAGTGACACTCTGAGGTTCGAACCACATTCTGTGTGCTATGGTTGCCAATAAAATAACTTTGAATTTTAGTTGTGTGTATTGTTGATGTTGTGAAACTGTGTTTCTAGAATAATATGAATATAAAAAGTAAGCAAGGATTTTTATTTATTTTTTACATTTAAGGTTTTATTAAAAAATTGGCCCATGCTTTCCTTCTGTGGTTTTATTCTCTTACATTGGAAAAGCAGCTAACTCCGAGAAGGACAGGGCAGCTCTTGATACAAAAACTCAGAAACAAATGTTTGCAAGGCCAGCGCACAAACCAATGCACCAATGTGACAATGTGTGATTAACAGTGTGAGAAAGTGGCACAAACTCTAGAGAATCAGAATCAGATCAGAATCAGAATCAGAAAAAAGTTTATTGCCATTGTCAATGAATAGAATTCACAAACATAGGAACTTGTTTCGGCATTAAGGTGCAACATAAAACACAGATCAATAATAAAAACAACATATATGAAATGAAAAGGGCATGCATTAGATTTAAAATTACTATAGTATAAAATAAAAATAGGCTTATTATCTACACAAGAATTTACAGTTAGTGACAGTGCAGTGAGTGATTGATTGAATTGCAGTTAAAGTGGCAGGTGTTTAGAAGTGTTCATGAGTCCAACGGCAGAGGGAAAGAAACGGTTCTTGTGGCGGGAGGTTCTGGTCCGGATGGACCGTAGCCTCCTGCCTGAGGGGAGTGGTTCAACTAGTCCATGTCCAGGGTGAGAAGGGTCGGCTGTGATCCAACCTGCTCGTAACAGAGCCCTGGAGACGTACAGGTCCTGCAGAGATGGAAGTCTGCAGCCGATCACTTTCTCAGCTGTGTCTCCAGCGTACCACACGGTGATGGAGGAGGTGAGGATGGACTCAATGATGGTCGTGTAAAACTGCACCATCATCTGCGCTGGCAGCTTGGCTTTCCTCAGCAGAAGGAAGTACATCCTCTGCTGGTCCTTCTTGATGAGAGAGCTGATAGAGGGCTCCCACTTGAGGTCCTGGGTGATGATGGTGCCCAGGAAGCGGAAGGAGTCCACGGTGGTGATGGGGGAGTCTGTCATGGTGAGGGGAGGGGGGCTCATCTCCACTGTCTTCTGGGTGTTGAACTCCAGGTTGTTACCGCTGCACCAGGACACCAGCCACCTCCCTCATGTAGACAGATTTGTCCCGTCTGAGATGTGGCTGATGAGGGTGGTGTCGTCCGCAAACTTGATCAGTTGTACAGAGTCGTGGCTGGAGGTGCAGCAGTTTGTACAGGGAGAAGACCAGAGGAGAAAGTACACAGCCCTATGAAAAACCTGTGCTGATGGTCTGAGTGTCTAAGACATTCTTCCCCAGCTGCACACACTGCTTCCGATCCATCAGGAAGTCAGTGATCCACCTGCAGGTGGAGTCAGGCTCGTTGAGCTGGGAGAGCTTGTCCTGGAGCAGAGCAGGGAGAATGGTGTTAATTGCAGAGCTGAAGTCCACAAACAGGATCCTGGCGTAGATTCCCGGGGAGTCCAGATGCTGCAAGATGAAGTGGAGTGCATGGTTGATGGCGTTGTCTATAGACTTGTTGGCTCTGTAGGCGAACTGCAGGGGGTCCAGCAGGGAGGAGGTGAAGGACTTGAGGTGGGGCAAGACCAGGCGTTCAAATGACTTCATGACTTCAGACGTCAGCGCCACAGGCCTGTAGTCATTAAGTCCAGTAATCCGGGGCTTCTTGGGGACAGGAACAATGATAGACAACTTGAAGCAAGCTGGGACGTGGCATGACTCCAGGGAGGTGTTAAAAATGTCTGTGAAGACGGGGGACTGCACTCCTACGCAGTGTCTTAAGGTGGCCGAAGAAACACCGTCTGGTCCAGCAGCTTTTTGGGGGTTGAATTTCCAAAATAGTCTGTTAACATCCTGTTCCTGAACTGAGATAGTGGTGGGGGAGGGGGTGGTCAAATCAAACCTGGAGTAGAATCATCATAAAATCATTACTTATTATCTCGCTTTTCTAAACACCTGTGAAACAACAGTGATTCATAAACCATCTGAGTCACGTGACAAGCTTCATGAACAATTTAAGTCACGTGATCACTTTGAAATACGTTTCAAAGCAGTGTTTTGAAGCGCATGCGCCTCGGGGCTTCGAAGAAGCAATGCTGATCACCAAAGAAGAATAAATCAGTCATGGGCAGGAAGTCTAAAGGATTAAGGATCCTGAGAGTGGGAGCCGAACAACAAGAAGAAGAAGCGATGGCGGGGGGGAAATGACAAATCGATAGTCTATGACGAATTAGAGAGCATGGACGATGGAAGTTTTACTACTATTGAATCTAAAGGTAGTAGTCGAAAAACGTAAAAACAGCGCAAACCGATTCGAATCGCAAGGTTCTTGCAATGATAAGTGATATGGCAGAAAATACCATAACTCCTTGTCTCCATGTAAAATGAACCCCCATGCTCTGTTCTTTCACACAAATGCTAAATCCATCAGGAGCCCTGGTGGCGCTATTCAAAGACTAGCTCCTCTCAGGTGTGCTCGAACTACAGGAGTCCAGGATGGGCCTCTTTGCAAACACCTCGCCTGCTGCCAGGGCATTATTTTTGAACATCAGCCAGACAGCCAAAGTTTGAATGCAATCAAAAAACACCCACCCTTTTCATATATTTAGCATTTGGCCCGTTGCGCCAATTATTTTCAAGTATGTAATGTCATGTGATTTGTTCGACCTTTATTCTATAAAAGAAGGTGAATCCTTTTGTAAGGGGCCCTGGAGACTTGTGAGGGACATTGTCCCAGGGGCAGAGATTAATTCTGGTTGTACAACAGAATTAAACAATTTACTTTTGAGAAAAGACAAACTTTGTTCTATTGTTTTTACATTATTTCTTGAACTGTTCTTGAACTGTTTTCCACAACAGAAGCAGGAGGAAACTTCTAATGTCGGGAATGAGAGTACAGAATGTAAGGTGATCATAAAACTTGCGCAAGAACATGCGTCCGTTAAGGAAAGGAAGCCATTAACATCAACATTGAACCTAGGGAAGGCGTTGGGTGGAATCAAACGTTCGACATTTCTTAGAAATGGCTCGCTGCTGGTTGTGTGTAAAACAAATGAAGGCAATTGAGATTCAAAAGCTGGATGGAAAAGGGTTATTATTTCAGATGCTGAAAGAAGCATGGTCAGAGGAGTTATCACAGGCATCCCTTCAATGGTGACTGGTTGAAAAAAGAAGTTAACTGGAGCCTAAGGTTGAGGAAGCCAGACGATTAAAAACAGCCGGGTCTGGAATAAGATGTGACAGCCAATCAGTAATGTTAAAACTTGATGGTAAAGTGTTTATTGGATTCATGAGCTATGAAGTAAGGCAATATGTTCCACCACCCCTACGTTGCTTCAAGTGCCAGCATTTTGGTCTTGTAACAGCAGTTTGCAAAGGGAAGCAAAGGTGTGGTAAATGTGCTGGAAATCAAGAGTATGGGAAATTTGACAAAACTGAAATGTTGTACTGTGTTGGATAACATAGCTCTGCCTAAAGGGGATGTGAGTATAGCAAAAGGGCTGTTGAGGTTTCTCAAGGTATATGCTATGCGGAGGCAGTCAAGAAATAGCCCAAGGAATGAGGTGAAAGTGGATACAGTGAGAGATGCCAGCGTTGCTCCCAGCCAGTGTGAAGCTCCCAGCCAGTGTGAAGCTCCCAAGAGTGAATGTTCCAAGCGTGAGGCTTCCAAGTGTGAAGCTCTCAAGATTACTGAGAATACCGTGGTTGTAGATTAGAATTATTTGGTACTCTTTATGACGGATGTTATTAACTGCACTGCTCCAACTCAAATGAAAACTGAAAGGATCAGGATCATTGCTAAAGCTGCAAAAAAGTATCTTGGAACAAAAGATTTTAATCAGGCAGAAATAGAAACACTAAATGAATATCAGAGGAAAGAAATTTCTGGTGGTTCTAATGTCTAAAAAATGAAAAAAAATGAAAAAAAAATGGCTACCAACTGGATACCATCTTATTCCGCTTATCCGGGGCCGGGTCACGGGGGCAGCAGTCTAAGCAGGGACTCCAAGACTTCCTACTCCCCAGATACTTCCTCTAACTCCTCCGGGAGGATCCCGAGGCGTTTCCAGGCCAGCCGAGAGGCATAGTCCATCCAGCGTGTCCTGGGTCTTCCTCGGGGCCTCTTCCCGGTGTAACATGCCCGAAACTTCTCTAAGGGAGCGCCCAGCCACCCTGCGGAGGTAACTCATTTCTACCGCTTGTATCCGCGACCTTGTCCTTTCGGTCATTACCCAAAGCTCATGACCATAGGTGAGGGTAGGAACGTAGATTGACCAGTAAATCGAGAACTTTGTCTTTCGACTCAGCTCCTTCTTTACCACAACAGTCCGATGCAGCGGCGACATCACTGCAGACGCTGCACCGATCCGCCTGTCAATCTCACGCTCCATCCTTCCCTCACTCGTGAACAAATGAGACCCGTAGAGGGCAAGCCACTTTTTTCCGATTGAGAACCATGGCCTCAGATTTGGAGGTGCTGATTCTCATCCCAGCTGCTTCACGCTTGGCTGCAGTCCCAGTGCATGTTGCAGGTCCAGGTTTGATTGAGCCATCAGGACAACATCGTCTGCAAACACAGGAGATGAGATCCTGTGGTCCCCAAACCAGACACCCTCCGACCCCTGACTGCGCCTAGAAATTCTGTCCATAAAAACAGAACCGGTGACAAAGGGCAGCCCTGGCGGAGTCCAACACGCACTGGGAACAGGTCTGACTTACTGCCGGCAATGCGAACACAGCTCCTGCTCCGGTCATACAGAGACCGGACAGCCCTGAGCAAAGGGCCCCGGACCCATACTCCTGGAGCACCCCCCAAAGGACATCCCGAGGGACACGGTCGAAAGCCTTGTCCAGATCCACAAAGCACATGCGGACTGGTTGGGCAAACTCCCACGAACCCTCGAGTATCCGATGGAGAGAATAGAGCTGGTCCAGTGGTCCACGACCAGGACGAAAACCACTCTGCGCCTACTGAATCCGAGGTTCGACTATCGGTCGAATTCTCCTCTCCAGTACCCTGGAATAGACTTTACCGGGGAGGCTGAGGAGTGTGAACCCTCTGTAACTGGAAGCCACCCTCTGGTCCCCCTTATTCTCACCCCGGTCTGCCAGTCCAGAGGCACTGTTCCCGACCACCATGCGATGTTGCAGAGACGTGTCAGCCAAGACAGTCCTTCAACATCCAGAGACTTTAGGTACTCAGGGCATATCTCATCCACCCCCAGAGCCCTGCCACTGAGGAGTTTGCCAACAACCACAGTGACTTCGGCTTGGGTGCTTGATGAGTCAGCCTCCAACTTCTCAGTCTCTACTTCCTCTTCGGAAAACGTGGCAGTGGGATTTAGGAGGTCCTCAAAGTATTTCTTCCACCGTCCAACGACATCCCCAGTCGAGGTCAGCAGGTCTCCACCCACACCATAAATGGTGTTGGTGAAGCACTGCTTCCCCCTCCTGAGAGCACCGGACGGTTTGCCAGAATTTCTTTGGGGCCGACCGATAGTCCTCCTTCTCCTCCTTCTTCTGCCTGATGGCATTCCTTACTTCCTGTGTCCACCACCGGGTTCTGGGGTTGCCGCCACAACAGGCACCTGAGACCTTGCAACCACAGCTCTGAGCAGCCGCATTGACAATGGAGGTTGAGAACATGGTCCACTCGGAATCTGGATACCAACCGCCATAAAACACCACCAAAGAAGAAGCTGGGAAGTTCTTAATGGTTTGTCGTTTGGAAGTGATCACTATCCCATATGCACTAAAGTTGGTATTGAAAGCTGTGTGGACAGAGGGACAAAGGCCCATTCATTGTTTCCGATTGTCTAATATATTGGGCCAATGGTTCCAGGTACAAAGCGGACAAAAGGGGGGACCAAGCACAACCCTGTCTCACCCCTCTTTCCAGAGTCAGTGAGTCTGTCAAGTGACCGCTAATTTTGATTCTTGACGTTGGTCCATCGTAAAGAGCCTCAGTATTTTTAATATTAAGTCATCCATTTGAAATTTGTTCAGCACTTTAAATAAATAAGTCCAGCTAACAGAATCTTCAGCTTTTTCAGCGTCCAGACTTATTATTACAGCTTTGTTTTGTTGTTTTTGTATTTGGCTCATTATGTGTAAAGATTGTCTTATGTTGTCTTGGGTTTGTCATTTGTTAATAAATCCTGTTTGATCATGGTGAATAAAATTTGGGAGTATTTGTTCCATTCTTTTGGAGTATCCTATAGTCTTCATTCATTGACAGAACTTCTTGTTTATATTTCCTCCAGTGCCTCTTGAGTTCAACACGTCTAATGTAGTTTGCATGTGAAAATTCCAATCACCGCCACAGATTAGGGTTCCCTCAGAGTGGTTTACGATCAGGTCCATAATATCAGTATAGAACAGGGGTCACCAACCTTTTTGAGGCTGGGGGCTATTTCATGGGCCCCGACTAGTATGGAGGTCACAGAACCCGTTTGCCACAAACTTCCTAAATAACAAAACTGCATGTATAACTAACGTTATAATAATGATATTTAAATATTAGTAGTTGTGAAATGACTGCTCACATATCAATAATAATTATCCACAATTACCAGTAATTTACACAGCAATAATAATCAGAAAAACATGTTTAAACATGAAATGCTTATTTATGTTTATTTGCTTAAACATTTGAAAGTCAGGGGAAACACCTGCTGTTTTTGTAATGGCAAGGCAAGGCAAGTTTATTTGTAGAGCACAATTCGTACACAAGGCAATTCAAAGTGCTTCACACAACAGGAAAAAATGCATTAAAATCACAAAGACATGGCAGAAATCACAATCTTAGTTCAAGACATAAAAGAGAAGAGTGCAAAGAAAAGCATTTCAGTCATATGCACAGCCAAACAAAACAGTTTTTAGTTTAGATTTGAACATTGCCAGAGTAGCGGCCTGTCTCACATCCTCAGGAAGACTGTTCCAGATTGTAGCTGCATAAAACTGAAACGCACATTCCCCATGTTTAGTCCTGACTCTGGGCACCAGCAGGAGGCCGGTCCCTGAGGTCCTCAGAGTCCGAGATGGTTCATATGGCACTAACATGTCCGAGATGTACTTTGGTGCTAGGCCATGGAGAGACTTGTATACAAGCAGAGCTGCTTTGAAGTCTATTCTCTGAGCCACAGGGAGCCAGTGCAGAGACCTGAGCACAGGACTAATGTGATTGTACTTACTGGTTCTAGTCAGGACCCGAGCAGCGGCGTTCTGGATGTACTGCAGCTGTTTTTCAGCTCGTTTGGAGAGGCCAGTGAGCAGGCCGTTACAGTAGTCTTATCTACTAGAGACAAACGCATGGATAAGTCTCTACAGGTCTGGTTTAGACACTATACTTTTGATTTTGGCAATATTTTTTAGATGGTAAAAAGCTGCTGATGATGTGATTGATCTGACGTGGCTGTTAAAATTCAAATCTGAGTCCATTATTACCCCCAGATTTCTAACTTGATGTGTAGGTTTTAGAGAGAGACTCTGGAGGTGACAGTTAACAATTTCTCTTTGTTTCTGTGGGCAAAAGACGATGATTTCAGTCTTGTCTGAGTTCAGCTGGAGAAAGTTGTTTTGCATCCACACACTGATCTGTTGGATGCAGTGACAGAGTGAATCCACTGGTCCATATTCACCTGCCGTCAGTGAAACATAGATCTGAGTGTCGTCTGCGTAATTGTGATAGGACACATTCTCGCTGCGTATCAACTGACCTAACGGCAGCATGTAGAGGTTGAACAGAAGGGGTCCCAGGATTGACCCTTGGGCACCCCACAGGTCAGGGGCATCTGGTCTGAGACACAGTTACCAATTTCGATAAAGAATTTCCTGTCTTCCAGATAGGACTTTAACCAGTTTAGAGCAGTGCCAGTGATGCCACCCCAGTCCTCTAGTCTCTGTAAGAGGATCCCATGAACGACAGTGTCAAAAGCAGCACTCAGATCTAACAGAATTAAGACTGTGGCTTTGCCCGCGTCAGTGTTCAGGTGGATGTCATTTGTCACCTTGACAAGAGCAGTCTCAGTGCTGTGATGAGAGGTCTAAAACCTGACTGGAAAACATCAAATGAGTTGTTTATTAAGAGGAAATCAGTGAGCTGTTGGTAAACAACCTTTTCAAGGACTTTGCCCCAAAATGGCAGATTAGAGATGGGCTGGTAATTACTCAGTACTGCGGCATCAAGACTGCTCTTCTTTAGGAGAGGCTTTATGACCGCAGTTTTCAAAGACATTGGGAATGTTCCAGATTGAAGCGACATGTTAACTATTTGAGTGAGTGGTGCTAACAAACTGTTCAGCACAGACTTTAGAAATCTGGTGGGTAACACATCGAGGCAGCATGTAGATGAACTCAGGCTGGTGATGATCTCCTGGACAGTTTTGTCAGTTACAGGTGCAAAGTGAGTCAGCTCTAAGTGTGTAGGTGGTTTGAGGGTTATTTTTTGCATTGTAGAATTGATAGCATTTTTAATGCCCTGAACTTTGTCATTAAAGAATAATGCAAACTCATTACACTTGGATGTGGAAATGAGTTCTAACGGCAGCTGAGCTGGAGGGTTTGTTAATCTGTTTACTGTGGCAAACAGAAAACGCGAGTTGTTACTGCAGCTTCCAATTATTTCAGAAAAATATCCTTCCCTAGTTCTACATAAAAATGAGGTTGTACATGTACAACTTCTCTCTGTAAATCTCTTTCTGAACCTGGAGCTTCGACTTGCGCCATTTTCGTTCGGCCCGACGGCACTCCCTTTTCTGTGCCCTGACCGAATCATCATTTCTCCATGGCGCCTTCTGCTTATTTTTAACAATTTTAGCCTTCATAGGGGCAATGGTGTCGAGAACATTCAAAACACTAGATGTAACAGAGTTCAACAAATCATTTACATTAGAACATGAGACATTTTCAAAGTTTATCATTTCCATAAAAACAGTTTTCCCCGTGCTGTCATTTATGTGTTGCAGGACCAGCAGGACCAGCTGGTGGTTTGGGAAAAACAGACAGGTCAAAGAAAGACACAGAAAATGATCAGAGCAACAACCACATTGACGTTTGAAAGAAATATTAACCCCTTTTGTAATTAGAAGATCTAGAGTGTGCCCTCTGCTGTGGTGGGTGGGGCGTAAGACAGAAAGTTTCAGGACAGCATGAAGCTCTTTAGCGTTTCTGTCACAAATATTATCAACATGAACATTGAAATCACCTGTTATAAACCAAACCAAAATCTGTGCATACGACTGAAAGCATCTCAGTAAAATCAGTAAAATCATCAATAAAACTTTTGCAGTGCTGAGGAGGCTTGTATAAAACAATGAAGAGAATGGATGGAGACTGTTTTACCTCAATTTTAAAGGCTACATACTCAAATGTTGAAAACACCCCAAAGGACAACCTGTGGGTAACTATTTCATCTCTAACAAAAAGCACATACACCTCCTCCTTTTTGTTTTCCCTCGTGTTTCAGATTCAAACATAAAGTTGGGTGGAGCAGACTCTATTAGTCGGTGTAATCCCTCATTCGTCCAGGAGTGTTCCATTGTAGAAAAAGATTTCAGTTGTAAGTCATCTGGACTCTGTTTTAGAAAAAAAAAACGTTTCAACTCTCATCCAAGAGTCATTCTCAATCAATGCAGTGGACCCGCATATCAGGTTTACAAGAGAAGATGCAAAGGAGAACCGCTTGGCCTTTCTTGATTGTTCCACTATCAGAGGAGAAGACGGGAAAGCTCCAGATAGAAGTATATAGGAAAACCCACACACACTGACCAGTACCGTGCTCTTTGCTTTCGCTCTAACCACCCACTACAGCATAAGCTGGGAGTGATCAGGAACACTACAACCACAGAAGCAAAGCGGTGCCCACCAGCTCAGAGGGCAAGAGGAAAGAGGAAACAGATCACGTCCGGAATGCTCTCTCAGCCTGTGGAATACCCGACTTGGGCTCTGAGAACAAAGTGAAGAGAACCAAAAAAAGCAGGACAAAAGGGACAAAAGGGAAACAGAACCAAGAAGAAGGGGTGTCTCTATCCTCTTATGTCTCAGGACTGTCAGAAAAACTGCAACGAATTTTTATAGACAACACGAAGTCCCTGTTTATTTCAAACCAGGCAACACGTTAAGACAAAAACTGAGTTCACCCTAAAGGACAAGATGCCAACACAAAAAACAGAAGCAATGTAGTGTATTCTATCCAATGCAGTGAAGAAAGTTGTAAAGAGCGTTACATAGGGGAGACTAAACAGCCACTTCACAAGAGGCTTTTATCAGCATAGAAGACACGCAAGTTCAGGACCCCAAGAGCGCTGTGCATCTTCATCTTAAAGCCACAAACCACTCTATTGAAGACAGTGAGGTGGAGATTCTGAGCAGGGAAAAAATTGGTTTGAAAGAGGAGTTTAAGGAGGCAATCTTTGTTAAAAAAGAGAATCCTTCATTGTAAATCGGAATGGAGGTTTAAGATTCAACCTTCCCGTTGTTTATAATGGTCTGCTGAAACCCTGGAGACGCCCTGGGCATTCGGATGCTAAATAGGCACTCAAGGTGAGGCAGGGAACAATAGAAACAATAGGCCCATCCCAGTTTCAATGGGCCATTAGCAGGAGTCCCGCCCCTGTGGGCAGGGCTCTCACAGAGTAGGATATAAACAAGAGTTCTCAGACTTGTTTCTCTGATTGAGAATGACTCTTGGATGAGAGTTGAAACGTTTTGTTTTTTCTAAAACAGAGTCCAGATGACTACAACTGAATCTTTTTCTACAACAGACTCTATTAGAACTAAATTTCCTGTGTTTTTTGTCAAGCCATGTTTCAGTTAAAAACATAAAATCAAGATTATAAGAAGAAATAAAATTATTAATTAAGAATGATTTGTTACATAAGGATCTGACATTTAGCACAGCAAGTTTCAGACTAGTTTCAGTGAGACTGGGCGTTATCTTTTTACAGGGAATATGAATCAAAATTTCTCAGATTGGGCAGTCTGACTCGCATTTTTGTTTTCCCATCTGTGTGATGTTACTACAGAAATAGCGCTAGGGGAGGCTGTTTTTACACAGGGCCCCGGGTTGGTTTGATTTTTTAATATGACTATTAAGTCCCGGCAACGCTGAGACCCAGTGCATCCTAGCTATGGGAGATACCAGGTGAAAAGGCGAGGGGGGATAGGTGGGGGGACTTTTTTGGGTTGGTGTAGTGGAGCCGGTGAGCGTTTGGGACCATAGGTGAAAGGCGGGTGGGTTTTGGTGGGGTGATTTTTTGTCTGTGTAGCAACAGTCAGGGGGAGAGTTCATCATCGTTGATATCAGAACTCTTGCTAAATTAGTGAGTGGAGCCATCTTAATGCCTGATTTGATCAGATGTTCAAGATGGCTGGGAAGACCCCTGGGTGAGAGTGGAGATGGAAAGGAGAGTGAGGAGTAGATGTTGCAGGGGGGATCCAGGGCTGCTCTGAGGGCAGGGGCGATGGCGGGGATACTGCCAGGCCGCCACAGATGGGTCCAAAGGCCTTTGATGAGGACTGTGCAGGAAAGAACTGAAATGATGACTCTGCGCTAGCCGTGGTGAAGATTGTTGTGGTGCTGCTGGCAGATAAGTCCTTTGCTGGAGGTGGTGGAGGTGATCGTGGAGCAGCTGGAGTTGAATTCTTTGCTGCAGGTGGTGGAGCGGCTGCTAATAAATCCTTTGGTGGAGGCTGTGGTTATGGTGCTGCTGATGTTGAAACATTGGCTCGGTCTCTGGTTGATGGAGCAGGAATTTTTCTCTCTCCTCTCTTCTCTATTCTCTCTCATCCTCTCTTCTTAATTAGCTGGAATTTTCTCATTCAGGACTCCTAATTATCTGTCCATGTGAGGCCCAGCAGCCTGTCCAGGCCCAGTCCAATGCCTCAGAGCGTGGAGCAGGTTTCTGTCAGCACCCTCACTCCACCTCTACAGAGGTGTGGGCCATTTCTCTTAAACAGGTTCCTCTCGTTTCCAGAATAGATAGAAGTTCTCAATGTAGTGCAATTCTCTTGTTGCACACTCTTTAGACAGCCATGTGTTTCAGCTGAAGCAGCCGGCTAAACTTGTTATATCTTCCTGTCAATGTTTGGAAGAGGTCCACTTATGAATGTTTTTATTTTCATTTTATCAAGCACGCCAAATAACTCCAAGAAGTCTCTTTTCAAAACTTCAGTCTCTTCGCGTCGTGTGTCCACTGCGCCCACGTGCACAATCAGCTGTTTAACTCCTTTATGTTTGGCCAAAACATTAGAAATACGTGACGTAATCTCAGTGACTGTGGCGCTGGGAAAAGAATGTGTTTTGATTTTTTCATGCATCACGTGACTTATCGCACCATCCCCAATCAAGACGACCTTGACGTTAGGCACAGATTCTCTCTCTGTCTCTGTCTGCCTTTTCGCCACGTCATGTCTCCCATTTTCCCTTTGTTCATTTATTTCAGTCTTTGAAAGTGGTAAAAATCTGTTTGTAAGCTGTATTTCAGGTGGCGTCACATTATCTTTGTATTGCTTAGGTTTCGCACTGTTTCCTGGTCTTTAGAGAGTTTTGGAAACGAAACAGAGTCACTCCGGTTTAAATTGAAAGTTGCTGTTTTTCTTGTAAAAAATGTGGACTTCTTACCACTGGATGACACAGGGATTGTATCGTGCAGTCCTTTTTCAGATTCCAAAGCAAATATCCATGCTTGTAGCTCATGAATTTCTTGTTGAAATTTCCAACAGCGTTTACATGAGTTTGTTTCTCTTCTCACGGACATGTCACTGGTTCGTCAGATTTGTTGATTAAAACTCTAAAAATGTTCTTAAAATCCTTGGTTGACTTAAAAAAGTCATAACAAAAAATGTTTTGGAAGACAAAAAACTGATTTAAAAGCAAATAAATAAGGAAAGCAGCTGAAGCAGGCCGGAGCAAGCAGGGAAGCGTCTGCACTCTTCGGAAGCAGGAGCACTAATGCAAATCATCACTTCTAACATTTTTAAGTCAAGGAAACAACACTTTTTTTACTAAAACAAGTTAATACATGCTTTCTGATACCTTTTTATATATATGTATATGTTGAAATATGAGTAGTGCTATTTTTGCCTCTGTCTGATGTTTTATAAACACAATTTGGTTAGTTTTTGATGTTCAACGTCTTTCAAATGTGTCTATAATATGTTGTAAATAAACAATGTCTATTCACTCTTTTTTCATTTGTGTTAAAATGTTTGATCATTTGATTGGATTCAGCTTCTCCTGGTGTTCTGAGCACGTGTTTTTTACCTTCAAAAGTCACCAGAAGAGTTGCAGGGAAAGAGAATCCATTTCTCAGTTTTCTCCTCCTGAGCTCCTCACAGATGTGGTGGAACTTTCCCCTTTGTTGGCGAACTTCGTATGGAATACTCCGAGCAAAGAAGACACGCTTGTCTTTGTACTGGAGGTCTCTTTTAGCTTTTGCAGTTCGAGTTTGCTGTAATGCCATTGTTTTGTATTTTATTAGTCTTTTACAAACATTTGGTCCAAACTCTGAATGTTTTGAGCATTACATCAGATGCCCTAACAGGACAAACTGAATCATTATTTCAGTGTTTTTGTTCATGTTTTAAAAATCTGCACTTGTTACAGGCCAACTGTCCCTTCAGTGACGTACATTCAGGGGAGAGGCAGAGCCTCACCTGTCAATCTTGGAAGAAAAAAACTAAATTATAAAATATAATAAAAGTTAATATTTGTCATCTGGTATGTATTATAAACCCCCTTTCCGTTTGAATCCAATATGGAACCATATTTTTTTCAATTAAGAATATCAGAATTTCTGCATGTCCCATAACTCCCGCTCAAATACAGGGAGGAGGGGCGGTGCTGCCTCACGGTGCACAGTAAAATGCATGACTGTATGCGGTGCACATAATGTGTCGCTGTCCCTCTGTATATAACAAATAAAACACTCGGACGATATGCTCTGTACTTCCATAGTCTGGATAACGTTTTTAAGCTTGCGGATTCATTATAAAAATAGCAGTAAAAGTTCACTCGGTGAGGCAAACAATACGTCTGACTCATGGCAGAGGGCGCTCCTGAGCCCGTGGACTGCTGCACTATCGTCGTTTATTTCTGATTTACAATCCGGCTTATCAAAATGTAAAGATAATACCATAAACTTGTATTTATTTTGGCTTGAAATAGGCTGGAATTTGGCTCAATTGGAATTAATTCTGACCTTAAATGAAATATGTCACATGTTTGTGTAAAGAATGCTGAAATTAGATATATAGCACAACTCATTGTCTTTTGTCAATCAAATTATCTTTAAGGTGCTCTTTTGGGTTCATTCGCATTGATAAATCTGACTCTGAACGAGTCAGTGCCTCACTAAGCATGAACTTCACTGCACGTCTCTTCAGTTATTCCTCACACAGATCTTCAGTGTGTCATTGTTCCTCACACAGATCTTGTATTGATGATGGAGAGAGTGATCACTGCACAAAGCCTTCTCCAGCTCGTCCCAAATACTCTCACTGTGGTTCAGATCTGTAGTACATAGTTACTGCTCTCACCCATGTGGCAGTTCTCCAGTAGGAGCCTTGTATCAGGAATCAGGATCAGGATATATTTATTGCCATTGTCAATGAACAAATTCACAACATAGGAATGTGACTTGATGACAGACGCGACATGAGAGACATGCATAAAGAGCATCAGCCACCGGGGCTGCTGGCTTTCGCGCCTACCAGGGTACTTGAACTCTTGGAAAATGAAAAAGCAGTTCAGCAATAAGCATACAATGATAAACAACACATATTGAGTACATTACACAAGGTCAACGTGATGGATATTTTCAGTGGATATTGGGGGATGGGAACAAAACAAGATAACACAAAGATTAAGATGTGGGATGTGCAGACGGTGAGTGAAAGGCCGAATCTTGTTCTGTGTAAGTGTCTGTGTGTGGCTTCAGTATGGCCTTGAACGCCTACTGATCTCAGCCAGAATAAGAAAAGGGAGAGAATACAAGGGCAAAGCAGCGAAAACAGAAATAAGTAACTTTAATACATTTTGTTTGATCAATGATTTACGATCAAATAGTCCAATCGTTACTGGTCCTCTGTGTGCGATCAGCTTGATTCATTGAGTTCCTCCGTCCGACAACAAAAAGTTCCCATTTCCTTGATTGAATCCCCCAAAGTCTTTTGCATCTCCATGGTCCGAAATAAGGCTCAGATCAGTGAGTTGCCACCGTGCCGTGCTCAAGTCTGTTCGAGTCCTTTCATTCTTTCACTCAAATCCAAAAACCCAATTTTCCCGATTTTCCCGACTCCGAGCCCAATTAGGAGGAATCCTGTTATCATAAATACAAATACAAATAGGTCCTCCACATCTTCAATGAGCAGGGGCTCGATGCATAGAACCTGCCAGTTTCTAGTAATAGTCCCGTACGTACCCCGCTGAGGAGCGTCCCGTCAGGACAGGTTGCTTCTCCCGGGGAAGCTTTTCTCTGGGAAAAAACTTTATTCAATGCACTCAGAGACCAATCAATCAGATCCATTATTTCGGAGAACAACAGGTGATCCAGCGCACTGTGATTTAGAGAGAAAAAGAGAAAAAAACACGATGAGAGAGGCAAAAGTAGCAGGCAGCGGGAGCAGAGGAAAACACGTCCGCACTGGAGAGAGAGGGAGACAAGTACCTTCTGTATTTGCTTAGTTGGAACAGGCTTTGTAGCTTACTACCACTGTGTGAATGAATAATGTACTGCAAAGTACTTCAGGTGTCTTGAAAGGTGTCCAAAGATGAATTAACTCTGGGTGCCAGAGTTCCATTTCACTGAGAAAGTTGACTGTCCAAGAGCAGATTGACAAAAAGTTGGATGCAGTCATGAAGACATTCTATTTCCTGTTTATCGTAGGTTTTAGTTTGCACTGCATTACCAAAACACACAAAATCTGTCACCCAAGCCATTTAGAATTTTGAACACCAGGCATAGATTGGATAAGTCTTTACATTTTCAAAACTAAAAAGATTATGTTTGGCCAAGATGTTACAATGATGGTGCACTACAAGCTTGTGATCCAACATTTTTAAGATTTGTTTATACACACTGACTCTAAAGGTGTCATTGCAGTTTTGCCCAAGCCGGTCCCCAATAAGTGATGCAATAGGACAAGTGGGAAAAGATAACAGTGTACATACATGTTCTGGCTGCTTCTGAGGAGACACAAGGTATGTTTGAAGTAAACCATCCCATATTCTTGGCTAGAGGGAATGTTATGTCCTTAGGCAAGACACTTCACCCACATTGCCTAGTAAAGTGCCTTGAAGGTGGAAAAGTGCTATAGAAATACACTGTAATAATAATAATAATAATAATAATAATAATAATAGTAATAATAATAATAATAATAATAATAATAATAATTTAAATGTTTGTTTAATTACCGATGTGTTTTTCATGATTCAAACTTGATAGTGATTTGCCCAGCACAATTCAATTATTGGTAAAAGGTTAGGTTCAAATCTATTGTCTCCTGAAAGGAAATTTGTCTTGGGCTCACAGTGCTGGCAGGTCACATTTCACACAGCAAGAAGACGCACACACATTATGACAACAATCCTAATGGCGTGTGTGTCTTGTTGATATTTTGAAACGTGTCTTGTGCAAAGGACAATATGTATACGTCTCTATCTGCATTATCACTCTGCTGTCAGGTGTTTATGGACACCACTATTACTGCAATAATGCAATAGATGGCGCCAAAAGCGTGTAATTATTATTGTGAAATTGGTGACCTTTTGGTTTTATTGGACTTCCTGAAAACAACACTTAAAAGTTTGGGCTGCTCCTCACTGTTCTCATGCAAATTAGGACTGTGAAGTTAAAGATCCTGTATGATGTCATTTTTCCCGTTTCATAGTCTTCCCTAAGGGCTTAGTTGATAATAATAATAAGTGTTGTGCAACACCCATAACATAATAGTTATAAAATATCACCCATATCCTGGACCCCGCTCCCCTACCCGGAAATGCAAATGGCTTAGATTGAGATTGGTCCCTCGCGAAGAGCGATCCGCCTCCCCCGCCCACATCGTGACATAGTCTCTGCGTGTTACAGGTCCAGCGTGCCACGTCATCCTGGTGAGTGCCACGCCATCCTGGTGAGTAAACTCCGTTCGTCTGCTCATCCGAGCGGAAGAATAGAGACTGCTCTCTGGATAAAGACTCCAGGAATCAATCAAAAAAACACTTTGGGCACATATACAACACTGTAAGAAGGTTAAAAGCTTAGCGATATAGGCCCTTTAAGGGTCCCTCAATAAGATACATGTTTGCAGATCTTCCTGTATGTAATATGATATGCTATGACATGTCACTATTTTGATACATACTTTACTTTTTTTATGTGCAGTATCATGACTATAAATGTACTAAAATAAATGCTCATTCTTTCCAAAGAAAATGCTCCTGATATATTAGGACTAATGGCCATACTGTCAATAAATCCATATCCATATGATGAAAAAAGTCACAGTCAAAATAAAATATTTGTTTTGCCATTTATTTAATTGAATAACATAATGGACAGAGTGCAGAACAAGCAGTGCAAATGCAGGACAATGTTGGAGATTGTCAAGTGACAGGTGTTTTACCTAGTGTTCATGAGTCCAACAGCAGAGGTGAAAACACTGGTCTAGTGGCGAGAGGGTCTGGTCTGAAGGGATAGTAACCTAAAGTCTGTGTCCAGGGTGAGGAATGTCCAGGTCAGAGGTCACCGCACTTCTCAGAGTGCCCAATGCTGTCTGTGTCTGGCAGAGACTGCACAGTGATGCTGCCACTTGAGGTCTTGATGGTGGTGCAGAGGAAGAAGAAGTCCAAAATGATCTTTAATGGCGTCACCAGGACACCAGCCTCTGCTAATCATCTGGAGTGGACCAAAGAGTCTTAAAAACACATACAGAATTGGAGATGTAACATGCAACAAAATTCACAACCAAGATGGCGCCGCAGACAGATGCCCTGGTGTTTCGGTGCTTTTTGTTTTGTCTGTTTTTGTGTGTAAATCGTGTGTCAGCGTGCTCTTACACCTGTGAAGAGCTCTTAACCATCGGATCTACAACTCCTACAGATCTGGTTCCAGTTTTTTTAGCATTGGCTGCAGAACTAGTCCTTTTTTTGGCCCAAGTGAGTGAGACGCCGCAGACGGGAAAACGCATGGGAGCCTTGGTCCGCCTCACGGACCTCCGCACGGATGCCTTTACCAGGATTTTCCTCTCTAACATTCACTCACTTTCCAACAAACTGGATGAACTGGCGCTGCTGATGAGACTGAAAAGAGACTTTTCCTCATTCGTTTTGTGCTTCACGGAGACGTGGCTCAGCGAGTCGGTCCCGGACTGCTCCGTACAACTGGCGGGCTTCCTGCTGCTTCGCGGCGAAAGAGACCTCTCCGGTGGAAAATCTTGAGCAGGAGGAGTCTGTTTCTGCATCAACAACGCCTGGTCATCTGATGTGACTGTAGTCTCCAAGTTCTGCTTTCCTGCTCTGAAATATCTTTTCATTAACTGCAAACCATTCTACTTACCACGTGAGTTCACCTCATTCATTCTGGCCGCTGTTTACATTCCACTGATCGCAAATGTGAAGGAGGCAGACCAGATTCTGAGTGTGGAGCGGACCTTTTGGGACTCCTTGTGTATTATCCCAGGTGATTTTAATAAGGGGAATCTCAGCCACGAACTACCAAAGTACAGGTGGTTTTGTGGAAGTTAGAGCTGTGCTAAAAGCGGCGCTAATGTGAAGCTAACAACAAGAAAACCAATTTCATTGATGACAGCTCTGTGAGGAAAACATCCAAACCAGTGCAAAACCTGGACAGATCATGAGCCACAGGTAAAAAAAACACAGGTCAGAGTGTAATAAAGTCTGAACATGACAGAGTGAAGCTGCTTTGAGCTCTCATTTGATTCACCACATGAATAATTTGTCACTAAAATAAGCTTAAACTGTAAAAATAGTGAGCTCACATTGAGTTTGTGCAGCAACATAAACATGTCTGTGATACAAACATTTAATATCAGAATCATATCACACGTCCATGTTCCTGTTCCTGCTGCTGCTGCATGAATATGGACTCAGTCTTTCACCTGCTGCACATTTGTGCAACAGTGTCCACATAGAACTATTACTAGGCTATATAAATGTTTTTATATTTTTGATTGTTTTATTTTTTACATTACATTCGGCCCGCGACCCAGCCTGAGCGTCGAAATTCGGCCCATGGACCGAAATGAGTTTGACTCCCCTGCTTTAAACTGTATAAGATTTAAACAATCTTTTATTTCCACAGTTAACCCATTCCACAACGTAACCCCCGTACTGAAATGCACATGGATTTTAAAGTGGTTCTAACCCGTGGTTGATATAGTTTATGGGTACCTCTTAGAGAGAATTTGTGATGTTAAGAGGAAGAGAGGTTTGTGATGCCCTAAACATGATTTGAGCCGTTTTGTAGTAATTTAAATCATATAATTTTAATTCATTACTTTTAATAAAAAGCTGGTTGCTGTGATCATTATAGGGAACTTTGTAGACAATTCTATTTGCTCTTTTTTCGCAAACTTCTAAACAGTGACTTAAGTATGACATTATGAATGATTGATATACAGTAGTACATGGCTGCCTCTCTTCATGACACCAAAACATTTACCCACTTTTGAACATAAATAACTTGGGTTTCCAGGAAATCTTTTCATCTAGATCTTTACCCATAAATACATTTTGTTCTTTCAATGACTGAACCATCAATATCCAATCGCACTGGTATGTCAGTTTTACGGTTTCCAAATAGCATAAGTTTTGTCTTCTTCAAATTCAGCGATCATTTATTTACATTAAACCAATTTTGTAGTTTTTTGAACTCGTGAGTTATTAAGTCTAAAAGTTGCACCAGATTCTCCCCTGAAGTGATTATTTTTGTGTCATCCGCAAAGAGTACAAACTTCATAACCTTAGATAGTTTACATAGATCATTAATGTACATTAGGAAAAGTGTAAGCCCCAATATGGACCCCTGCGGGACCCACATGTAATGGATTGACTCCACGATTTATATTGATCAACTTGTACAAACTGCTGCCTGTCTCCCAAATTGCTCTTCATCCAGTTTAGAAGTTTTCCACAGATGCCATAATTGTCTAGCTTTTGCATTAAGATGTTGTGAGCGATTGTGTCGAATAATGAATAATGAATTAAATTCATTATTTTCAACGCAGTTAGTTATTTCTTCCATTAGATCAATTAGGGCAAGTGAGGTTGATCTGTTACGCCTAAACCCATATTGAGACTCGGATATCTACCAATCTTATACTTATGTCATCTGCATCCTTTGATGTCTTATTGCTACATGTTCTCATGGTATCCAAGACCTCCCTCTCATCAACAGGAGTGAGAAACATTGAATTAGATTTTTTTTCCAATTAGGTTTTCCATTGACTTATTACTAGATGGAATTTTTTCCATCGGGTCCAATTTTAACAAAGAATTCATTAAAAGCATCTACAATTTCTTCCTTTCCTCTTAATATATAGTTGTTCTCCACAAAATACTCAGGATCGTATGAACTATTGGAACTATTGCCAAAGACTATTTAGAATTCTCCAGTCCTTATATATTGTTTGTTTTATTGTTAAGTAGATTAATAGTAATCTTTTTCACTTTTTCTCATAATACTGGTTAGTTTATTTTGGTATTTTTTTATATTTCAGTTCAGCCTCAATTGTTCTGTTTTCAAGGAACAACTTGTATAAATAATTTTTCTTTTTGCAGGTGTTCAATTTTCCTTTTGTTATCCAGGAAGTATTTGTGACATTTTTTCTTCTCCTTCTTTTAATTGGACAGTTCATGGGGTAGAGTTTAATAAATATATCTAAAAATGAGTTGTAAGCTGTATTTACGTCAGGCTCCAAATAAACAGTTTCCCAGCTTTGAGAAGCTAAGTCATTCTTGAACTCTAACATTGACTGTTTAGTATTTAATCTACTCTAGCAGAAATAACTGCGGCCCTTAGTTGTTTTGAGGTCAATATTGTAAACCAGTGGTCTCCAAAAGGCGGACTGCGGGCCAGATCCGGACCCCGAAGCAATTTGGTCTGGCCCACGGCCCCGTTTCCCATAATTAAAAATATAATATTAATTTTTTTTGGAAGTGTTTGGAAGTCTGCTCATGAACGAGGAACATTATGCGTTGTGGCACCGGAGGACCGCGTGTTTTCCAGGCTTCGTCGTTGGATTGAAAGGTCTGCGTGAGTGCACGGTACATCAGACGTGATGTGCGTCTTGCTTCACGGGTCGGGTTATGAAAGGCGGTGTTGTGCCCGGGACATGTGCGCTATTGCTTTAGGCGCGTCTAAATTCATAAACTCATTCCTCCGTGAATATGTGACGGATTGTAATAAATCACACATCATTTTACAGCTTAACGTGACTCTGGAGGTGAAGGGAAGATACAAATAAAACATTTCTCAGGTGCAGATCCGTTGTCACCTGTTTAGTGCGTTCAGGAACTTTTTCTCGTTGTCCATTTCATGAGTTCAGAGAACTCCAAAAACATGCATGATACTGTGCATGTTGCCTAGTGACAGCTGCGTTTGTTCTTATGAACGAAATACAAAGTGAGCTTTTTTTTGGCAGCTACTGTAGGCTACTATGTTTTAATACCAAATGTTCTAATGACAATTATTATAAAATAGTCCTGTTTTAGTCCTGCTTTGGTCCTGCTTTAGTCCTGCTTTAGACCTGCTTTAGACCTGTTTTAGACCTGTTTTAGTCCTGCTTTAGTCCTGCTTTAGTCCTGCTTTGGTCCTGCTTTAGTCCTGCTTTAGACCTGCTTTAGACCTGTTTTAGACCTGTTTTAGTCCTGCTTTAGTCCTGCTTTAGTCCTGCTTTAGTCCTGTTTTAGTCCTGCTTTGGTCCTGCTTTAGTCCTGTTTTAGTCCTGCTTTAGTCCTGCTTTAGTCCTGTCTTAGTCCTGCTTTATAGTTTATCCATGTTTTTCTGATAGATATAGTTTGTTTAATCTTGGTTTAAGCCTGGTCTTGGTCCAGGTCTGAGTTGCACTAATCGAGAGAACCTGAAGTCCTGTGTTGATTTCTGTTGTTGAATTGTGCCACTGTGAGTTTTTTGTGGATCTTATAGAGATGAAACATCAAATCGGGTGGGATTTTGTAGTCCGGCCCCCGAACCTGAGCCCTTCAAAAAATCTGGTCCCCTGGAAAATATAATTGGAGACCCCTGTTGTAGTCTACACTCCAGAATGTTTGAAGATATATTGTCTATCAGAGTAACTCTATGTGCTGTGATCCTAGGACAGGGGGGCCCACACTTTTCAGCATGCGAGCTACTTTTAGATTCGGCAAAGCCTGAAGATCTACCTGTAGATTTATATGACTTTTTTTAACAGCTATAGAGAAAATCTGTTAATTGACATGACTAGACCCATTCATACAGACGACTATTGTGAAAATAGAATAATAACTAGACTCAATATTAGAAGGTTGATCTTATAATCACCTCACTTGAAGCTCTTTTTAACTGTAATATTAGTTATTATAATAAGACAAGCTCCATGGTAACGCTGGGAGACGGGACTTGAGATGTCGAGAAAGTCAGCTTTCCTTTGGGTCGCGTCAATAACAAACTGCTCTATGAAGGACAGAAACAGCGCTCAGAGCGTAATCCTACCTGACTCCTCCTCCTGCTCCTCGGCCTGACTCCTCCTCCTGCTCCTCGGCCTGAACCTGACTCCTCCTCCTGCTCCTCAACCTGACTCCTCCTCCTGCTCCTCGGCCTGACTCCTCCCTCTTGCTCCTCGGCCTGACTCCTCCTCCTGCTCCTCAACCTGACTCCTCCTCCTGCTCCTCAACTGACTCCTCCTCCCTGCTCCTCGGCCTGACTCCTGCTCCTCGGCCTGACTCCTGCTCCTCGCCTGACTACCTCTGACTCCTGCTCCTCGGCCTGACTCCTGCTCCTCGGCCTGACTCTTCCTCCTGTTCCTCGGCCTGACTCCTGCTCCTCGCCTGAATCCTCTCCTCCTGACTCCTCCTCCTCTCCTCGCCTGACTCCTGCTCCTCGGCTCCTGCTCTCGGCTGACTCCTCCTCCTGCTCCTCGGCCTGACTCCTCCTCCTGCTCCTCGGTCTGACTCCTCCTCCTGCTCCTCGGCCTGACTCACGCTGAGCGGCCGCGGTGTGCTACTGCCGAAAGTCATAGAGAAAAAGCGGACCAAATCACAACTGTAGTCTCCTTGCGCTGATTGTAACTCATGGTTTACTCGCGCTTTTTGGGACCTCCATGTGCACACCATGAGATACACTCGCTCAGCGTTTGTATATACTGTATCTTAGTGCCAGCCAATAAACTATGCTTTAGTATCGTCTGTCTCAGAGATCGACTGCCACTGCGTCCGAGATCGACTGGTAGATCGCGATCGACGTACAGGGCACCCCTGTTCTAGTAGGTCATGTAATTAATGGAAACAAGTTAATACTGAACATTGTGTTGACAAATTCTTCTGTAAATTTGTGTTCCTTTGCCTTTAGTAAATCTATCTATATTGTAGTCACCACATATTATGACGTATTTTTTTGTTTTAGTAGAAAATAATCTTTCCATCCAATCCTTAAATACATTCATATCAGATCCTGGAGTCCTGTAACTTACAACTTCAAATAATGTTACACATTCAAATATTTCTTTGACAGCTAGGCACATATTTTCAATACGTTTACGGTGCTGGCGTAGTTTTTCCCTCCACCAGCAGGAGGCCCTGTGGTTTGTTTCATGCTTATGTTCACTGTTATTGCTGAAGAGTTAGACATGCAGCACACTTTGAGTAATGGCTACTAAACATGTTATCCTGGTGTAATCTGCATCCATCCTCATTTGTCGTGTTACAGAAAGCACTAAAAATTGTTTTCATTGGACAGTTCTTGTTGTAGAGTTTAATAAATATATCTAAAAATGTGTTGTAAGCTAAAAAACAGCACTAAAAATAGTACTTTTTACACTAAAAATAGTACTTTTGTTATGTCTTGTTTTTCATCCATGTTAGCTAGGTTAAACTATCAAATGTGTATTCGTATTAAGCCTAAATACTGTTTATTTCTTCTGTTCTGTAGTTTCACTCTGCCGATAATGCGAAGGCAACGTCAATAAAAGTGGACAATACACCTGTTGCTTGTCAAGGAGTTTATCTATCTGCATAGCTGTATCCAGAGCAACAGAGAGGGCAGAATAGTGAAAAAGTATCTTACTACAGGACAACATCCGCCTCAGCTTCATCAACCAGGTCCGAGGGAAGAGAAAACAAAGCGCCATCTTTCGGCTCAGAGAAATCCCATGCATCCAAAAGCTCAAGTAGGTCATCTGCAAGTATGGCTGCTCTAAATGCTCATGCCAAAGCCAGAGCAATATGCAAAAGAACCGAATATGCTAAAAAGGAAATTGAGCTACAAGTTAAAAAAGCAGAGCTTAAAGTGGAGGAAACGCGCCTAGAGGCCACATTACAGGCTCTCCAGCAGGAGTGTGACGCAGAGGCAATCGTATTTGAGGCAGCAGCAAACGACCTTGGCAAAGAATGTGAGTGGGTGCCTCATAAAGTTGACACACTGGAGCGCACATTGATCTATGTAAAAGATCAACTCATCCTCAAAGATGCTACGCCTGACCACACAGGGTACAATGTGATGCCGACACCGAACGTCACATTCCATCCACCAAAACGAGAACCAGCCAAGGCAGACAATCTAAAAGAATACATCCCTCTACCACTCTGTGCCAACAAACATGAACACCTTTCCCAGTCTCCCAAAAGAATCTCCTTGCAGAAATCGACACCAGGTGCATCACCAAGATTCGAACGTAAGGTATGTACAAAACAAGATGACATATCTGACATAGCCAAGTTCCTTGCAAGACGCGAGTTGCTCACTAGTGATCTCAGGAAGTTCAGTGACACGGTGGGAGATTATTGGGGATGGAAATCTTAATTTGAAAATGTAATTTGTGACTTGAGTCTAACTGCTAGTGAGGAACTTGATTTGTAAATCAGAATCTGTTCAATATGCCTAAATCACCTAAGAGCAGTGTATATAAACAATCCCTCTCGAGGACTTGCATAGTCTGGGAAAGACTCAAGGAGTGCTACGGCTCTCCTGAAGCTTTAGAAAAGTCACTGCTCGACAGATTGGAAAATCTTTAAAAAATCTCAAACAAAGATCCACATCTCCTAAGAGAACTGCAGGATCTGCTATTTGAGATCGATTACTAATGAACCTCACAGAGCGATTCCCACTGACCACACCTACACCACCAACATTGACACCATTTACCCCAGGCCAATGCCCCAATCAGTTTATGGAACAATGCATTTCTGCATACATCAAAACAATGCATACACATCCATTGCGCTCTCCACAGACCACATGCCTGTTCTTACAACAAGCTCTGGCTGCACTTCCGCAACCTATTCAGACGGCTTTAAAAGCGGTCCCAGGCCTGACTGCTAATAGCGACCAGTTTGTGCTACACCTCAGACATCATGCCGATTTATACAATCAACAACAGAAAGATCAGACTGATAAGACTGCTCAACTGCAAGTTGAGCTGTTGAAGCTCCAGCTCTCAGAAGCAAGAAATCAGGTTACAAAAACAAAAAAAGGAGGCTAGGACGCAGATGGTGGCCACAACTCCGGCAACTGACAACCAAGCACCACCTGCATCCACACCTGCACCAGCCCCATCACCCGTAAACGTATTATACGTGACACCACCGCACCCTTATCAGGGAAATACTCAGAATAGACGAGGAAGAGGCAGAGGTAATGGATGGCAGGGTGGACGCGGCAGGGGAGCAGGAATGGGTCGAGGCGGATCACAGCAACATGGTGATGAGTGCTACAACTGCGGCCTCCCTGGTCACTATGCTCGTGACTGTAGGAGAGCCCCGATAAACAGCGACGGAGCTCCAGCGCCTGGATACCAGAATCAACAGCATCAGCGAGCCCCGATAAAACAGCGGCGGAGCACCGGCGCATGGACACCAGAATCAACAGCAATGGCAGCATCAGCCTCAACACTCTGCCACACCTCCATGGACTCAAGGCGGACAGTATTATGGAGGAGAAGGTGATGCATATTACTAGGGGGGCCCAATGGGTCTTGTCGCCACCCGAGAACCATTTGTTTGTCTATGTAGAGGTGGGAGGCGAAAGAACAAAGATGCTTGTGGACACTGGAGCCACACACTCTACTATGAGATCGGTTCCTACATCTGAATTGAGCGACCAAAGCATCCATCTCTCAGGACTCATGGGACAAGCAACACCTCTACGCAATTCAGAATTGCAGGACAGACAATTGCAGGACAGACAATTACTATGCCTGCCATATTTTTCACCACAGACTCCTGTCAATTTGATGGGCAGAGACATTTTGCAAATGACTGGAGCAACAATCATGTGCTCTCCGGATGGACTTACGGTATCATGGCCCAATGGACAATCAGTAACCTGCTCTGGCCAGTCGGGTCATCGAGTGTATATATGCCAATCTTCAGAGCCAACCCATGCGAAGATCTATTGGGGACTGCTACAACCACAGACAGTACAGAATGAGGGACTCTACGACCACATGTTGCTGTGGAAACCTTGGTTCTCCACCTGCTTCCCGTACGCTCCTCCTGCGGACCCCTTACATGTGACTATGTATTATGACAGACAGGGAAATGATGAGGTTTATGAGGACAACTTCAACTCATATTTGAAAAACAGAGAGAATTTGGAGTTTTTACTCAATGTATTTATGTACACAAGACTGGTGTTGTGGCCTCCGTAAATCTGCCTCCCGACCTCTTGCCGTTTTTCAAACAGGATACTCAAACAGACCCACATTGCTCCTTGTTCCTAGGCCCTGGATTTGAGGCTAGGGAATTAGGACCATTGACTTACAAGCTCAACCGTGTTGTGGATTGGGTACCCACATCTATTCCAGATTTATTCTATAGCTCATCTGCTCAAGCATACAAAATTCTGTTAACTGAAGTAAAAGATCAACTCCTGATGGATGATGAACTTCTGGCAAGATCGCATGGTCGAGAATTGACAGACCATGAAGCTAGTGAAGAGATGCTTTCCAAATTTCCATCTGAATTGTGGGCCAAAGATGGCTCTGACATAGGTCAATGTCTGAGTGTGGAGCCGGTTGTCTTGACAGTCTTGCCTGGCAGCAGAATATATGTTTCTCAAAAGGCCATTTCGAACAAAGCAGCAATTTGACGGGGTCAACTCTGCACTAGCTGACTTATGGAAAGCAGGAGTCCTTGAACTCTCTGATTCAACGTGGAATACACCTCTCAATCCTGTACCCAAACCCGATGGTACTTTTAGGCCAGCACACGACTTGCGTAAAGTAAATGAGGTAACAACGACTCCACTTCTGCCTGTGCCAGACCCACACAAGTGCCTTTCCATTCTCACACCAGATATGACTTACTTTTCCGTTATTGATTTGAAACATGCATTCTATTCCATACCACTCGCTAAAGAGAGTAGGTACCAGTTCGCATTCACACATTGTGGAGTTAAACTCCAATATAAAGTTCTACCTCAAGGTCACAAAAACAGTCCAGGAATTTTCAATGATTGTCTGAAACGATGTTTGAAAGATACACAGGTGAGTGAGGCCAGTGTAGTCATTCAATATGTCGATGACATACTCATAGCTTCAAAGGACTCGAGTGATTGTCTCAAAACTACATCTAGTGTTTTAGAACAGCTTTTAAAGCATGGCTTCAAGGTGTCCAAGTCGAAGTTACAATGTTGTAGACCCACTGTTCGGTTCTTAGGGAAAATTATTTCATCAGGCTCCATTGAACCATCTCCAAACCAGAAACAAGCGATCCTCTCCACACCTAGACCAACAGACGTCAAAGGACTGTTGTCCCTCTTAGGTCTTGCCAACTACTCTAGAGGACACGTACCTGACTTCACGGGGCTCACGGCACCACTTCGGGACATCATTAAAAAAGCTGGAGTCAGAGAGCTAAATGCAACTCTGGACTGGTCTCCAGAAGCGGATGCTGCTTTTACGCAACTCAAACAAAGCCTTGCTTCTTGTGCTAATCTGGCTCTTCCAGATTACACGAAGACCTTTTACCTGGACACAACCCTGACAGAACGATCAGGACATGTTACTTTATGGCAGAAATGTCCCTCTGGTGGCCGACGCATCCTGTTGTATGTATCTACACTTCTGGACCCTGTCGCGAAGAAATCAGTCTCTTGCGCGTTATATGCAGATACGTTGTCCAAACTTTTGACTAAATGTGCTCATCTTGTTATGGGACATCCTTTGGTGATACATACGTCGCATTCGGTTGTGGCTTATGTACAATCGCATATTTTCGCCCTGACTCCACAGAGGCAGCAACGTCTGTCTTCCATTTTGACCGCACCAAATTTGACTTATGTGGCGGCGGATCTCTCCAACTCCTCTTCAGGTCTGGCCGCGACAGGAACTCCACATAACTGTGAAGTTTTTTCTAAAGCTGAATTATCTTTAAGATCTGACCTTTACCACACCCCGATCCAAAGCTCTCTTATGCTTTTCACTGACGGACATTGTCATCGTCACAGTGATGGAAGTTTGCTCGCTGCGGCTGCAGTGGTGCGATTTGTTGATTCTGAAAACATTCCCATAGTGGCTACTTGGGGCCCAGAGGTTGGACATTCCGCACAATATATGCAGAACTTATGGCAGTAAAACTGGCTTTACAATTTGCTGGAGGAAGGACTTGTACAATTTTTTACTGATTCTCAGTATGTGCATGGCGGAATCATTCGTGACTTGCCTGTTTGGCGAAGAGGGGGTTTTCTTACAGCTCAAGGAATGCCAATAGCCACAGGGATCTGTGGGAAGACATCCTTTCTCTTTTGATGATACCTTTGGAGTTGGCTGTGGTAAAAGTTCCCGGTCATTCAAAATCTGGTTCCATGACTGCAGTGGGGAATGCTGCAGCTGATACAGCAGCTAAGGATATCGGTGGATATCTACCAAATAATCTTCTTTGTTCTGGAGGTGAGGTAAGTTCTACTTTTCTACAGACTGTTCAGTCCTTTGCTCAACCTGGTGAAATTGACTTCTGGCACTTCAGAGGCGCCTCAACCACCTCTGAAGGGCTCTATGTCCAGCATTTGACACCTTTAGTGCCTCACACTCTGCTTTCTCTATGTCCATCACTTTATGCACAAACAAACGGCCATCTTGATATACACCAGCACCAGGCAAGCGAAAATCCTGTCTTCTGGGAAAACGCCACAAATGCAGATTTATATGAGGATGGCATCTATCGTGGTCCTACGGGGCTACCCTACTTGTCTCCAAATATGGTCTTCCAAGTTCTTTCTGGCATACATGGCAAGTCTCATGTAAATGCGCGACAAATGGTTTCCATTTTAAGTGACAATTTCTATCATCCCACACCTTATAAATTGTGCAGAGATTTTACTAAGACTTGTGTCTCCTGTTCTATGTTCAATCCACATCCGCATTCTACCTCCTGGCAAGTTGCGCTGTGGTACTGCTCCTGGACAAATTCTGCACATGGATTTTACTGACATGATTCACTCCTGTAAAGGAAAGCGTTTCCTCCTAACAATCATTGATTCTTTTTCAGGTTGGGTTCATTTCTATCCTTGCAAATCCGAAACAAGCTCTGTTGTTGTGCAAGCTTTAGTCACTGATTGGATTCCTACTCATGGTGTGCCCATAGAAATACATACTGACAATGGCTCGCATTTTACTGCCAGGGAAATTTCAGAAGTTTGTAAGCTTTTGGGTGTTGACAAAACATTTTCTGCAGTGTACCACCCAAAAGGAAATTCTATGGCTGAACGGGCTCATAGAACTCTCAAAACTTTACTGGCTAAAATGTGCCATGACTCTAACACCACTGATTGGCTTTCACAGCTGCCAGCAGCAACAATGACAATGCGCTACACAGTAAATCTAAGATCTGGCTTCACCCCCTATGAGCTCACGCATGGCAGGCCTATGCCTACGCCTAACGCGGTATCGGGTTCCTCTCTACCTGAGGTTCTTCACTTTTTCCAGTACAAATCTTACTTTGAGACTCTAAAATCTTTAGTCACCACTCAGTGCAGTTCTGCACAGGAACTTAAAATCTCTGATCATGTTGCTAACCTACCTTCTCAGGTGTACATCAAACAGGCTGTCCGGAACTCTTGGTCCTCCCCACGCTACATTGGGCCTTTCAAAGTAGTGCAACGGACGTCGCACGCTTTTAAAGTCGAAGGAAAACCCAATTGGTTCCATAACTCATTTGCCAAGCCATACTATATGTTAGTGGGCCCAGAGGACCCACAGAAGGGGAGGAGGAGGACCGAATGACAAATGAGGACAAAATGACAACTAACAAAAAAACTAACAGACCAAAAAATGACTTTCTCCAGGAGAGACGTTCTCATCATAGAATGAGACCAGTCCCTCTCAACCTGGTTGTGTGTCCTAATGGCCCTGCTGGCATTAATATTAGTAGCAGGATTAATGATGATAGATGAGTTTGGGCCAAAGAAGTGTGAAAAATTTGCTAACCAAAATCCTGATCAAGGGACAAGGCTTTTTCTATCCCAAATTTGTCTGACATTAGAGAATGCTGAAAAAGACTAAATATATGCACTCCATTGTAGTAACGAACTGAACACCACCTCAATGACAGCAGCGGTCAGGGACATACAGACCAGTGGAACGGTGGATGGATGGCTGATGGAATGTGTAAATGATTCTAATGATGTCAATAATGTGACGTTGTCTATTTTCACAGAAGGATATGGTTCCAGGAGGAGATCGAAGCGAGCTCTTGTATCGACTCACAGTCATGACGACAACAAATGGTTAAAAATGGCACATTATACAGCAAATCAGACTCAGGTTTCCAAGCCCTGTTGGGTTTGTTCTTTCAAACCTCATCATTCTCAAGATACTCCTGTATTAGCACCAGTTCCGGTGAACGCCTCGGATTTCATTTGCTTATTATGGCAGAAACAATGGGGATACCTTAAATATTCTCTTTCACATCCTTCAATGTTTGGCTGTTATGATGTTGTTGTTTTTGTTTGCTCTTGCTATTGTTTGCTGTTGTGTCATTCCCTTAGTACGAGGTATGTTATCTAGGGCTCTAGGTAACTCCGCTCCTCCAGGTATCTACTACCAAAGACAAACTGCCACCAATGGCAGGGTTCTGCCTGAAGGGGGCGATGAACAAGAGGACATGGAAAGGGAATTAAATGAACGTCTTGCTCTGGAATGGGCAGATCCGGAGGAGGGAGGCGACAGGGAGTGTGGTATTGCTTTTATTGATGAATAATCGTGTTTTTGGAAGTTTTTGTTATGTTTTCTGTTACAGGTTTCTAGTTGTGTGTAAAATGGATTGGTACGGACAGTTAACCACTCCTCTATGTTCTGAGATTTCTTTCATGCATAAATCTCTCATTGTAAGGCTTCTAAAATGTACATTTGAAGGCGGTAAGTATGAGGTCTTCAAAGACCTCAGAAGGGGGAATTGAAGGGTTTTTCTACTTTTTATATTACACTAAAGTATATGTTTTATATTACATTAAAGTATATGTTTTTATATTACACTAAAGTATATGTTTCATACAGTATATGTTTTAAAGTCACTGTTTGAAAGTGCCATGTATAGTCTTGTGCAACGTGTTGTTATCTGAGTTGCAGGAGAGGTACCTCCTGTGGTATTTCTGCTTCATGTTGTTATCTGGAGGTTATAACTCCCCAAAAACTGGTTTAAACTGGACTGACGAAAGCCAGGAATGTAAGCAGGCGTGGTTGAATCAGTATCAGAAAACCAGAACCTGAACCAATCACAGAAATATACGAAGAATGATTCCATCCTCCGCACTGCATATTCATTATTATTCATGTGTTTTGTAATAAATACTGGCGTTCGGGACAGGTGGTGTGTTCAGAAGAAGTTAGAGGAGAGAACGACCATTGTTAGCGTCCTGGACGTCCAGGGCTCTGTATTAGATGACTTTGTAATTAGGGAAATAAATCGTCGAATGAGAACTTGTTGAATCCTGGTCATCGCTATACTGGTATGTGTTATTAGCTGTAGCGTGACCATTAAACACTCCACTCTTACAGAAAACGAACACGGACTGTTGGCAGATTAATGATCAGCTGTGAAGGTAAAATAAAACAGGACAAGAATACACGGTGATTGCCGTTATTAATGCCAACAGAGAAAAGAGCAGGCTACTTCAAGCAGCAGTTCTCTGACATCAACCCCGCCTCTGTGTGGAAGGGGCTCCGGCTTCACACCAACTCCAAGCCCAGAGCCCCCCTTGCTGCAGATGACCGAAAACTGGCCGAGGAGCTTAACACCTTCTACTCCAGGTTTGAGGTCTGATTGTTTTTATTTTATTGTTAAAAAATAGAAGAAAATGATCAGAGCTGAGCGTAGCTGGGAGTGAGGGCTCTACTGCACTATGACAGTTTGTCACAGTGCTGAAAAGAAATCTAGTGTTATTTTTGTTGATTTCTATTATATTTGAATAGTATCTGGTTCGGGCCTTACGCAGAGCCTGCTTATAGGACAGTCGGTAGAGAACCACGAACAAAACTCCTTTTGGTTTCTCCAATTTGGACATGTGATTGATCACGTGAGGCTTTCAAATGAGCGAAATGCACTGTTAATTTTTGGACTCAAGAGTAGGCTCGAGTGTGAGATCACTGCCACACCACCACCTTGGCCTGTGCTCCTGGCGGTCTGACATGATTGGCATTGGCAGTGTACTAACAACACTAAAAGCCAAACAGATTGAGGCTACCGCTGTACTTCCCCTTTGCTTAGTAGAAATATTTGTATCCATCACAGTGATAGGGGCTCAGTACTTCTTGTTTTTGACTGTGGAAGTTAATTAAATTGACTCAGAGCTGTGGGCAGTAGCTGTGTTCTGGAAGCATCTTGTAGCAGTAAACGCAATAGGTGAATGATTGCCGATCTTGCCTTCTTTGCGCTGATTGGCTTAAGAAAGGGGAGTCTTACTGGCTTAGCAAAATAAAAAGGTGGGAATCATCAGTATCTGATTAAAATATGAAAAAAACGCCGCACGGCGTAGGCCTTAAACTACGTCGCTCGTTTTCTGCATGTGATGCAAAATGTGCCGCCCAGTTTTAAGCCTAAGCGGTGCACGGCGGGACTGCCAAGCGGTGCACGGCGGGACTGCCAAGCGGCGCACGGCAGACTGCCAAATGGCTCACGGTGATGAAACCGCAGCTTTATTTTGAAAGACCGCCGGAAAAGACGCAACTCCTAAGTGGGTGTATGATCATTTTGGCTTTCCTGTATCCCCTCTGTAGCGCCTTGTACCCCCCTGCGGCTGTGCGTCTCCAGGTCACACCGTGTTTAGTGTGTTTGACCACCAGAGGGCGCCCCAGATAAACAGTCAAATGTGAGACTTTGCGATGGAGCGCGTTATCAGTGGAAATTATAACTATTTATTCACTTCATAAGCACCTTTAGCTCCTGATGTAAAGTTTGACACACACATTTGATCAGATTGAGTCGTCCTCCGACTCGCTGTCTGATTCGGCTGAGCTGCCCAAAACCCACAAGTCCTCGAGTCTGTCTCGCCTTCACCTCCTGAATCAACCTTATCAATGTTTTGAAGCATTGCCAGGGCTTGTTGTACGGATAATCGTTTAAAATCCATTTTGCCTTTAGCTTTGCTCTGAGAGACACTAAAGGTGACGCAACGCTCGCACGGCACCGTCATCCGCGGTGTAATTAATAGAGCTGTCAAATAGACGGGTGTGGGAGTTAGAGGAAGAATTACTCAGAACACGTTTTAACGTTTTTATTTCAGTTGAATTGCAAAATGGAAATGATATACACAAAGGTAAAGAAAAAGTCAAGGAACTAATTAGACAAACAATTCTGAAAACCGTCAAAATTATGGCCTTGGGAGGTCTAGTGTGAAAGATCCTGTATGATGTTATTTTTCCCATTTCATAGTCAGAAAATGAGGGCAGAGTTGATAATAATAAGTGTTACATAACATAATAGTTATAAAATATCACCCATATCTTGGACCCTGCTCCCCTGCCCAGAACTGCAAACAGCTTTGATTGAGTTACCCCCACCCTCGCAAAGAGCGATCCACCTTGTGACGTAGTCTCAGCGTGAGCGTGCTTTTCTTCCGCAACAGGGGGCAGGGGGGAGGGGAGCACACTTCCCCGTTTCAGGAAGCACTCTGTAGCTGTAACACACAGGTACAGAGTGCTTCTTGAAACAGTGTGCCGCATCATCCTGGTGAGAAGACCCCGTTCATATCCAAGGTGAAGGATAGAGACAGTTAGATAAAGACTGCAGGAATCAATAAAAAAAAAAACACTTTGGGCACATATACGAGACACCAACAGCACTTTAAGAAGGTTAAAAGCTCAGAAAAGTCAATTTCACACAATATAGGCCCTTTAACCTTGAACTGATGATGTTTGTGTTTTTGTTTCTAACTGGAGTTTGACCTCAGTTTACTCTTCGTCAAATAACAACGAATACATTTAGAACCCAACGTCAGATTCTCTGGAACAAATAAACATGACGACATTAAAATATACATGTGTCACTGACTCTGACACCTACAGGGTGCGACTCGCGTCTGTTGTGTTTTTGGGTGTGTGTTGGTTTTATTACATATGAACTATTATAAACACGCCTTCTTTTGTACAGTTTGTTGTGTTCATTGCACTGTATTGTTTTAGGCTTATGCTTTTGTAAAGCCGTTTGGGTGTGTTAAATATAAATACAATACATATAGGCTCATTGAGTGACATCACTGGGATGCCGGTTCAATTCCTGTGGGAGCAATGTTTCTGATTCACTCAGGACTTTAGAAGAAATCATCATAAAAAGAAAGAATCCTTCTAACTACTAAACTAATCAAATGGAAATGAGAACGGGAAGTCCCAGGCCCAGTTTGCCACAAGTCACATCAACTCTTCCTCCTGTTTTGTGTGTGTCAGATGCCCTCACACCTCTCGTTCATCAGTGTGTAAAGAAGTTGGTCCACACACTTCATCTTCTCTGAAAATGCTTTCTTTACATGCTGGTGAGCATTTAATAAAAACAGATTTTTGGAGTAGATGAGTTGTGCAGACCAATTTCTTTACTAAAGCATAAACATTTTGGATTTATTCTCCCCAGAAATGTCCCCAAAGTGCTTTTAAGTTTTTATCACAAAAAATAAGCAACAATGTAGAATTTCAAGTGTAAGAATATCAGTTTATTTGCTTTTCTTTTACATAAGATCGAGAAATACTATTTTCTAGCCTCAGAATTGTATTTTCACTTCACAAAAGTATAATTAGTAATAAATTGTGTAATGTTTTTGTAGATAAAAGTATTGTGTGTCAACATTTCTGTGAGTGTCTGTCCAGTAAAAGTCTGAGTGTGTGTCAGAATGTGTGTTAAATGTGCAGTAAATGTAGTAAAATCCCATGTTAAATTTGAGTTGTCAAGCTTTCAAAAAAGCCACTTCCTCCAGGGGCTCTGGATAACTGAGGATAACTGAGTTTCTGTGACTCTGGTCTGAGGGTGAAAATGGGTTCCAGTGGTAAAATGGCCCCAAATGCAACAAAATACTGAAAATACTTTTATTCTAGTTTGACTACTTAAGCATGAAAACAGATTTATGAGATAGAGATAATAGATAAAAACAAAGCAGTAATAAAAACACTTACTGTTCAGTATTTTTGGGAGTCTGATGATTTAATTAACTTTAATTATTATATGATTAATTTAGACTTAGTTTGTATTTTATTTAATTAAAAACGAATATTGTCCTTATTTTCCTCTTTCCTTCTTTCTTTTCTCATTACTTTTCTTTTTTTCCTAGTTTAGTCCTGGTTTAACCCGGTCTTCTTGCAGTTGCGGGCCTTTCCTGTTCAACATGTTCCGATCAGACTGACTCGAACTGTGTGAATACGGCATTGGTCCTGTGCCAAAATGGAGAAGTGCAATGTGTCTCTGCCACCATCCTCAGTATGTATAAACTATTGAATCATTTATTTCTATATTTCCTCTGATTCTGAACGCTGTTCTTTCCGTCACAGCCACCTCCATCAGCGGCACGAGCACGAAGAAAGTCAAAGGTTGTGCTGCGCCCACCCTTTGTCCCGCCTCCACGACCCAGGACTTTTCTCTGAACGTCAAATCTTCCAGCGTTTTGGCCAAAGCCGTCTGCTGCAACACCGACAACTGCAACACTGCCGATGCGCCTGGTGAGTCATTCAGGTGTTCTGTGTAGGCCCCTGTGTTCTGTGTTGGCCCCAATCTTCTGTTTTGGCCCCTGTGTTGGTCTCTGTGTTGGCCCATGTGTTGGCCCCTGTGTTGGCCCCTGTGTTGGCCCCTGTGTTGGCCCCTGTGTTGGCCCCTGTGTTGGCCTCTGTGTTGGCCTCTGTGTTGGCCTCTGTGTTGGCCCCTGTGTTGCCTGTCTGACCTCTGAACTTTTTCACTTTCAGCTCCGTCCACTCCGGGTGCTGGGAGCCTGCAGTGCTTCAGCTGTGATCCGACAAGCAGCACCTGCAGCACAGGACTGGCCTGCAACGCCCTGGAGGACAAATGCTTCACCTCCACAGGTCAGTGACATATGGACACCTGCAGGGACAGCTGGACATCCGCAGACTTTTCTAAACTTTCTTGTGTGTTGTATTGCAGTGATCCCAAAAGGTGGCTCGACTGCAGTCCCGGGTCATGGCTGCGCCTCGGGAAACATTTGTGCCGCAGCAGCCGCACTCTCCTCGTCTCCTCTGCTCGCCGACGTGGGCACTGTCCAAGGAACTCCAACCTGCTGCACCTACTACAACTGTAATCCCCTGACCACTCCTACTACTGCACCACCTGCAACTACTACTGCAGCACCTACAACAACTACTGCAGCACCCACAACTACTACTGAAGCACTTACGACTACTACTACTGCAGCACCTGCGACTACTACTGCAGCACCTACAACAACTACTGCAGCACTTACGACTACTACTACTGCAGCACCTACAACTACTACTGCAGCACCCACAACTACTACTGCAGCACCTGTGACTACTACTGCAGCACCTACAACAACTACAGCAGCACTTACGACTACTACTACTGCAGCACCTACAACTACTAGTGCAGCACCAACAACTACAGCACCTACCACTACTACTGCAGCACCTTCCACTACTACTACAGCACCTACAACTACTACTGCAGCACCTACCACTACTACAACTGCAGCACCTACCACTACTACTACTGACTTACTACTGCAGCACCAACAACTGCAGCACCTACCACTACTACTGCAGCACCTATAACTACTACTACAGCGCTTACAAAACTACTAACAGCACCTACAATTACTACGGCAGCAGCACCTACAACTACTAGTGCAGCACCACAACTACTACTACAGCACCTACACTACTAACTGCAGCCTACTACTACTGCAGCACCTACAACTACTAGTGATGTACCTATCAACTACTAGTGCAGCACCAACAACTACTACTGCAGCACTACAACAACTACTGCAGCACCCACTACTACTACATGCAGCACCCACAACTACTACTGCGCACTTAACGACTACTACTACTGCTCAGCACCTACAACTACTACTGCAAACCTCCTAGTACAACTACTGCAGCACCTACAACTACTACTGGCAGTACCTACCACATACCTATAAGCACCTACACTACTACTGCAGCATCTACTACTACTACAGCAACCTATAACCACTACTGTAGCACCTACAACTATTTACTGCCGCACCCTACCCACTACTACTGCAGCACCTACAATTACATACTGCAACACTACCACTACTACTGGCAGCCCCTACTACTGGCAGCAACCTTCCACTACTACTACAGCACCTACACTACTAACTGGCATAGCACCGAACCACTAACTAAACTGCATGCACTACCACTACTACTCATAACTGCTAGGCACCTACCACCACTACTCCTGTAGCACCTATAACTACTACGACAGCGCCTACTAACAACTACTCTCAGCACCTACAACTACTACGGCCGCAGCACCTACAACTACTAGTGTAGAACCAACAACTACTAACTACAGCAGCCTATCCATTAACTTACTGCAGCACCTACTCTGCAGCACCTACCACTACAGCACCTATAACTACTACCTACAGCGCTACAATCAACTACTACAAGCACCTACAACTACTACGGCAGCAGCACCTACAACTACTAGTGCAGCACCAACAACTGCTACTACAGCAACCTACCACTACTACTGCAGCACCTACAGCTACTACTGCAGCACCTACAGCTACTACTGCAGTACCTACCACTACTACTCCAGCACCAACAACTACTACTGCAGTCACTACTACTACAGACTGCAGCACCTACACCTCTACTGCATACACACCTTCCACTACTACTCGCAACACTTCAAACTACTACTGCAGCACCTACAACTACTATGCCGCACCTACTAACTACAATACTGCAGCAGCACCTACAACTACAACTACTACAGCCCTACTACAACTATACTGAACTCTACCTAGTAACTACTGCAGCACTACACTACTATGCAGACCTGTACCTGCCACTACTTACTATAGCACCTACAACTACTACTGCAGTACTGCCACTACTACTATCGCACCTAAACTAACTACTCCTAGCATCTACTGCAGCACTGCAGCAACTACATACTTCAGTCAGCAACCTACTAACTGTGCAGCACCAACACTACTGCAACTACACTATGTCAGCACCACAACTACTACTGCCAGACCTACAAATACTTGCAGTACACCACTTAACCTCCTCTACTACTGCAGCCAACAATTACTACTTAGCAGCTACAACTACTACTGCACACGACTCACCAGCCCAGAAGCTCATACCACTATACTGCACCTACTAACAAAACTACTACGCGAGCTGATTACTACTACAACTACTTACGCACCTATCTACACTAAACTACAACAGCATGCACTAATACTACTACACACTATCACACAATACTCTACCACTACAACAGCAACTATTACTCTACGCACCTATCTACACAACTACTACAGCACCTTACTACTACAATACGTACAGCAACCTTCACTTCTACAACTACTACATTTACACACCTCATGACTAAGCACCACTGTACAATACTAAGCACTACTGCTACAACTACAACAGCATCTACACTACATACCTACCACACAGCACCTATTCACTAGCTACAACTAACAGCAACTATTACTTACTACTACAATACTACAGGCACTACTACTAAATACTACATGCAGCCTCTACGACACTTATACAAGCAACCTATTACTACTACAACTTCTACTTGCACCTATTACTACCCTACAACTACAGCAGCACCTATACTACTACCACTACTACATGCACCTACTGCTACTAACTACAACAGCACTACTTCTACTACTCTGACGGCACTACTACTACAAAAAACTACTACAGCACCTATCATACAAACTACTACACCGCCTGATCACTGACAACTATACACCACTCTACTACAACTAGCTCAGCACTATATACTAACAACTCCTACAACCTATATACACAACAACTACAGCACCTAACTACTACAACTACTACAGCACCTATACTTACCACCTACTACTACAATAACTACTGCACCTATTACTTCTACAACTACTACAGCACCTATTATACTACAACCTTCTACTGCACCTAATTACTACTACAACTTACAGCAGCACCTATAACTACTACACTACTACAGCACTATGCTATAACTACAACAGCACCTACTTCTACTACTACTCAGGCACTACTACTACAACTATACGACACCTATCACTACTAACAACTACTACACCCATACACTACAACGTACATACACCACCTACTACTACAACTACTACAGCACCTATCACTACTACAACTCCTACAGCACCTATTACTAACTACAACAACTACAGCACCTAACAACTACAGCACCTACTACTACAACTACTACAGCACCTACTACTACACCACCTACTACTACAACTACTACTGCACCTATTACTTCTACAACTACTACAGCACCTATTACTACTACAACTACTACAGCACCTACTGCTACAACTACTACAGCACCTACTGCTACAACTACAACAGCACCTACTACTACAAGTACTACAGCACCTACTACTACAACTACAACGGATCCAACCATCACCACAGGTCAGTCAAACTAATACATCTGGACATGCAAAGTTCACAGACTTTGTTTTGCTCTGTATCTTTTCTAAATATATATTTTGAACTTTTCAGCTCCAACCACCAAAACTACGACAACTACTACTTCTACCACCACAATTACAACTACCACTACCACTACTGCAGGTACAGAATAGTGTTGGTCTCTGTGCTTGTGTTGCCTCATTTGTCTGTGTGTTTTTGTTGACATGTTTTATTTGTGTGTTCCAGGCGCCTCTTCAGTCTCATCTCTGCTTCTGCTCCAGGTTCTCACGCTCGTCCTCGCACTTATCTTCTAAACACTCACATCAGAAGATCAGAGTTGTTTTTGACACAAGACTTATTTTTTTAACATTAATGTTGTGAGATCTGTGCTGAAATGTTGAAAGTTTGTGTTGAACAGTGAGGCCCTGAGGCCGAGGTGGACCTGGATCTGAAGGACATTTATTGCACTTCAAATTCAAATGTATTTATTAATTTATTAATATTTATTATTATTGTTATTGTTATTGTTATTTATTTTATATTTAACAAACTATAAGACACATAAAACAGAAAAAGGACCAGAGAGAACACAGCAAGTGTATAGTGAAGAAAAGAGGAGTATAGTTTTTCTCTAAGATTGTTGATAGTTCTTTATGGAGAACCACACCTAAATATTTAAAACCATTAATTGTTTCCGATTGTCTAATATATTGGGCCAATGGTTCCAAGTACAAAGCGAACAAAAGGGGGGACCAAGCACAACACTATTTTTGATATTAAATCATCCATTTGAAATTTGTTCAGCACTTTAAATAAATAAGTCCAGCTAACAGAATCTAAAGCTTTTTCAGCATCCAGACTTATTATTACAGCTTTGTTTTGTTGTTTTTGTATTTGGCTCATTATGTGTAAAGATCGTCTTATGTTGTCTTGTGTTTGTCATTTGTTAATAAATCCTGTCGGATCATTGTGAACTAAATTTGAGAGTATTTGTTCCATTCTTCTGGAGTATCCTATATTCTTCATTAATTTACAGAACTTCTTATTTATATTTAAACCACAGATTAGGGTTCCCTCAGAGTGGTTTACGATCTGGTCCATAATATCAGTATAGAAGGTGATCTCGCCCGCTGGTGGAGCATATACATTCAGCAGAGTAAAAACCTTTCCATTAAAAGTTCCTTCAATCAGTACACATCTGCCATCTTTGTCTTTACATTCAAAACTCTGTTCAAAGACTATTTGGTATGAAATCAAAATTGCAACTCCCCTTCTATGTTGGCCTCTGTCTGATGTTTTATAACACAATTTGATTAGTTTTTGATGTTCAATGTCTTTCAAATGTGTCTATAATGTGGTAAATAAACAATGTCTATTCACTCTTTTTTCATTTGTGTTAAAATGTTTGATCATTTGATTGGATTCAGCTTCTCCTGGTGTTCTGAGCACGTGTTTTTTACCTTCAAAAGTCACCAGAAAGCTGGTGTTCTGAGCACGTGTTTTTTACCTTCAAAAGTCACCAGAAGAGTTGCAGGGAAAGAGAATCCATTTCTCAGTTTTCTCCTCCTGAGCTCCTCACAGATGTGGTGGAACTTTCCCCGTTGTTGGCGAACCTCATATGGAATATCTGGAGGAAAGAAGACGCTTGTCTTTGTACTGGAGGTCTCTTTTAGCTTTTGAAGTTTGACTTTGCTTTAATGCCATTTTTTTGTATTTTAGTCTTTTACAAACATTAGGTCCAAACTGTGAATGTTTTGAGCATTAAATCAGATGCCCTAACAGGACAAACTGACTAATTCTTCTTATTTCAGTGTTTTTGTTCATGTTTTAAAAATCTGAACTTGTTACACACCGACTGTCCAAAAAAAAAAGCCACCACAGAAAAAGGGTCACGCTCTAATATTTGTTGGCCCTTTATCTTCGATCACACATTCTCTGTGCCATAGTTTGAATAAGCTTCTGCAAGACTAACAGTTATTTCCCTCCAGTGTGTCATTGTTCCTCACACAGATCTTCAGTGTGTCATTGTTCCTCACACAGATCTTCAGTGTGTTATTGTTCCTCACACAGATCTTCAGTGGGTCGGACAAAGGGTCGGACAAAGGGTGGGGACGGGTCGGACAAAGATCGGTTCACAAGCCCCATATGATGAGAAAAACACCAAGGCCAGTTACGTCGCCCGGATTGGCGTTACCAGGGCCCCACCCTGGAGCCAGGCCTGGGGTGGGTGCTCGATGGCGAGCGCCTGGTGGGTGCAGCCCGAACGAGTGACGTGGGGCCGTCCTCCCATGGACCCACCACCTGCAGGAGGATCCGTAAGGGGCTAGTGCAGAGGGATCTGGGCGGTAGTCGACGGCAGGGGCCTCGACGACCGGATCCCCGGACACAGAGACTAACTCTGGGGACATGGAACGTCACCTCGCTGGGGGGGAAGGAGCCTGAGCTTGTGCGGGAGTTTGAACGGTTCCGACTAGATATAGTCAGCCTCACCTCCACGCACAGTTTGGGCACTGGAACCCATCCTCTCGAGAGGGGCTGGATGCTCCACTTCTCTGGTGTTGCCTACGGGGAGAGGCGGACAGGCTTGCTTATTGCCGCCACAGCTCATGTGTTGGATTTACGCCCAGGTGAGAACGATCCTGGGTTCACGTCCCTACGCTTTCGGTCGTTAGGGACCAGGTCTCTCATGTGCTGGGTCGGCCTACCGGCTCCCGAACAACGGTGCTGATACCCGGCCTTCTTGAATGCCTGGGAGTAGTAATGGACAGATGCAGCCCGACCGGGGGACTCCGTATGCAAGGAACGTCAGCAGGGCGTCTTCAAATTCACACACCTCCGGAGAGAGCTGTCTTCCCATAATTCCTGGGGAGCTGGGTGGACATTGAGTCCGAGTGGGACCATGTTCTTTCGACCATCCATTGTCAATGCTCAGATCGCTCGGCGCTGGTGGTCGCAAGGTCTCAGGTGCCTGTCAAACCCCCGAACCCAGGTGGTGGACCCACCGGAAGTAAAGGGATCCGTCAGCGGAAAGAAGGAGGCCTATCAGGGCCTCTTTGGCTTGTAGGGACTCCTGAGGCCGTTGACGGGTATTGGCGGCCAGTGCGTGCCGCAGCTCGTAGCTGTCACAGAGGCAAAAAGAAACGACAAAAAACCCGAGGGGTCAGGGAGTTCGGTCAGAGGCCATGGAGACGGGACTATCCGGTCGGCCCCAAAAGACAATGAGCTTTGAGGACTTTCCTTAAATGCCACTGTCATGCTCTTCCGCCAAGAGAGGGAGTAGAGACTGAGGACTCGGAGGCTGACTCAAATCCAACACCCAAGACCGAAGTCACTTGAGGTTGTTGGCAAAACTCCTCGGTGGCAGAGCTCCAGGGGTGGATGAAGATGCCCCGAGTACCTAAAGTCTCTGGATGTTGCAGGACTGTCTTGGGTTGACACGTCTCTGCAACATCGCGTGGCGATCGGGCGACCTACGTTGCCTCTGGACTGGTGTCAACCGGACGAGGAGTGCGTTGTTCCCTCTGTTCAAGAAGGGGGACCAGAAGGCGTCTGTTCCAACTACAGAGGGATCACACTCTCAGCCTCCCTGGTAAGGTCTATTCCAGGTACTGGCGAGGGAAGAATCTGACCGATAGTCGAACCTCGGATTCAGGAGGAGCAGAGTGGTTTTCGTCCTGGTCGTGGAACCACTGGAGCAAGCTCCTATACACTCCATCGGGTGCTTCGAGGTTCATGGGAGTTTGCCGACAACCAGTCCACATGTGCTTTTTGTGAGATCTGGAGAAGGCTTATTGGACCGTTGTCCCGGGGGTACGGGGTCCGAGGCCCTTGCTCAGGGCTGTTCGGTCCCTGTATGACCGCGAGCAGGAGGTGTGTTCGCATTGACGGCAGTAAATCAAACCTGTTCCAAGTGCGAGTTGGAACTTCGCCAGGAACGCTGCCCTTTGTCACTGGTTCTGTTCATTTGTTTTTTATGGACAGAAATTTCTAGGCGCAGTCAGGGTCGGAGGGGGTCCGGTTTGGGGACCACAGGATCTCATCTCTGCTGTTTGCAGATGATGTTGTCCTGATGGCTCCATCAAACCTGGACCTGCAACATGCTCTGGGACGGTTTGCAGCCGAGTATGAAGCAGCTGGGATGAATCAATATCCCATTGAAACTTAACTGGGAGGGGCCTATTGTTCCCTGGCGTTTGGTTGCCTCACCTTGAGTGCCTGTTTAGCATCATAATGCCTCGGGCGTCTCCAGGGTTTCAGTAGACCATTATAAACAACTGGAAGGTTGAATCTTAAACCTCCATTACGATTGAAGGAAGGATTGCCTACTTAACTCCTCTTTCAAAGAGTCAGGGAACAATAGGATGAAGATGGCCCATCCCAGTTAAATTTCAATGGGCCATTAGCAGGAGGTCCCGCCCTGTGGGCAGGGCTTTCACAGAGTAGGCTATAAACAGGAGTTCTCAGACTTGTTTCACTGATTGAGAATTACTCTTGGATGAGAGTCGAAACGTTTCGTTTTTTCAAAAGTCCGGATGAGTACAACTGAATCGTTTTCTACAATGGAACACTCGTGCACGAATGAGGGATTACACCGACATCCTTTTTACAGTTATAATTGTCAGTGAATGAATCGAGTGCTCCCCGTTCAGAAAAGGAGACTGAGTAGGTATTAATGTTTTGCTGAACAAGCTTCAGATGGTGCCGATTTTAATTATAAATTTGAACATTAACAACCTTAAATCCTACATGTGTTGTCCTCAATGCAATGGCTAGTCCCAGAGAATATACATTGCATATTGGTGCAACTGTGTGAGGAGGAAACAAGTAAAATACCCTACAATAATAACATTTATAATAATAATAATAATAATAATAATAATAATAATAATAATAATAATAATAATAATAATAATAATGTTTGTTTAATTACCGATGTGTTTTTCATGATTCAAACTTGATAGTGATTTGCCCAGCACAATTCAATTATTGGTAAAAGGTTAGGTTCAAATCTATTGTCTCCTGAAAGGAAATTTTTGTCTTGGGCTTCACAGTGCTGCAGGTCACATTTCACACAGCAAGACGCACACACATTATGACAAAACAATCCTAATGCGGTTGTTGTCTTGTTGATATTTGAAACGTGTCTTGTGCAAAGGACAATATGTATACGTCTCTATCTGCATTATCACTCTGCTGTCAGGTGTTTATGGACACCACTATTACTACAATAATTGCAATAGATGGCGCCAAAAGCGTGTAATTATTATATGTGAAATTGGTGACCTTTTGGTTTTATTGGACTTCCTGAAATACTTAAAACACTTAAAAGTTTGGGCTGCTCCTCACTGTGTCATGCAAATTAGGACTGTGAAGTTAAAGATCCTGTATGATGTCATTTTTCCCGTTTCATATGTCCCACCTAAGGGCTTAGTTGATAATAATAAGTGTTGTTTCAACACCATAACATAATAGTTATAGAATATCACCCATATCTTGGACCCCACTCACAAACCCGGAAATGGAAACGGCTTTGTGTTGAGTTTTACTCCCACCCTCGCAAAGAGCGATTTGCCTCCCCGCCCACCCTGTGAAGTAGTTTCAGCGTGTTACAGGTCCAGAGTGCTTCCGGAAACAGGGAAGCTTGCTATGTCATCCTGGTGAGTGGCGTATCATCCTGGTGAGTAACTCTGTTCGTCTGCTCATCCGAGCGGAAGGATAGAGACTGTTCTCTAGATAAAGACTCCAGAATGCAATAAAAAAAAACACTTTTGACAAATGTAACGACACCAACAATACTGTAAGAAGGTTAAAAGCTTAGCAATATAGCCCCTTTAAGGTGTTATTATAGTGTTCATGAGTCCAACAGCAGAGGTGAAAACACTGGTCTAGTGGCGAGAGGGTCTGGTCTGAAGGGATAGTAACCTAAAGTCTGTGTCCAGGGTGAGGAATGTCCAGGTCAGAGGTCACCGCACTTCTCAGAGTGCCCAATGCTGTCTGTGTCATGGCAGAGACTGCACAGTGATGCTTGCCACTTGAGGTCCTTTATGGTGGCGAAGAAGGAAGAAAGAAGTCCAAAATGATCTTTAATGGCGTCACCCAGGACACCAGCCGATGCTAATCATCCGGAGTCTTAAAAACACATACAGAATTGGAGATGTAACATGCAACAAAAAAATCACAACCAAGATGGCGCCGCAGACAGATGCCCTGGTGTTTCGGTGCTTTTTGTTTTGTCTGTTTTTGTGTGTTAAATCTTGTGTCAGCGTGCTCTTACACCTGTGGAAGAGCTCTTAAACCATCGGATCTACAACTCCTACGGATGTAGTTCCAGATTTTTAGCATCTGCTGCAGAGCTAGTCCTTTTTTTGACCAAAAAGAGTGAGACGCCGCAGACGGGGAAAACGTGCCGGTGCGCTGGTCCGCCTCAGAACAAACGCGGCGCACACGAACGCCTTTACCTGGGATTTTCATCTCTAACATTTGCTCACTTTCCAACAAACTGAATGAACTGGTGCTGCTGATGAGATGGAACAGACTTTTCCTCATCTCCTGTTTTGTGCTTCAATTCAATTCAAAGAGGAACGTTTTAAGCCTGGTCTTAAATGAAGAGACTGTGTCGGCCTCTTTAACATGGACAGAAGCTGATTCCACAACACAGGAGCTTGGTAGCTAAACGTTCTACCTCCTACTGTGCTTTTTGAGAATCTTGGGACCACCAGAAGTCCAGCATTTTGAGAGCGAAGTGCTCTGTTTGGATGATAAGGTACTATAGCATATTTCAGGTAGGATTGGGCCAGGTCATTTATGGCTTTGTAAGTCAGGAGGAGGATTTTGAATTTGATTCTAAGAGTCCACAGAGACGTGGCTCAGCGAGTCGGTCCAGGACGGCGCCGTGCAACTGGAGGATTTCCTGCTGCTTCATGGCGACAGAGAAAAAGACCTCTCCGGTGGAAAATCACGGGGCGGAGGAGTCTGTTTCTACATCAACAATGCCTGCTCATTCGATGTGACTGTGGTCTCCAAGCTCTGCTCTGGAATATCTTTTCATTAACTGTAGAAAAAGATTCAGTTATAGTCATCTGGAGTCTGTTTTAGAAAAACTAAAAGTTTCGACTCTCATCCAAGAGTCATTCTCAATCTGTGAATCAAGTCTGGGAACTCAGGTTTTATATCCTCCTCTGTGTAAGTCCTGCCCAATACATCCTATTGCACACTCCCTCCCCACTGAGAACCTGATTAGCATCAGAATGCGTCTCCAGGGTTTCAACAAACTATTATAAACAACCGGAAGGTTGAATCTTAAACCTCCATTACGGTTTAAGGAAGGATTCTCTTTTTTAACCCCTCTTTCAGACCATCTTTTCTCCCTGCTTAGAATCTCCACCTCACTGTCTTCGATGGAGTGGTTTGTGGCTTTAAGATGAAGATGCACGGCTCTCTGGAGTCCTGAACTCGAGTGTCTTCTGTGCTGATAAAGCCTATTGTAAAGTGGCTATTTGGTCTCACCTATGTACCGCTCTTTACAACTTTCTCCACTGCATTGAATAGAATACACTACATTGCTCTGTTTTTGTTGGAATTATAATTTGCAATGGATCCACTCTCTGGATCGTGTTCCTGCAAGTTATTTGTTAAAAACTGCAAATTTAAAATATTGATAAAACATGCCCCAATGTTATTGGCCCCAATGCGATCTCAAGAGACACGTGAAGAGGTGAGTAAACATAGACAAGACATTCTCATTCAGTCACGTTCACACAACAACAGTAAGACCTTAGGTCCAAAAAGGTAGTTTTGTCAAGTCAAAAAAGAAAGAAAAAAGAAAAAAAATTGTTTTGTTCTGTGGACATTTGTTAAAGAAAAATGAAAAATCATCCTGTATAAACATATCTTTTGTGACTATATTGGGGACAGGAAGTGTCCTTTCTGTAACCACATTCCCAAAATGTTGACCATATTTGTAGAATTAGAATGGTTCTTGCTGGATCTTGCTGGAAATCTTTCAATATTTGATCGCTGTCAATCAAAGTAGACACTCTTGATCTAATTTAATTTAGCCTAATTAATTCTTCCTCAGTGCCCTTATGCGTCTTCCTAACCTCGTCTCCTCCCTCTGCCACACCCTCCGAGTATACTGGGCTAGTCTCTTCCATGTCCCATCTTACCATGATGGTATGTCAGTTGCTTTCTGAAAAAATCTCATGACAAAACGTGCTAAAAAACATTACATTAGCATTCTCAGTGTTTGCTCTCTCATATGCATATGCAAACTAAATAAATTTTATTGGGGGGTTGGGGTCAATTTGGATGATAATTAGCTGTAGACTTCATTTGTATGGCTAAACATTTGAATTATCTGCCAATTCTCGTGTGGTTGTAAGTCTTATACCGTCTGAGGTGGAAATTAGGCAAATGCAAATGATGTGTACATATCAGATCACACCTGAGGAGATTTACTGGACACAAGGTATAGCGTGAAACACATACTTTGAAGATGTACAACTACAGTAGGTGGCGGTAAATGCACCTTTTCAGTTGGCTGCCAACCGCTATTAAAAGTAACACAACAACAACTACTTCAGATCATCGGAGCAGCACAGATCTTCGGAGCAGCACAGAAGCAAGCACAGCACACAGTCATAGCATGACTGAATGTAAAACCCAAACATGGGTTTTACTTGAGAAGTGGCGGAACATGCTGAGGAGGAGCATGAGACTGCAGAGATGATCTGGCAGGCGAAAAAGCAGGTCTGGCTCTCAAATGACACTGAGGATTTGGGAGAAAGTGCTGACGGTGGTCCGAACTTGCCGTGGAAAGAAAAAGAAGAGGTTTGGTTTGGTTTTAGAGGTTTGGTTTTAGAGCGAGACTCTAGAGGTGACTAATACTTTCTCTTTGTTTCTGTGGGCCAAAGATGATAATTTCAGTCTTGCCTGAGTTCAGCTGGAGAAAGTTTTTTTGCATCCACACACTGATCTGTTGGATGCAGTGACAGAGTGAATCCACTGGTCCATATTCACCTGTCGTCAGTGAAACATAGATTTGAGTGTCGTCTGCATAATTGTGATAGGACACATTTTCGCTACGTATCAACTGACCTAAGGGCAGCATGTAGAGGTTGAACAGAAGGGGTCCCAGGATTGACCCTTGGGGCACCCACAGGTCAGGGGCATCTGGTCTGAGACACAGTTACCAATTTCAACAAAGTACTTCCTGTCTTCCAGATAGGACTTTAACCAGTTTAGGGCAGTGCCAGTGATGCCCACCCAGTCCTCTAGTTTCTGTAAGAGGATCCCATGATCGACAGTGTCAAAAGCAGCACTCAGATCTAACAGAATTAATACTGAGGCTTTGCCCGCGTCAGTGTTCAGGTGGATGTCATTTGTCACTTTGACAAGAGCTTTCTCAGTGCTGTGATGAGGTCTAAAACCTGACTGGAAAACATCAAATGAGTTGTTTATTAAGAGGAAATCAGTGAGCTGTTAGTAAACAACCTTTTCAAGGACTTTGCCCCAAAATGACAGATTAGAGATGGGCCGGTAATTAATCAGTACTGCAGCATCAAGACTGCTCTTCTTTAGGAGAGGCTTTAAAACCGCAGTTTTCAAAGACTGAACTCAGACTGGTGATGATCTCCTGGACAATTTTTAATGCCCTGAACTTTGTCAATAAAGAATAATGCAAAATGGAAATGAGTTCTAACGGCAGGTGACCTGGAGGGTTTGTTAATCTGTTTACTGTGGCAAAGAGGACACGCAAGTTGTTACTACAGCTTCTAATTATTTCAGAAAAATATCCTTCCCTAGTTCTACATAAGATGAGGTTGTACATGTGCAACTTCTCTCTGTAAATCTCTTTTTGAACCTGGAGCTTTGACATGCGCCATTTTTGTTCGGCCCAGCGGCACTCCCTTTTCTGTGCCCTGACCGAATCATAATTTCTCCAAGGACGCCTTCAGCTTCTTAACAATTTTAGCCTTCATAGGGGCCATTGTGTCAAGAACATTCAAAACACTAGATGTAACAGAGTTCAACAAATCATTTGTGGGAAAGAACTGAAATTACTCCTGCGCTGGCCGCGGTGAAGATTGTTTTGGTGCTGCTGCTGCTGAGTCCTTCGCTGGAGGCGGTGGAGGTGATTGTGAAGCAGCTGGAGTTGAATCCTTTGCTGGTGATGGTGGAGCGGCTGAATCTTTTGGTGATGTTGAAACATTGGCTCGGTCTCTGGCAGATGGAGCAGGAATTCTCTCATTCCTCTCTTCTCTAACCATCTGCTCAGGACCCTGTCCTGGCCCAGCGTGGAGCAGGTTCTCTGTCAGCACCCTCACGCCACCTCTGCATAGGTGTGAGCTATTTCTCTTGCACAGGTCCTCTTGTTTCTAGAATAGATAGAAGTTCCCAATGTAGTGCAATCCTCTAGGTCAGCGCTATTCAACTTAAGGCCTGGGGGCCAGATCAGGCCCGTCAAACGATCTGATCCGTCCCGTTTTCTGGTTTAATTCCTGGTTTGTACAAGTTTGAACCTGGTTTGCTGTTTTTTCTGGCTTAGTCCTTTCTGCTTTAGACCCGTTTTGGACCTGGGATAGCCCTGGTTTGATTCTGAGTTAGTCCTGGTTCCGAGCTGATTTGTAGCCTATCCGGCCCAAAGGCCCGCCCGAGAAATCTGGCCATCAGGAAAATTAATTTGTAGCCCTTAAAAGCCCTGCTCTAGGTGCACACTCTTTGGACAGCCATGTGTTAAGCTGAATTAGCCGGTTAAACTTGTTTATCTTCCTGTCTGGAAGAGGTCCACTTATGAATGTTTTAATTTCCATTTTATCAAGCACGTCGAATAACTCCAAGAAGTCTCTTTTCAAAACATCAGTCTGTTCCCGTCGTATGTTCACTGCACCCACGTGCACAATCAGCTGTTTAACTCCTTGATATGTGGCCAAAAGATTAGAAATGAGTGACGTAATCTCTGTGATTGTGGTGCTGGGAAACTAATGTGTTTTAATATTTTCATGCATCACGTGACTTATCACGCCATCCCCAATAAAGTCGACCTTGACGTTTGACACAGATTCTCTCTCTATCTGCTGCCTTTTGACCATGTCATGTATTACATTTTTCTTTTGTTCATTTACTTCAGTCTCTGAAAGTGGTAAGAATCTGTTTATAAGCATTATGTATTTTAGGTGAGGTTACATCATTATATTTGTATCGCTTAGGCTTTGCACCAGGGTTTGTCCCAAGATACAGTATGGTCTTTAGACAGTTTTGTGAATGACAGAGTCAGTCCGGTTTAGGTTAAAAGTAGCTGTTTTTCTTGGAAAAAATGTGGACTTTTTACCATTGGATGACACTGGAATTGTATCTTGGAGTCCTTTTTCAGATTCCAAAGCAAATATCCGGGCTTGTAGCTCATGAATTTCTTGATGATATTTCCAACAGCTATCACAACAGTTTGTTTCACTAGTCCCGGACATGACACTGGCTCATCAAATTTGTTGTTTAAACTCTAAAAATGTTCTTAAAATCCTTGGTTTACTTAAAAAAGTCATAATTAAAAATGTTTGGAAGACAAAAACTGATTAAAAAGCAAAATAAATAAGGAAAGCAGCTCTAGCAAGCAGGAGCAAGCAGGAAAGCGTCTGCACTCAGCAACGTGTAAAGCAATCTAAAGTTTTTGCCAATATAAAGATTATTAACACAAGGTAATAGGGAGTATACCATTTTTTATTTAAAATTTTTCAGAAATAAATTTGTTTGTAGAAGAGAGAGAAGGGACAGTATATATAAAGGGTGTGAGAGGAGAAATAATAATAAAATAAAGTAATAATAAAAATAAAATAGATATGATTGTAATGTATTTGGTTGTACTGTTATGGTAACGTGACTGCAAGTGCTCATGTATGGATGTGAATGTTGATGTGTAAATAAATGTCTGAGGTACATTTTAAAATGTATTTGTTTTTTTACTACATTGGGCTTTTATGTCTTGTGTGTGTGCGGGTGTGTGCGGTAAACATAATGTATGTAATGAATTTGAAGAAGAATAACAACTGGTATGTCAGGAGATAATAAACGAAACTCAACTAAATCTAAGATGGCTCCTCTCAACATGGAGGAGCAGTGGCTTTACTCCAAGCTCCTCCCATGTGCCACTCTGTAGAGCACACCTGGGCATTTGTGGCCCCAGGGGCCGGATCAGGCCCTCAACCTGTTTTAATCCGGCCTTCCTCCACCCAGGTATCATGTGTTTTACTCTTAGTTTATTTTATTTTTAACTGTGTTGGCGCTGTAACATGTGTCTGCATTTGTGCCCTAGATTCAGTAGCCAGTATTTTACGACAATATATTGATAAGAATTTTTTACACCAATGATTGCGGGCCGGCCCTCCGCCGCTCGCCTGGATTCCAATATGGTCCTCGGAGGAAAATTAACAGCCCACCCCTGCTGTAGAGGAATCTCATTTTGACTGCATGTATCCTCGATCTTGCCCTTTTGGTCATTACCCAAAGCTCATGACCATAGGTGAGGGAAGGAACAAAGATTTAGCGGTCGACTCAGCTCCTTCACCACAACAGTCCAACGCAGCGACCGCATCACTGCAGACGCTGTTGTAGACACAAGTGTGAGACCACTAGGCAATTAGTTTGTGTATAAACATATATTTTCTTTAAAAAAGAAAATGACATAGGGAATCTGGCCTTTCCATCAGAATAAAAACATAATATAAAAGAATTTCCATAACCAGTTTTTGGTAATTTTCCCTATGCTTTTTATGCAGAATGCAAATCAAGTTAAAAGTGTAGTTGGACCATATCTACAGATAAAGAACAAAAAAACCAGCTTGTTTGTATTTTTTATGATTCCATTGTTGAAAAGAACACGCGTGAAACTTTAAAGGCAGTATTTTACAAGAAGGCACAGTCCGTTTTTCAAATAGCCATAGTCCTGAAAAATAAATAAAACTGTACATATTTCGGACTTTACACTGTTTCCAGATCAACTTTGGTTAAAACAAAATATATCCAAATAAAAGAAATGATACAAAACTTTAAAAAAAGGATCCCAAGCAGTGGGATTCAGTTCAAACCTAACACGAGATGTTCGGAGGAATTATAGCAGCAAATCGTGGGAGTAGGTACGTCGTTTTGTCCTGAACATCACATGACCAGAACTGACACTCACATCTACACAAGTTAAAATGACTTGAATTCTGAATTGGAATCTAGAAATGAGTGGTTATTGATTTGACAATTCTGAGTGGTTTAATATATTTATACCTGCCTCACACAATATCCAGCTAGTGGAGTCCAAAACTTGGCCTCTTCTGTTTACTAAATAAAAACAGTAAAAAATAATGAATTATAGCTCACTGTCAGCTGGCTCCCAGATTCCAAAGTGGACGAGTCACTTTCGGGTGGATCATGTCACAGTCAAATATCCATCATTCTGGATGTGTGCCTTGTGTGGTAGTGCACGTTAGGAACTGAGAGTTAGGCCAAAATCTAAAAGCATGTCTGTAAACTCAAGCTGAAGTTCTGTTACTCAAAGGCATACAGGAAGGTTTTAGAAAAAAAATTGTAAATTAGTCAAATTTTAGCGTTGATTATCGTGAAACAAAACACATCAGGATTTAACGATTATTCAGGATTATTGAGACTGTGACCAAACAAAAGTGAAATCTTTCATTTTCTTTCATTCTCGTGGTCTGACATGTTACTGTTCAAGTTTGTGACCGACTTTACAAAAATGAACTCTATGAAAGAAAAATAAAGTTAAATTTGTCAACATTTAATTACATTTTTTATGCTGTATATAACACAAAATACATGTCACGATTATTATTTTTGGGTTCTTCCGAATATATTGTGACCTGAATAATCACGATTATCGATTAACCTAATAATCGTGTCAGTCCGTTTTTCAAAAGCTTGCATGCCCCAGCTGGTCTTCACCCTTTCAGACCAGGCCCTACCAAGACACGCAGATTTGACATGATGACATGACATCATGCGGAAGTGATTAGTCCTCAGAAATAATCAACTATACCTTTTATAAATAAAACCTAAATTGTCAGTGTTTGGAGAGTGTTATGATAACTTTCCTTTTACATCTGTTTTTTGCCGTCTTGTCTTCACCGGAGTCTACGTTCTCTCTTATCCAATCATCTCGCTTAAAAGTGCTCCAGTTGCCAAAGCGAGCCAGACTACTTTGGAAGCTAGACCTCTCCCGGCCCACTTTGGTTTAGTCCTGGTACTCTCCCAGTTTACACCTGCCTGTTCGGACATGGGTAAATCATGGTTTAGTCGTACCGGTAGTTTAAAGTCGGTTAGTCCTGCTGTAGAACTTAACACTTATTTTATTCTTGGTTTATAAAAAAAAAAAAAAAAAAAGAGATTCTTGATTCTCTTTGTTAAGACTAGTTTAAATGCAGTTTTACACCTAGTTAAGCTCTGGCAAAGTTCTCTTAGTTTTAACCAGGCCAAGTCCTTGTTTTAGGATGAGACTCTTGGTTCAGAATCATCTAAAGCATTACTTGGGCAACTAAACTTTTTCAGAGTACAAAAAGTTCAATATGTAACCACTGTATATTCTTAGTTGCAGTGCAGGCGTTCATAGGTTTGACTGTCCGTTTGGCAGGATGTGATGTGAGCTGAGGTCCGAGGGGGGAGTTGCACTCGTCTTCTCCAGTTCTGTCGCTCTCTGGCTGTTTCTTCTTCTCCTCCTCCTCCTTTCTCCAGTCTGCGCTTGTCCGCTCTGGTCTTGAACTTCAGCCCATGACCTGGTACAAAACATGACATCTCAGTTAGGGAGTTACAAGGAGGAACAAGTTTTAGTGGGCTGTAATTGTTCATATATATATTTTTTTTTTTTTTTTTTTTTTAAAAAAGACAGAGCAGCCAAAAATTTAAATTAAAGACAAGTTTTCCATTTGGTAAATGTCCAAAGATATTTCAGTCCACTCCTTGACACAGTTGGTTCTGTCCCCGTAATTACCCTTTTTATTGCTTTTTATTGTTCCACAGGTATCCATCTATAGTTTCAATTGTTGGAATTTTAGGTCCTAAATACAGTTTTTAAAAATAAAACGGAATGGTGGTATTGAAGACAATCTGTAGTGCAGCATTAAGGCCAATTCATACTCCATAAGGAGCAAGAAGTTTGTTAGGGTCCTCGGGTTACACTGTTAATCTCAGTCCAGTATTCATGACCAATAGGGCAGTGCCAAAACACATAATAGCAATGAGCTATTTGGCAACCATAGTTTAATTTGTCTTAAATGATTTTGCTTTTAGGGGCATGGACTGGTTTGATTCCCTTCCAACACATTTCTGTGCAAAAATCAAATCAAAGTATTCAGTGAGTCTGGAAAGTATTCAGACCAATTTACATGTTTCACTCTTTGTTTCATTGCAGCCTTTTGCTAAAATTAAAGAAGTTAATTTTAATATGAAATATCACATGGTCATTCAGTATTCCGACCCTTTGCCCAGTATTGAGAAGCAGCACCCTTTTGTTCCTGAGCACTCGCCGCATTCATCTTTCCTTCAATTGCCCCCAGTGGTCGGGCCACTGCCATAAAGCCTCGATTGTGGAGGGCTGCAGTGATAGTTGGCTTTGTGGAACTTTCTCCCATCTCCCAACTGCATCTCTGGAGCTCAGCCAGGGATCTTTGGGTTCTTCTTTTCCTCTCATCAAGGCTCTTCTCCCACGATTGCTCAGTTTGGCTGGACCAAGGTCTAGGAAGATTTCCCAACTTGTCCCAAACTTCTTCCATTTAAGGATTATGGAGCCCACTGGGCTCTTATGAACACTGAGTGCTGCAGAAATTCTTTTGTGACCGTGGCCAGATCTGGGCCTTGCCACAGTTCTGTCTCTGAGCTCCTTGGGCAGTTCCTTCGACCTCATGGTTTTTTTTGGTCAAGTTGGAGTGCTGAGTGTACATTCATGAGAAAAAAGCTTTTTGATTTTAGAAAATGGCTGCAATGAAACAAAGAGTGAAACATTTAAAAGGGGTCTGAATACTTTCCGTACCCACTGTATATCCTTCTCAACATCTCAACCTCCTCAAACTGAAGGGACAGTTTTGGCCCGCTGACCGCAAGGGTGCCCCTGGAAGGACAGGCTTTTTCACTGTATCTACACCGAGGTCTGTCTGGGGTTTGACTTCTGCAAGCAATCACAGCTCAAAGGGCAAAGAGTGACTTTTCTTTTTTTTTTAAGTTTGAAAAATATTTGTAGATCCTGCCTTTGTTTTGATATGCAAAGCTTCTCTCAATCTTCTGCCAACTAAAACCAAAATCAAACTGAACCGTCTTTGGGGAGACTCACTTGGACAGTCTGCGACCTCTTTGAAGGCCTTCTTCTTACAGCAGCCGCGACACAGGTTGAAAACACATTTGTTTCCCTATACACAGAAAAAATATATACAAATATTTGAGTATTAAAAACAAATCCATAAGTATCATGACTCTCAGCACACGTACCTTTGGATTTCCACACTGCTCACACTTGATGTACTTTGCTGAGGAGGACACAAAGGCACACATCAGCTTAACTGTAGGTAACTGAGATGTACATGAATATAAAGGTGACGCTGACGTTTTTGCTCAAGACAGAAGTTTTTTTGGGGGTTCCTGGACCTCTTCTTCTGCTTGTTTTTGGAGAGACCGTCAGGGTTAGTGTCAGGGTTTTCCTCCAGCGCCCTCTTGTGGCCGGCGGGCTTCTTCAAGTCTGAGGGCAGGCTGTTCCCGTTCACCACTGGGTCTTTGGGCCTAACAGAGGGAGAGTAAAAAGGTCATGTGATCTTGGATCATGTGAGGAGATCATCTGAAGAAGGCAGTAAACTCACTGAGGTCTAATGTAGGGCTGGCAGATCCAGTGAGGGAAAGGCAGACCGCTGTCCTTCTCCTCTGCTCCATTACAGCGGGAGATCTCCTCCTGAGGTGACACATGCACTGTCACATCAACAGATGTGTGTGGCACATGCAACCAGCAAGGCTCATGTCAACAGTGAGCGATGGGGGTCAAGTGTTTCACCCAGGGACAACTCAACAATGAGCTCAGCTTAGACAGATGCCAAAACATCTACACTACTGCCCCCACTGTAAACTGACAGAAGCCAGACTGATATTTTGCACTCCTAATTTGATTATTAATCTGGGATGGCTCTCACTGACAGATTAAACATTCAGAAGATTACTTCAAGATGATTGAGCGAAGAACAGCGGAACAGAGAAATCAAATGTTTTCTAAGATAATTTTATTTATTGCAGAAGCGCAATGACTTTTATGGACGGACAAGCGGACTTGGGGTGTTCATCAACATTTGCACACAAAAGTGAAAAAACTACCTCGGTTAACGCCTATCCTACTCGGCCCTTACCTGTAAAAACGACACAAACTAGCACTATGTGTTCGGGTTAGTTTTATGGCTGTATTACGTTCAATCACTGGAAACGTGAACAGAGCCTTAGCTAAAAACAAAGGCTTGTGTCTAAAAGATAGATGTTTAGTCCGTTTGTTGAAACTGGCGCTGCTGTTGCTCCACTTCTCCTCGCACATGCTCAGTTAGCGCAGTACCTGCAAACATCCAAGATTCCCACATAGGTTTACTTCAGTGTGGTTTGAGCATAGATTCCATGGGTTTGAAGGCTGTGTGGTCCCGAGAGGCGCTTGGATGCGCAGACACTCTTTAAAGCAACGCTGCTCGATCTGCTCTGCGTGTTCTAAAAACACCGTGTTATGAGACGAGAAGCGCATGAACGGGCACTTAATCTAGCGTGGAGTCACGGCGCCACAGATTGTGTTAGCTAGCGGCAAACGCCAGAACTTCCTGCAGGTCATTGCCCAACCAGGGCCCTGTAGAGGCAACTAAGAGACACCTTGACTTCAAGCCAAACTTCAAAGTTAGCAAGAAGTGAGGGGGAAAAAAAGTCTTATTTGGATATATTTTAGAACTATTTATATATAGTTGTGACACACGGTCACTTTAGATTTTATTGGTCAATCACTGCTTGCCTTGATTGCCCTGATTGCATGCCACTGCTTTATTGTGCCAGAGAGGTCATTTGTCTTGGGCTACAGTGCCACTTTAGCTGCATGATTTTAGACCTTTAACCATGGAGACATAAAGCCCCTCACACAATCACCCAGAACATTACACATATAGAATTCAAACTCATGTCTACAATATCCACTTCCTCATAAGATTAAAATACTGCACACATCTATGGTTCATGAGGCTGTCACCACCAGAATGCAGTACCATACTTTGTAATAATATCAATGTTACAATTGCCAACCATCCACAGCCCTATAGGTCCACCCTGAGAAGGTTAAAGTCACTGTGGAACCACAATTAAAAGCTGAGCATTTACACAATAGGCACATATGTTATACCACACTAATGTGGGTCAACTATTCTTGTTTAAAAGTGCTACTGCTGTAAAGAGAAAGGAGAGCCGATAGCTGTTCGTTTTGTATTTAATGGCTCTAGATCGTCTACTTGAAGGTAAGAGTTCAAGAACAAGAAGTGATTTGGGTCATTAGAGTTTTTTCTTGCGAGCCTGAGAGTCATTTATTTTTGAAAAGATGGGCGGCCATTGTTGCCAATAATTTCCAATAATAATTTTTTTTTTTTTTTAAATAGTTGCCAATAATAAAAGGAAAGGTTTGTTTTATCCCTCACGTTTAATGCACCAAACCAGGCTGTGCCATTCCTCACTAAGCTCTCCAACACTGCGTTGTAAAAGGTCATCAGTATTTTAGAAGTGACACCAAACCTCAGCCTCCTCAAGAAGTAAAGCCTTTGGGCCATTTTCCCACAAAGATGCTCGACCTGCTCACTCCATTTGAACTGGTTGTTAATGTGAATACCAAATACCAGAGTTCCATTTAGCCTTACTTGTTGTGTTGCATCCGTTAGCATTGAAGAAAACCATTTTATCAAGCGTGGATTTACATTCAGCACCAGCAGCTTTGTAACCAGAAGCATCAAACGCAGAACTGAAGTCTGCAAATAACACTCTGGCATACGTGTTTGGAGCCTCCAAGTGCTTTGAGATAAAGTGGGACACATTCATCACCGAGTCTGCAGTGCTGTGGCCTTGCTTATAGGAAAACAGCAGCAACATAATTCAATACAAATACAACTGCTCCATGCTTGAGACCGCTCAGTCCAACCATCAGGGCCCGCTGATCTCTTGTTGGGTACTTTGATACTGAGACTATCAATTCAGACCAGATGCAAAATATTTTTAGCAGAGTCCCATGACTCCGGCTCAGTTAGGTCAACAATCACACATTCTCTGAGTCAAACCTCAAAAAGAACTCATTCACTCATTGACTGGTTTTGCAGATTTTAGAGCAGTTCTATATGTGGGATTAAGGTATACAGTAGCGTTGGGATGTAGGTAGAGATCAAGCTTTACATTCATCTAGTCTGTAGTTTGTGTCTCTGATTCCAAAGAGCATCATGAGCTTGTGAGTTGGCCTCACCTGACACCGGAGTTTGAGCTGGTTACTGACATCAGACAGTCCCGCCACAGTCTTCACTTTGGCCAGCTCTTCCCTCAGGTCCTGGTGGATCTGCAGCCTGCACACATCACACACCAGACGCGTCACATGATGTGGCGGCAACAAGCCCAAGCTTTACTTATTCTGATTAGAATAGTTTTCAACTGTGCAGTTATTGACCTTTGAATATTATTTGAACAATACTAACCTCACTCACTACAGGTTTAATATTCATATAAATAATAAGCAATCCATTTAGTGCGACAAAAATCCTGATAGGACAGCTCAATCATAGCTTTGCCTCAACGTTTGCGAAACATTTGACATTCCACCATCCGTTAAAACACCATGTAAAACAGTAGTTTGGTAGTAAAGCGTGCAGCGTACGTGTGGTGCCAGAGCTTGAAGAGGTGAGCTCTGATGAAGGACAGCGTGCAGGGCGGGTGCTCTCTCACCACCTGCAGGTACTCCTCTGCCATCTCCCACACGGGCGGGCTGCGGCCCTCGAACAGGGCCGGGTTATGCAGGTTCCCCTCTGGAGGAACACACAGGGATGTGAGTAGACTCCTGAGCCCGTGTGAGCTGACGTGAGGGCTGAGGCCGTACCTGCGCTCATGACCCCCTGCACCCCGGTCTGCTGGATGCACTGCTCCACATCACTCAGGTGCTGGATGTTTCCATTGGCAAACACTGGGATCTTCACTGCCTGTCTGTAACACACAACACTTTCACCTGTGTGCATCAACACCTCTGTAATTACTGCAGGAACGAAGCGTGTTGGAACTCTTGGTTCGAGCTAGTTCTAGTTCTCTTTTCAGTCTTATTTTGACGTGGTGTGTGCCGCGTGAAGGCACCCGAAAGCCACACTGGAGGATTTTTACATCTTCAGTGATTGTAAGGTGTGACACAAAGAGCAGAGCACACAGGACAGTTTTCACATGAAGGACAGAGACACCACACATTTGCCCATTTCATTATCACTCTCATCTTTAGTGGAAAACTGTTACAAGCGGAGAGAACTACGATAGTGTCACATGATTTAAAAAAAGAAAACACAATAGGCGTGAGCTGCCTTCCCATGCACTCTTATTTACATAAAAATGACACAAAAAGAAGAAACTTGTGTGGATTAAACAATGCCAATAAAAGCCACAGGAGCGCTGCGTGACCTGGAGGTAAGGAGCTTCTAAGTCTGCAGTTAGAAGTTCAGAACATGCAAACTCGTCTCACCGCACAGCCTGGATGTGCTCCCAGCTCGCGATCCCCGTCAGAGCTCCTTTCTGGTCTTTGGTTCTGCCGTGCACAGTCAGCAGCTGGGAACAAAACATACACATCTTTAAGACACGGCAGAATTACATCGAGCACATTTAATGGGTTTCAAAATATATTTTCCAGTCCAGTGTGCTCAAGTCCATAGTCTGGTTGGAAGGCAGAACGTCTAATAAAAAAGGTCTACGCAACCACAAACTGATTTTTAAACTTTGCACAAAATTTGGAACAGTGTTTTTTTTTTGAAGAGTCCAGGAGAATACCTGACAGCCGGCCTTCTCCAGCATCTGCGCGTATCGGACCGTCTTCTCCATGTCTTTGAACACTCGGATCTTACACGTGATGGGCACGGACAGCTTCTCGTTGGCCAACTTCACTGGACGGGAAACAGAGCGCGTTAAGAGGAGTTTTCCGGAAACGTTTCATGAAGTTTACTCCAGAGAGTTTATTTGATGCGTCTGTCACTCACCCATTTTCTCCAGCAGCTCCCACTCGTCCTGCAGGAAAACTCCATAGTGACCTGTAAGAACATGAGCTCTGATGTAAAAAAATAAAAGTGCATTTTTCAGTGGGTCTGTATAAAGTTTGCAGGTTAAGTACAAATCCAAAGTCTGTGAAACTAGCAGTAGCAAGCAAGTTTTGTACTAGTGATAATTGTGAAATCATTAAAGGACACATATTCTGCATTGTTTGTATTGTTATTGTCCTTTAAACTTGCTCTTGTACCTTTGCTTTGGCATCTCATGTTTTAAAACTTAAAATACTTTGAAAATACTTTATGTATTGAACAGCATGCACGACTTTCTCTCAGTCAGGTGTTCCCTCATGAGGATTATGTGATCGCACTCCATCTACTGGCAGAAGAAGGAATGACCATAGAAAAAACAAAAGCTAGCTTGCCTCTGACATGCTAATGTGCGCACACAGTTGTAATGAACGTGATTTGAGGCAGAAATGCTCAGAACGAGATTGCTGATGATTTATGGACTTAAAAACAGCAGGAGACCTCCGGATCTAGACCTTCTGGGAAATCTGGGATATTTGAAACTGAATGAAGCTGGATACAACTACAGCTATGTTTTGGATGAGGGAAGTGCGTTATAAATGGCTTAAAATAATAAAATATTTTGGAATAGCTTGCATGAGCTTTTACATTTTTTTTTTACAATGTGTATTTGAGCGCCCTCAGATGTGTCTCACAGCTGTTCCATATCCAAATTCCCCAATATGGCTACTTCAGACCAAACTAATACAAATACCTCAGTTACGCAAATGTAGAACCTTTTAAAACGTTATGCCATCGGAAAGTTGAAAAATCCAGAATGGAGGAAACTGGAGGCCAAAGTGAAGTAGATCATAATACACTTTAACTGATTAACTGACATCAAATCTCATAAAAAATGATCTCATAAGTCTTTTTATAAATAAGCCACAATTTGGAATTTCTATGGTAGAAATCTCAGATAGTTTGTCACTATTTAAAAAAGTGAAAAATAAAATGTTCTATATTGAAGTAGCTGTGATAAAGTAACTTTAGATCAAATTAAAAACAGGTTCAACATTATTGTATTTGTCAAGTAAAACCTAAAACTCAAGAGTTTGCCTTCAACTAAAAAGTTAAGGGTGTATAAAATATCACCTAGTCATTCCAAAAGTAAATACATTTGCATATTATTTACACGTAGATGACTTCTCACATTTGATAACATTCTGAGGTTAATCCAAATCCATTGAAACCAAATGATGTTCCACTTCAAATTAGCTGAGATTCTGGAATTTAGAATGTATTTGTCTATAGTCTGCATACAGCGGTGGTCAGGTTTGAACAGCATCTCTAAACAAAAGCTGTTCTGAAAAGGCGTGACTGGAGCGTCTTTACAGTATTCTAACAGCGACCACAGTACTAGGTGCTGGTGGTGGTAACCTCTTTTGGCGATCATCTGAGGGCAGCCCAGGTTGAGGTCGATGGCGTCGCAATAGTCCTGAGCCAGGAGAGCCGCCTGGACAAACACCTCCGGGTCGTTGGCACAGAACTGCAACGCACAATAAGGTGTGATGTCTGTTTTGTGCAGTCAAGAATATATAATATGTGTGAAATGATGGACTAGAATGTTTTTTTAATTTTTTGGCAGGAACGCCAAGTATATATACTTTATATATATATATAGCAGGGTAGGAAAAAAAATAAAGAGTTAATAAAGAATAAAAAGAGCCGAAACTTAACAGGTGATATTTCTGCAATTGAAACAAAATTAACTGACAGAAAAACAAACAATATACAGAACAATAACCCAAAATTTGTACAAATAGACCAATGGGATTCTGTACAAATGTACCATACAGTATAAGCGCATATTCTATTAAACTTTTGAGCAATAGCAACTAGGGCTGCAAAGATTAATCGACTACTCGAGACCGTAGTCAACTATAAACATAATAATTGTAGTTTAAAACACATACGAAAAGTCTTTAAGTAACAAAAACAATGGCAAAGATGTCAAATTTTGTTCAAAAAATAAATATTTGTAAATATTCTCCATCTTGACGCCTTCAGTCACCATTCACCACTCACCTGTGTGATGAGCGGCCGGTCCTCAGCGCACACTTCGTTGTACAGGTTCTCCCTCCTGTAGTTGGCGTCGCGCACAAACACTTGGGCGTGGAACATGGGCGTGTAGCAGAGCTGGGCCCCGTGGCGCCGGCTCAGCAGACGCCAGGCCAGCTCGCTCTGGTCCACCATGGGGGCCACCACGAAGCGCGCCTCCTTCAGCGTCTGCCGCCAAAACTCGAAGCCCTGGAGCTTGGGCATCGCCACCGCAGCTCACTAGGGAGGTCCAGATTATACAGGTCACAATCAGGACTGTCACTAACCATTCTTTTAGTAGTACTGTAGCTAGAAGGCTTCTAGAAAGAGAAGATTCATGAATAAAGTGCATTGTTGATGAAAAAAATAAACAACCAAAATAGTGTTTTAACTTTTTTTTTAAGTCACCTCACACTCACACTCACACTCACACTCACACTCACACTCACACTCACACTCACACTCACACTCACACTCACACTCACACTCACACACACACACACACACACACACACACACACACACACACACACACACACACACACACACACACTCACACATCATCAAATCACACATTTTAGGGGAAAAAAACTTTAATAATGTAGCAACTATTGTCCAGGCCTTGGATGTCAACAATTATTAGGTTAATCGACAATTGGGAATATTCAGGTAATATAATCATAAGAACCAAAAAATAATAAATCGTGACTATTTTTTATTTTTTTTTAATATCTAGCCCAAAAAATAGACTTAAATGTAAAGATCTTTATTTTACCTGGCTGTTTTGGTCACATTTAACTTAATTTTGAGTTTCAGAAAATATATTTTTTTTAAAGCCGGTCACAAACTTGAGGAATAGCAACGTGTTAGACCACGGGAATGAAAGAAAATGACCCCTAACGGAAACAAGCGGTAGAAAATGTATGAATGGATGAATGAATGATACTTTTGCGATATATATTGTGCAACTTTAATCAAAAGTCAGAAAAGAATAAACTTTTTCTGATTTGAATCAGACAGATGAACACAGAAGCCTTAAGTTAGCATAATTTTATCTGCATGTGGTTAAAAAGGTATTTTAAAAATCTCAACGTACAATAGAAATAAACTAAAATAATAAATGAAGAGTCAAACACTAAAATAATAATTAGCTGTAGCCTTTTTGTCAAATATATTTTTCTTTTTTCATTTTGAAAGTTTAATTTTAAAAAGTTGGCCACATATTTGAGGAATAGTGAATTAAAAATAAATGAAGAATTTCTGTCCCTACTACACCCAATGGAAAAGGACAATTAGAAACTACGGCTCTAAGAAACAATTAACTGTTGTCAATTAATGATTAATGATTCTTGTAGATGTCACTGTAAGAGAAAAACAAACTTTAGAGGGATATGGATATGGATGGGATTTCAGAAGCATTTGATATAATAGGAAATCAGTTTGTATGTTATGTAGCAAACTGAATAATTCCCAATTGTTTAACATTCTGGAGAAAGTAAAATCCACATGGAAACAAGTTTGGCCCCTGGAGTTGTGCATAATAAATTCATTTCAATGTAACACCACTTATGATAAAAAACTGTCAACTGCAAGCAGTTTATCAACTAATCTGTGCAAAAATAATAAAGATACACAGAACAAGCATTACAGCTGAACAAATGATGAATAGTAACTCTTGTGTACATAGTAATGCCTATTTTTATTTATTTTATTTTATAGTAATTTTTAAATTGTTTCTCAATGCATGCCCTTTTTGATTGAATATATGTTATTTTATTATTGCTCAGTGTTCTATGTTGCACCTTAAGGCCGAGACAAGTTCCTATGTTTGTGAATCTTGTTCATTGACAATGGCAATAAACTCTTTCTGATTCTGAATATCATCATTATGTTGAATTACATTGCAATTGTCATTTTCCATAATTTATTCTACCATTCCGACTCCATAACACATTATGACAGAATATATTAAAAGCTGACTGGTTAGCATAGTTCAAATCGCTTTGGGATTATTACATTAGATCCTTTAGCAGCCTACTTCATCTTCAGACAGTAGTGGTGCTAATGCTAATGAGCTAGCCGTGTGCCACATGATTTACTGTACAACAACTATTACAAGCGCACACGTACGTCTGATCTACGTCTACACCTCAGGGGCTTGTGGGCCTGATGTCAACTGTCAGCATGCATGAAAAACGATGTAATAAATGTCAGATTTACCTGTAATTTGGGAGATTTTAGAAGAAGAATTTGACGGAACAGTTTCTGACTTTGTGCAGCAATTAACAAAGTCCGACAAGAAACACGCGCTAGTTAGTTTTAGGCCGCGTTGGGTTTTGCAGTTCTAATTTACATGTCGCCCTCTAGCGTTACTATTGTTGAATTAATTACACCCTGCTCCCTAATGTTATTGAAAACCTTTAATTATTAGAATCTATCGTAAAATCAGAGAATAAACTAAATTGGTCAGTGCATGTAGGATATCTCAAATCATTATTATAAAATTAAACATAATAACCTGCGGGAGGGTCCATTACTTGCAGGGCTAGTGTGTTGCCTGGAATGTTCCACAGTATGGCTTTTAACATCTCATTTGTACATATACTTATTATTATTCATTCCAGACTTGCCTCTCCGCAGATGTTTTCATTTAGAAACAAGCCATTTTAAGTGTAAAAACAGCCAAAATTGCACATATTTGGTACATATAAATCTGAAACTTGGAAAGAACCAGGGTGAAATGTATGGCGTCATTTTGAGATATTAGACACAAAACTAGATCTAACAGAAGCTTGGAATTTGTTATCAGCAAATCTTTCTGTACAATCTGACAAATGTCTTGTTAAGGGTCTAAAAAAAACACTTTTAAATAGAACAAAACCCCCGCCTCCCCTGCCCTCATACATCTAAAATAGTCCAATGTACGTGAGTCATTCAATAACAAATTAATAATAACATTTTGCCTTATTTCTTTTCAATTTCTTGGTCTATACACCAGCTGAAAGACACCTGTCACACACCTCCTCCATCACGTCGTCTCCATGGTTACTGGCAGACCCACATCTTGTCCTTCTGTTGTGTCAAAAATGAAGAAAAAAGAAAATCCAAAGCAGAACAGAATCATGAGCGGGACCTCAATGAAAATCCGGAGCATAAATATTTATTTAAAAATATATTACATTTCCGTACATTCTGGGTGTTACACAAACAGTAAAGACATTTGCATTACTTTCTTTTGCCACTGATAACGATAACCCGCGAGACAATTTCAAAAGTTGCTTACATTTACAGTTCTATTAATATTCACACATGTCCTTCTAATAAGCCACAAAACTGGAAGACCATTTTTTAGCGGGACACTTGAAGCGACGGCCGGGCGATTGACGACACAACAGCGCCACAGTCACTCGTAGAGGCAGAGCTCGCTTACTGCAGTTACATCACAGTTACACTGCACACAGGACAAGCACAATGAGGCAATAGGTCCATGAGTTACTTATTATGGGCCGGGCTAAAGCAGATATCGACTTCACAACAAGCTGTAAACCACGACCGACTGACACTCTATGCACCACGGGACTGAAGCTGGACGATGGGAGAGGTTTGGTCACATCTGGCATCAACATGGTGCCATAGTTTGGTCTGAAATTGTACGTGAGAGTTTGGTAAAAAAAAAAAATCATAGGTACCACTTTATAATTAACCTTAATAAAGCATGAACAAAGACTTAACTCATAATGAACAAAGACTTAACTCATAATGAACAAATTGTGGGCTTAGTAACTACTTAGTTACGGAGTCAGAGTGTTACCAAGCTTGAATCATCCTTAGTCAACTATTTGTTCATGCTTCAATAAGGCTTTTAAAAGCGTAGTTATTTGAAAGTGTCACCGCAAAATAAAAAGGGAACCACTTTAATATAAGTACATCTTAATTAGCCTTAATAAAGTGTGAACAAAAATAATTTCATAACGATCAAATAGTTCATTAAGAAAGATTAGGGCGTAAGTAGCTGCTTAATTCAAGAGGTGTGTTACCAAACCTTATCATTCTTATTAAACTGTTAGTTCGTCATTATATAAGTTTTTGTTCATGCTTGAATTAGTGATTGAATTATAACACCAATGAAATAAACATTGATTCTTTTCAGGTGATTTTCCCAAGGCACATTTTAAAACTGATATGATTGTTTTTGGTGTAATATTTTGGATTTCATGCTACTACTACAACTACTACATCTACTTAATAATGACATAAACACAAAGGTCTCAATCTTAATCCGACTGTGTCCGCCGCGGCTGTGTGTGCACACGCTCTTCAGGTCCCACGCACAGACCTCCACACTGATGTCATACATGGCTTTGAAATCAGAATCACACTGATCATGTTTTGGTCCCAGGTCAAACTGCATAAAAAGACCTCGTGTTTGAGCGTGTCCCATGCAGTGCTCTTCGGCAGTGTATGGTTTGTACCAAAGCTGTGTTTAAAGGAGACATGTTATGCTTTTTAGTATTAGATCGTCATTTCACATTTTGTTCTTTGTAAACTGCAATATTGATCTAAAAAGGCTTATTAACAGAAAAAGGTCAAATGACTTTGTGTTCAAAACTACAGAACTGATAAGCCCCGCCTCTTCAAAGTGACATTTCACCTTAACAAGTAGCAGACTGTCATTTACATGTTTTTATTTTTGAAAAGTGTCTACATGACATTTTAGAACTCTACATGTGTCAGTCTGAATGTTTCAAATTATGACAACTAAATACAGGATGTGGGCAAGGCTAGGGGGTATGTGAAAACAGGACTTTACTGAGCACTGGATCCTCAGTTGCAGGACAATACAGGATAAACTCAAACATGCAGGAATCAATCAAAATACAACTTTCGGAAGAGGAAACACTGTGGTAAGTTCATTTTGCATAACATGTCTCCTTTAAAGGGCATGTCTCAGTGGTATCTTCTCCTCGTGGCTAAGCAAAGGGCAGGTTTTGCATACATGGATTCAGAGGGAACATGGGACAGGGCGACATGTGAACAGCAGGTGTGAACAGATGTGGTCACTCTCGAGCACAAAGCCTGAACACAAGCTCAATATATGGTCCAAATGGAACCTAATCATGGGTCCCTCAGAAAGCTTTTAAAACAGGGTCTGATCATCACTGACAGGTAGTAAAATATTTGAGTCTCTATTTTATTCATTCAAATATGACAGATGTTTTTGATTTAACTTTGAGTGGTGTCCACCGCTCACACCTGTGCGTTTCTCCCATACAGCAGCACGTTAGAATCATACAAAGGGCTTATGCCAATGCGGAATAATAAAGCCTGGAGAGATGATGTGCTCTGTTACCATGGCAGTCGTGGTGGCTGTGTTGTGAGTGGAGAAAGAGAAAAATTGTAATAGAGAAAAAAAAAAAAAAGTACAAACATGGCCATCAAATTCATAGATGAAAGCGTTTAAATGCACATCTATGGTACATTTGTGGTCCTAATAATGCAGGACTCGACTTGTCTCCGTCAGGACATTTTCCCATGAATAACAAACATAAATATTCACTCAAAAACACTGCACTAGGTTATATTTATGTGCAGAATTGTCATAGCACCATATGGACTCAGCCATTGATAAGTATTTTGTTTACTTCGTGACTACACATTACATAAAATGAAAAATGTTTTGATCAATTTCATCTATATTAGTTTGTTAGAATGTGGGTATTAGTCCAATCATCAAAGTATTTAAGTATTAAATGTAATTCAAACGTCCATCTGTTAGTTTGCATGAGTTCTTGAGACTCAAAATGGCTGCTGGAACTGGATGTTGATTACAATAGGTTACCATGGCGACAATCTCTCTAGCCTTTATTATAACTCATTGGTTTATGCCTCAGTCACAGTTAGCGTTCAAGTTTTAAATTCATATTATTAGACATCTTTGTTATGCAGCTATTTTTTATATATTTTTCTAACAAAATAATGCATCAAGATCCCACTCTAATATTGAAATATACTTTACATTTGACTAAAACGCTGACGTGTACAATCACTTTAAGCAGCGTTCACAGACTTGAACATGAACAGAAGTATTGCCAGCGTTAGCCTCAAAGTGCTGGTGACCAGAGGGCTCGTACGTGTGAAAGTGTGAGAATGTGACAGGGCGACACAGGACAAGCTCAGCGCTCTCCACAGGGCTGCACAGGATCCAGACATTTGGTTCTGGAAGTAGCCCGAGGTATGATCATCTAAAAAAGACTCACACGATGATGAAGTGAAAGTCATCTAAATAAAGCGAAAAACAATAACATCTATTTCTGAAGCAGGTTACAGTGCAAATGACAGGTGTTCATGTTTGGATGTGGTACAACTTGTAGTAAATATTCATCATTATTGTACACCAGTCGAGAGGTACTTTGTGAAGAAAAGTTGAGTTGAGTTATAAAATATATTGATGGCATCATACGAGGGCTTTAATCCAAAAGTCTAGCACAATTCTTGGGCAAGGAATGGATTTCTCTGACCCATCACACCTTCAATTTGTAAAAAAATATTCAATTCTCATTCTCAATCTGCTGACCTGGTCTGAGAACTCAGATATTTTTCGTACTCTGGGCTGCGTAAACCCTGCCCTCAGGGAGGGGCTACCTGACAATAGACTGTCTCGATATTGCGCCTGAAAATAATCATTGTTACTGAATTTGTGTGTCTTCTGTGCTGATAAAGCCTCTTGTGAAGTGGCTGTTTAGTCTCTTTTATGTACCGCTCTTTACAACTTTCTTCTTCAGTGCATTGGATAGAATACACTACATTGCTGTGTTTCTGTGGGCCTCTTGTCCTCAGGGTGAACCAGCTTTTGTCTTTAAGTGTTGCCTGGTTTAAAATAAACAGGAATGTCGTGCTGTCTCAAAATCCTTTGAAGTGTTTCAGACAGTCCAGACACATAGGGGATGGAGACTTGTTTTTTGGCTCTTTGTTGAGAGCCCAAGTGGGGTAACCACAGGCTATCCGGAATCCTCTCAACAACAAAGCTAAAAGAGCAAAAAAACGGGAACAAAATCAAGACGGACGCTGCCCAGAGTAAGGTACATATCGGAGTTCTCAGACCAGGTCTGCAGATTGAGAATGACTGGGATGAAAGACGAAACGTCTTGTTTTTTTCAAAACAGGGTCTAGAGGACTACAATTGTATCTCGTTCTACAATGGAACACTCTGGACGATTACATTGACTTTTCAAATAATAAAGTGTTGGTTGCTAGTTCATGGTTATAGAATTACCAAGTGTGATGTCATTGTTTCCAATCAGGAAGTCAGACCTGCCAAACTTGGTCAAACATGTCGGTGAAATCCTTCATTCGTCCAAAAGTGTTCCATTGTAGAAAAAGATTCAGTTGTAGTCATCTGGACTACAACTGAATCTTTTTCTACAATGGTCAAATATGGTACATATTTTAATGAAAATGTAGTAAAAGTATCTTCGCTGCCTTGAAGTGAAATCAGTAGTCCAAGTTGTCATAGATACTTTAAGCTATTTCAAATAAGTCTGGTAAATAAAGCCCAAATGACATACGGTACTTCAGGAACTAAGCATTTTGAGCGCTCGTGAGGCAGATCGAGTGATTCAATGGGAATAAAAGGCCAATACAATTCAAGCATGTAAGGCGACAGTGTGCAGCCCTGTCTCAACACCATCACCTCCTATTAAAGCTGCACTATGGAACTTTTCTGAATGGGCTCTACCACCTGCTTGACTCCATGTAGATGTTACTTTGCCTGGAATGTACCCCAGTATGCCATTAAACCTTTTAGGGGCTCCTTCACCACAGATCTGACCGCTTAGGACTGCTTATGCATATGACACTGTTTTTACATCAGTCAAGTGTTTGTGAAGAAAACAAACAAAAACAAACATTGTTTTGTACAAGAAATGTTTAAATAGTCAGACATTTTTTTATCCTTGTGTGTCACATTCTCTCTGCATTTTGGATAGAATGTATTCAAGAAGCTAGCTTGCCTTGCCTTGCTAAATAAAGCACACAGGTATAATGAACGCATTTGAGGCAATAATGGTCAGAACGAGCCTGCCGATTATTTATGGACTATACTTATGGACAGGAGACCTCCGGATCTTTTGGCTTTGACATCACGAATCTGGGAAATGCCAAAAAAGGAAATGAAGTCAATATTGCATAATGTGTTCTTTAAATGTAATTTTTTAGATTTTTTTTTGCACATAATGAAGTTAAATCTGTTCTGCCCCAGCACAGATATATTGTCAAAGCATCTATTCAGGTGAAAATTAGACCCCTGCGCTTTCTCTGCATCTAATTATAGAGCGTTTGATTCTCCGCGAAGCAGGAGAATCTGTGAGCTTGGCCTGAAGCTCAGAGAGTTGTGAAAAGTGCTTATAAACTTAGAATATTTCGGATGCTGGGACTGCATTAGGTAAGTGAGCGATACATGTGGACTGCTGTAAAGATTTTAAAAGTAACTAGTCCTGTTTGTCACCTTTTAAAACTGTAAAAAAAAAAAAAAAAATCAGGTACAGCGCCATAAGCTAAGTTTTATTGAATTGTCATATGCACTTGAAGCAATAACCTCTCCATGGAGACAAGCAGCACCCGCCACCAGAAAAGTGACATGGTGGAGCTTTAAACCAAACATGTGTGTGTGTGTGTGTGTGTGTGTGTGTGTGTGTGCCTCCCTAGCCCTCGTCTACAGGCAGGTCTCAGGACTGGGCGATAGGGCTCTGTCATTCTCGGGCTCTTTTGAGGAACCTCTCCACCTCTTGTGAGTCCACGGCCACACTGTCGGGTCGGGTCGCGCTCTCCTCCAGCATCGTGCCCTCCTCCTGCTCTGCGGCGTCTCCTGTCTTGTGGTCTGCCGTCATGGCCACGTTCTCCGGGCTCTCCTCCTCAGCAGCAGCCGCAGCAGCAGGAGATTTGATTTTGATGCAGAGAAAGTTGCAGGTGAAGAGGACGATGGCGGACAGGCACACCTCGCAGCCGGCCAGAAGAAAGACATACATGTACTTCTTTGTGTGGTCCAGAAGTTTACCTGCAGGGGAACACAAGGGGAAGCTCAAGTTACTATTGTAGTATTTTAAATGTGATGAGATAAAACAATGTATCTGGGACATACAACTCCTACAATGGGAACAATGCATGGATACCTTTGGAATGTGCAGAATGGATATATTTATACATCACTGATACAAGTGAGACAAATGGGACAAATATACCAAGAGACCCTTTCTAGATGATTCATACTTGCTTCGTGTTCCCTTTGTGTTCTTTTAAGAGATAATGATAATAACAACAACAACAACAACAACAACAACAACAACAACAACAATAAATAATGATAATAATAGTAATAATAATAATAATGAATGGGAATACATTTTTTGAGAAGATTGTTAAGATAGCCTTTGTTTTGGACAGATGTGTTATTAATTTTATTTTTTCAAATTATAATTTCTTCACGTTATTGGACAGGCCAGTGTTGCGTGAAATGGCGATGAGAGTGGGAAGGACATTCAGCAAAAAGCCTGAATCATAGGTGAAAACCAGAATTTACATGGCACTCAAGCCTCAAATGCAGGACAACACAGGATTATTCAAACATGTAGGAAAGATAATGATCACCATTTGGTTAAACTCTTGGAAAAGTTTATTTGATTTATCATATTATGATCTGTAAAAACTAATTGTGAGAAATAAATACATAAATAAACTAACCCTAATGCCAATGTTAACCACAACCCTCGTCTCAAACTTGAACTAATTTTGCCAGAAACAATTATATTTCTAGCCAAATTCAGTAGAAAAGTTAAAAGAATCAGAAATGTACACAAGAGTACATTTACGTGTATAAAAACAATGGACTGAAACTATAAAAACATGTCCATTTTGTAGAGCGGACCATAAAAATCACTTTTCATGATATTTTGCTCATTACAAAGCTACTACCAGTTTCCCATCAGCCCCTGCCTGCAGTAGACTCGGCCTCCACAGTTCCTGCGTGGTGGACATGCATAGATGTTCCCTGTGTGAATGATTAGACACAAACACAGCGTAAACCGCAGTGGTGTCCCAGATGCCATGTAGTAGTGCTTTAGTGCAGAAGCTGGCAGCGTGGAGCTCATTTTAGAGTGAGAGATCAATGTCAAGTGTTTACAGTGTGAGGGCCAGGATTGGTCAGGATTCCCACAGTGTTAAAGCCACAAGTGTCCACTGAGTGCAGACAGACACTGGAGAGGAACGGGTCAGACCAAGCTATTTATAACAGCCTCTGCAACTCTCTGCTACATTTACTTAGTTACTCTGACCTGAATAGTTTCCCCAATTTCTTGAACCACTTTGTACAAAGTGGGAAACGTAGCACACAATTATAAAAGCGTTTACACAAGAGACATTTAATTAAAAGCACAGACAAGTTTCGTAGGATGCTTGCACTTTGTTTTTAAAATAGTGCGAAAACCCCTCAGTGAAACCAGTTCACTCAACCTCAGATCAGACTGGAGAGAGTTCCAAGCTGTGGGAGCAGCATATTTAAAGGCTTGCTTCCCAGTCAGTCCATACTGGAGGATTTTGAAATACTTGAATACATTTGGCTACTCTTCCCACCTCCCCAACTAAAGGCTACGTCTTCATCTTTTGAGGGGACTTGAGAATTTGATCATAACGTGGTAGAATGGAAGCATGTAGTACAACTGACCTGCACCAGGGGGCCCGACGAGCACGGCGATGGCCTCCATGAGCAGCACCAGGCCGATGGCGCTGGAGAACTTCTCTGTGCCCACGATGGCCATGAGCACCTCGAACTGCAGCGCTCCCACCATCCCATAGGAGAGCCCGAAGAAGATACAGAAGAACACCAGGGTCGCGTAGTCTGACGACTGCAACACAGCAACAAGGGAAGACTTACACAGAGGATGTACATTTCCAGCAAATACATTACCTCAACTCCTAATGTATGAAGTCTAGAGTAATTCAAACTTATTTAAGACTAGACATTTGGATTTCAAGGTATTTCTGACAGGTTTGGATTCAATTAGTTCTCTTTTTTCAAACAAAATGATCTCTCTTTGTACTGAGGATTTTCTTCTAATTTATTTAGTTGAAAAAAGGCATTTTGTTCCACTGATGTATTCTTTGGACTAAAATGTGTAAAAAACAGAAAACAGCTTTGATCTAAGGACAGATGGACATGGTTAAAAGAGAGAAAAGGGTAGGTTTAATCTAAACTTGTCAAAATGAAGAAAACTAGATTCATGTTTTAACTCCTGTAAATATTCGTCTGCATGCTCAGGACCCTTGGGTGCTGTGCTGTTGGGACAGGAGCACATATTAGGCAGGTGCTGGTGTCCTGAGTTGCCCTCTGTCCCCGGAGAAGAACAGGAGTCTACGGCTCACTGCGCTGGTAAAGGAGCAGACGGCTGTGGGCCTGGACTCAGGTTACACCCACTTGAACACACCAACATCCACACACACGGTTAAAAAAGATGTGTATTTTGAGAGCTAGTAAAGCGTGAAAAGTAGTGATCTGAATATGAAATGTTGCTGATTTTTCTTCAACAGAAACGACTGAATCATTGTTATTTGTATATTTTAGTTTGTCCAAAGTTGGGAGGTAAACTACAAGCAAACCCAGTAAAACAGTCAAGAAAATACTTTTATCTTTTATCCTGCTAAAAAAAATCTAGGCATGTAGAAAGTACAGATACCTGCTCTCGAATGTAGTGGAGTCAAAAGTATTCATTGTAAAAATACTTAAAGTACAGATACCATACATGTTTGATCATAACTCTTACTTTTAAACGTTATCTCTCTGGTTAAAGGAACTAACTACCAGCTTTCCCTTCAAGTTAGACTGTGGAGCAGCTCCAAACAGAGGTGCTGGTTTGAAGTGCACTCAGGAGGCCTTTCACTGAGATGAATGTCACACAGAGCTGTCTCCTGAGGCCTCTGGGCCCCAGACACTGGGCTCAGCTGAAGCCGACTCACTTTACAGCAGTGTACAGGGCGTTCCAAAAGCACTGCAAATACAGCTCCACTCTTCTTCGACACAAGAGAAATATTATTTAGCAAGATTTTGTAGATAACTATTTTGAGTAGGGGTGTACTTTAGTAAAATATTGAAATATCTATGTATCGTGATATTAAATTTGGTGATATTAACATATCAATATACCAGCAAGTTTTTTTTAAAATATTGTACACAATTCTTTTAGTGATGGTGCTAAAATATGTGTATTTCATATTAGGTTTGTGCATGTAGTGGATTTCGGTTCTTAAAAACAGTGATATATCATGTATATTATCCAATGTATTGCCAAATTGTGGTATTGTGAGAAATATATTGTGTATTGTACTGAATCATGAGGGACCGCGTGACTCCAGGCACTCATTTGGAGAGTTTACTCAGCTTACTCAGAGCATGACCAAAAGGAGAAGTGAGAGGGTAAAAAAGCGCACCTGTGACCCGACCAGGTCGGTGACACCATTGAAGATCATGGCGAAACTGAAGAGGTAGACACAGCGAGGGCGCACCCACTTGAGCCCGGCGATGATGCCACAGACGGGCCGTGCGAACATGTCGACGTCGACGAAGCCCAGGATGGTGAGCAGCAGGGACGACTTGGTGTCCTCGTAGCCCAGCTCTTTAGCATAACTCACCACAAAGACTGGAGGCACAAACAGCCCCAGCACCATGATAGAGGCGGACACCGTGTAGATGACAAAGCCACAGTCTTTGAAGACAGAGAAGTCCAGCAGCTTCGCTTTGGGCTTCTTCTTCTCCACTGCCTTGTCCACCTCACTGGGGGCCTCTGCGTCCTTCTGCAGGTTCTTGGGGGGCAGCAGAGGCCTCATAACGGCGGCACATACGCAGCAGTTGAGCAGGAGTCCGCCTAGGATGAGAAAGCCCCCCCTCCAGCCATAATTGTACTGCAGGACCTGTCCCAGAGGCGAGAGGCAGCACAGGGCCACGGGGCTGCCCGCCGCAGACAGGCCGTTAGCCAGAGGACGCTTCTCACTAAAGTAACGGTTCAGCATGATCAGGGACGGCTGGAAGTTCAGGGCCAGACCCAGACCTGAGGAGGACACAAAGGTTCAAGAGTCAGACACAGACGTACAATAGAGTACAATAGAGTACAATAGAGGAAGTCACATGAACAGCTTTGATTTGAATTCATGAAAAGGACAATATTACAACATGCCATGTTCTGATATTGTTATGGGAGGACTAATATTCAAATGACACATTCTAGTGTTCAGCTGTGGCTTTGTTATACAGATTATAAAATGAAGCAGAACAATAGGCCCCATGTGTGAGCTAAAAGGAGAAAGGCAGTCAAGCATGCCACGATGTTTGAGTCTCAGTGTCCCCTGGTTCTCCTGGAAAAACAGAACTAACAGCACTATGTATGTCACATTTTAAATGTGAAAATCCATTGTCTGTGTCTCTCTATCTCCTTCTCTGAGGTCTATTTGAACGTATTTGCATGTGATGTTCCATGAGGCAGAAAACGGCTGGAGCAATTCCCACATGACACAAGGCCAGATGTGACTCTACTTTTTGTCAAACTGCTCATAGGATTTAAAGAAAAATGAGTGAATAATACATTTCCTAAGTGAAAGCTTCAACACACTACACTGTGAGGGGGCGTGGCCCAGTCTTAGGGACACAGGGACAGGTCAAGCAAAAGGCCCACTCCTCACACGTCTCTTATTTCTCTCTTTCAGTCGTGACCTTCTGGGACAGTCTTGGTTCAGTTTATTATACGCAGGCCAATATGACTTCACTTATTTATTTATGTCCTATCCCCCTCTTTTATCTTTTATATGGCAGCAGATTTGATACAAAACCTGTGAAGATATTTGCTGTAGCTCCCTCACACTCGGGCAAGAAACGTTATTTGATAATTGATCTTTTTATCCCTTCATTGTTTCATGTTGTATTGTGTTTCCTAAATATTATTATTGTGTATTTTGTTTTCTAAATGCGTCCTGTAAAGCACTCAGGTCTTCTGTGTATTGTTGTAAAGTGCTCTATAAATGAACTTTGATTGAGGTAATAAAAGCTAACCCATTATCTACAATCCTGATTCAAATAAACTTGTTTTCTGTTCCATTGTTCGGCGTGTGTGTGCCAGGTGAAGTGCCAGTGTGTGTGGCGGGGGGGGGGTCAACGGTGTCACCAAATCCTGTGCTGGTTTATTATTGATGAGAGTGGTGCGGCGAGATGGCAGACCTGTGATGACCCCGGTGCAGAGGTAGATGTGGATGATGCTGGTGGCGAAGGAGGCCAGGATCATGCCCAGCGAGGCGAACAGGCCGCCCACCATCATGACGGGCCGGCAGCCGAAGCGGTTGACCAGGACGCTGCACAGAGGGCCTGGGGAGACACGGAGGTGAGAGCGGGTGTGTCCGCTGGAGCTTTTCTGACAAAGCATCGCGATTACATTTGCCACTTGTTTTTTTTTTTTTTTTTTAACCTAAAACACGTCCAGGAGGGTTAACATTTGAGAGAAGATTGAAATATGAACTGATAAACAACGATTAATCAGCTAATGATGGCTAGTCGACAAAAAAATTATGATAAATAATCAATAATACATTTGAGCATCGTAATGGTTCTTTGGACTATACAAGACTCAACAAAAACAGCATTATTCAATCTCTTATTCGAAGAAATAATAAACAATTTCTGATTTTCATCAATAATACATGGAGAATAGAAGGTTTCGGGGCCTCCACCTCAAAACTGGCTTACATAATGCCCCTTTAAGTACCGTGTTGAGCCCCTCTCCTCCTCGTGTGCCTGTACCTGTGCCGTAGAGCATGGCCAGCAGGATGGAGGAGACCCAGGCCATGTCGCTGTAGCCCACGCCGAACTCGCGGATCAGCTCCTTGAAGAAGACGCTGACGGCTTTGGGGAAGGCGTAGGAGAAGCCCGTGATGATGACGAAACACCCGAACAGCACGGCCCAGCCCCAGCCTCCGTCAGGGGCCTTCACCGCGGGGCCCCCCACGTCCAGCGCCACTCCTCCCATGATGCTCTAAACGCACTGAAGCTGCAGGATAGGGTTTCAGTCATTAGCCACATGTCGTTAGCTTCATATCTGCTTCCTTAATTAAGAGATACATGCAATTCCATTTGGTTGGGTAAGAATGACTCAGCTTATTAGCTTAGAGTATAATATTCTTTCTAATATAGATTGTTGAGAGATTTGAGAGGATGTTGATATGACTCACTCAGACTGGGAAGTAGATTCTCTCAGTTTGGTCACAGCATGCTAAGTCCAGCACAGAGGAGAGCAAATCTTCTGTGGACAAGAGACAGAGGAAACTTTATTACAGCATTTTTGGCACAAGTACATATATCTTTTTTTATTTTATTTTTGACGGTTTCTCATGTTTTTCTAATTATGACTTAGTTTGGTGGGATAGAACCTGTGGTCAATATTTATCATAGTTCTGCATCAGTCAAGTTGCAGTTTGTGAAGAAAAATTGAAAAGTCAAAGTTTAAATGACAGGAAGTTCAGATCAACTCTAAAACAGAAGCCCTCTGTGATGTCATCAATAAGCGACATTCCGTCCAAAATGCAGGGGCAATTTCATAGATCCATGGGCAATTTACACACAACTGGCACATTTCGCTGACAGTTTAAACGAGCATTTCGCAAAATAAAGGCGATATTATTTGTCGAGTCATAACTGTTAGGAATTTGGTAACAGATTTGGAATTATGCTTCCATTTGTCCCCGGCAGTCAGAACTCGGAGTTTCTGTGTTCCATCTGTCAAGTCGGACAAACTATGAGCAATACATTATAGTTACTGTACTGTAAAAACTCAACAAACATTATAAACTAGGAAAGTGCTGAAATCAGCCAAAATGAAGATCCGAATAGTATATGTATTAACCCAGACAGTGTTACAACCTTTGTAAGTTATAAATACACATTTGAAAGTGAATTTCGGCTTTTGTTGTGATTGGCTCCGTGTAGACATTAGCAACATTAGCATAACAATGCATTTCTAACTGCATAGGCCCCACGGCTGAGCAGAAGCCGCTCAACAGACAGTATCGCAAAAATAATTCAATTCAATTTATTTTTGTAATGCCCAAAATCACAACAGCAGTTGCCTCGAGGCGCGACAGTGGAAATAAATATAGGGAAATGTCGAATGTTAAAATGCATCTAAACGTAGGATTGGCTAACTTAGATAAACTCGGGGTTCTGAAACGTTGCCCGGGTTTCCATGTAGGAGGTGTTCCAGTGTCATTTTACAAGTCAGAACTTGGAACCTCCGACCTCCGAGAACAACTGGAACATTACCTCTGCCGATGTCACATCTGCTGCTCAAGTCCAACCACGAATTCTAAACTTGGCATTTTTGTAAAATCTTAAATGAAATCATGTTCACTACATTTTAAGGAAATGTGTAGTCATCTGCACTTTAAAGGTACATTTTGCAACTTTTATGGTAAGGGCTCTGCCACTTTGCTATGCCTGGAATGATCCACAGTATGGCATTACATCAATTTATCTTATGTATCTATTATTTCTTTACTCTGTTACACGTGTTTGTATTGCCTAAAAAGAAATACCTTGACCTGTAATTTGGTAACTTGGAGCGTCGTGAAAGATAAAGCCTTAAATAAGGGTTAGTTGGACATATAAACAATAGTAACAAAGTGCTGTGTGTCTATGTGCTGCATGAGGCACTGAGGCTCTTCTGCTGAATCATGGTGACAACAGTTTGAGTTACTCAGGATGACCAACCACAATCTACACCCCATTTAGCCAGTATATAAGATATATATGAGGCAGAGCTTTATCTGGCGTGCCCCCCTTGGGAGATAAAACAAAAGTATATCCGCCCCCCACAGCCTCTGGGGAAGGGCAGAATTGGCGCTTCACTGTGGTAAATACGGCGTTTCAAGAAGACGCACTCGCGTTACTCTTCATCACTGTGGATCACCTTTACCACTGCGGGTCCACGACCGTCACACACTGCTTTCTGCACGAAGCTTCTTCTTCTTTGGTGGTGTTTTATGGCGGTTGGTATCCATAATGTTAGATTACCGCTATTCTTTAGACTTTATCCTTTAGACTCCATTCTTTAGTTGTTGTTGGTGCTTCCAATGGCGGCCGGCAGCCAACAGCGGCTCCTGGGGCACGGAGACCTCACTTTATTCTTCAGACTTTATTTTTTAGACTTTATTCTTCTTTATTCTTTATTCTTTTTAGACCATTCTTTAGACTTCAGTGGCACGGAGAGCGCACTTCATTCTTTAGACTTCATTGTTCTTCTTCGGTGGTGTTTTATGGCGGTTGGTATCCATAGTGTTACATTACTGCCATTCTTTAGACTTTATTCTTTAGACTGTGGTTTCTCAAGGTGTTGATCGAGGTGGTTGAGTAGCAGAAGAAGAACTCGTTGACACTAGCTTCTGTCTTTTAAAGGATTTTTATTCACAGAAACAGCATCAGTACAGACAAGCCGACATTGCCTGGGAGCTCCGATATGGTCAGATCTGGAGTCACCCACAGCCTAGTTTTACATCCATCTTTATAGGTAATACCAACCTCCTTCACATGAAGGCAGATCCCCTCCTGGCCTGCCCTTTGACCTCTCCTAACATTTACCAGATGTTGAGGCCCCAGAGCGTCAGGATACCAGTAGAAAAACAAATTCCTTCTTGATTTAAGTTAAAAAACAAAAGCAGTCCCCTGCAGATACTTCAACTCATTCTTCTTCAGACTGACTCGTACCTGTTTATGTTTCATTGTCTTCAAAGCCCATGGGATCAAAACGGAAAGGAATCGAATGCACACACATTCTTTTTGCATATGCTTTATATCATCACATGAGCGGTCAGCAGCAGAGCAAGTTCAAAAGTTAGATTCTAAAAGGGGAGTGTAGCGTCCAGTCGGATTGAGAAGGCCAGAACTGATGGTTCTATGAGTTTTTATTGTTTCTGTTCCGTGTCATTCAACCAGCGTCAGAGCTAGGCAAGAACAAATAAAGAATAATTACTATTTTGTCCGTATAATCACTGTTACTAGCTCATTAAATTAGCATAACTGTTTTCCATACATTTGTAAAATAAACATTTAAAACATTTCAAATTGTTCAATAACACACTCATTCATCTTACAAACCTGTTCCCCTGTCGACAGTAGCTTTATCTTTGGGTTTTTATTACATTCACCATGTTTTTTCTATGTTTTCACTGTTAACCGTAACTTACTTTTATTCTCGTTTCACTGTAACTGAGGTTACACAGGAAATTACCAAAATAAACGCAAAACCTTATAAATTTACCTTTACAGGGATGGAGACGAGCGTGAGGCGGGACAGAGGAGGGACTGAAGAGGGACAGGGCAGAAACAGAGGAGACAGAGGAGAGACAGAGGAGAGAGACAGAGGAGAGACAGAGACGGAGAGAGGAAGACAGAGGACGGATAGAGGAGAGACAGAGGAGAGAAGAGGAGAGACAGAGACGGATAGAGAGAGACAGAGGACGGATAGAGGAGACAGAGGAGAGACAGAGGAGAGAGAGACAGAGAGACATAGAGGAGAGACAGAGGACGGATAGAGGAGAGACAGAGGAGGAGACAGAGAGAGACAAGAAGAGAAGAGGAGAACAGAGACGGATAGAGGAGAGACAGAGGAGAGACAGAGGAGAGACAGAGGACGGATAGAGGAGAGACAGAGAGAGACAGGAGGGACGGACAGAGGAGAGAGAGAAGAGACAGAGGTGAGACAGAGGACGGATAGAGGAGAGACAGAGGAGAGACAGAGGACGGACAGAGGAGAGACAGAGAAGAGACAGAGGAGAGACAGCGGACGGATAGAGGAGAGACAGAGGAGAGACAGAGGACGAATAGAGGAGAGACAGAGGACGGACAGAGGAGAGACAGAGGAGAGAGACAGAGGACGGATAGAGGAGAGACAGAGGGACGGATAGAGGAGAGGACGAGAGGAGAGACAGAGGACAGACAGAGGAGAGACAGAGGAGGCGCAGAGGCAGACGTGTACGAGGGGCACAGAGGCCGGCTGACCCACTCCCCCGCTGCTCTCTGTATTTAGAGTTGGCACTGGGCGTTTTTCTGTGGCTCAAAACACGTCTGTCACATGTAACGTACGCACATTTCTCCAACTGACTCACTCCCCCCTCGGCACGGCTCTGAGCCCCACACTTTGAGAAGCTTTGATACAAGGTGTTTATTTGAAAGGAATTATTGGAATATATAATAATCAGAAAGCCTCAAATTTGTGAAATAAGAAACAAAATATTAGCACTAGGGTTGTCACGATATCAAATGCTTGTCCGATAAGTGAGAAGAAACTTAGAACTGATATTTTCTTTCACTGACCAGCTATTAAAAAAACCAAAAACAAAAGCACTATACATTTAGGTGTACATTTTAGGAGTACAGATTGAATTGAAATTACTTAAATACTCACAATTATAATCTTGACAACCCATTAGCACCAAAGGCTTATGATAATAGGTAGACTTGTCCACTGTCCACTGCCTGACCCACATCAGAGGCAGAGAGTCAAATTGAGCAGCTCATCTCTATTGGAAATCAAAGGCTGTGCATGTGTCCATTATCAACCAATATGTCATTAAAGCAGAACTAAGTCACTTTGGCTCCCCCTGCAGCTCCCCTGTGACAGAGAACAGACGCAAACACTTTTATTTTCTCAGTTCTTTCTTTCTTTCTTTCTATCTTTCTTTATTTCTAGACAGTATAATCACGTACAAAAACATTTCACGTTGCCAAATATAAAAAAAGATCCGGGGTTTCCCAGGAGAGTTGTCTTCGGGTTGATGTCGGCAAATGTTGCAAGGCTGGTTTTTCACCAAGAGACAGCTGAGTCGATGGACATTTCAAATGCCCCGAAAATACATATGTAACCATCACAGTGACTTACAAAGATGATTAGTAAGGAAAAAGGTGATTTAGTTCTGCAAATGTGGCTTTACTACACTCTGCATTAACACAATACTCAAAGTTAAAAGTGCACTAACAGATGATGCTTTAGCACAACTTTTGTTTACTACAAAGTGTGTGGGGTATTTGTTGGACACATTAGTTTGGTCTTTGCTCCTGGGGGATCATACAGATGTTAGTCTGTATTCTATGTCTCACGTTTATAAATTTAAGACTCTAAACTCCTGTAACGTTAGTGTGGAGCTTGTTTACAGAGTAAACAGCGGGGTTCTGTCTCCTGCTGCTGCTGGAGTCACTCATGAGAAAGTTTAGAAAAATGTTTACCCAATCAGCATCCAACAGTCTGTGGGCGTCCCGTTTAGTCCCTGCTTGGCTCGATTTGGCCCAAGGGGGAAGAGGGTACTAAAAAAAGTACGTACTTAGTCTGAGGAGGTAGCACCGAATGGAAATGCGCTATAACTTTTCTAGTGACGGGTACACCACTTGTTTGTCTCCATGGAGATGCTATTGATTTGTCTGGAATATTCCACAGTATGACATTAACCCGGCAAGTGTTTAATGCTCAAAAATATATCTCGGAATTTCATTTATTTTTACTGTGAGTGTGCTCGCCTCTCCACAGATCTGACATGTAAAGTCACTGGTTTGGGTTCAAGGCGACAGATAAGTTTAAGCAATAACACAGCCATGAAGACAAACAGGAAAGTGACAGAATGCAGCTTTAATTTTGCTACTAAGGAACGGCCTTTATACTCAATATGAATGTGTCATCGATCAAAGTAATCAAATGAATAGATTAACTCTGAAGTGTGTGTGTGTCTGTGTGTGTGTGTGTGTGTCTGTGCTTTAGATCTTTTCACTTGCTCGTGCTTAGACCACTCAACCACCAGGCAGCGCAAATGTCATTTTCAACAACATATAGAACTTATTAACAATAATAATAGCCTTTCCTTTTACCATGTGGCCATACAAGCAACTCTTTCTACAAAAATCAATCAAATCAACTTTACAGACTGAATAATGTAAATAGCTGCCTCTGTTCTCCGTGTTCTGTGTTGAGACATAAATGAGCTCCTTGGGCAGGGGCCAGGCTGAATACGTGCCACAATCAAAGCAGTCGAAAAGGAGATTCAGCCAGTGTAAGCAGCGAGTCTGCTCCCTCTGCGCCAGAACAACAGTCAGCTGCACTTATTAGCAGGGACAAAGCAGCAGTGTTTCGGCGCACTGTGGAGTACCGTGCTTTGTGAATGGGCTGACCGCTGCCAATAGGTCTGAGAGCCAGACACAGCTTTTATGCGGCACCTATTAACACCGTGCGCTCGACTGACACGCACAGGCCTAATCTCAAATCTGGCTGACCACACTGTTCCTATTAAAATACAAACCAATTTAATGTCTTGAACTTTTGTGAGAAGTCTGTTCTAGAAGATGTTGTGAATACAGTTGGGTCTACAACCGTGGGCTTTAACACTTGAATCAAGTCTGGAATACAGAGGCATCGTGCTGTAGTATCACATTAGGCATGTTTCCACTGGTTCGATTTTGAGTGGATTGGTACGGCCTGATGCAAAGGTGTCTCCACTGTTTTAAATGATCCATACAGGGTCATTTACACGCTCCAAAGTGGGCTCTTAGAGGTCTAGCTTCCAAAGCGGTCCGAGATGATTGGACGAGAGAGAACACAGACTCAGGCGGACACAAGACAAGCAGACATCGTATTTTTCGGACGATAAAGCGCACTTAAAAGCCTTTAATTTTCTCACAAAACGACAGTGCGCTTTATAATCCAGTGTGCCCTATATATGGATTCATTCTGGTTGTGCTTACTGACCTCGAAGGCAATGTTGTGCGGTACACAGCGCTCACGGCGCTGTCAAAATGGAAACTACTAAAAAGCACCGCTTGCAACATTACGGCTACCATAGTCAGGAGCATCGTGGAGAGATAAGGACCCCAAAATGGCACCTATCAAGAGACACACTTCAAACTCAAGGCTATCAGACACGCAGTAGAAGATGGGAATAGAGCAGCTGCGAGAGAATTCGACATTAATGAATGAATGGTCCGGAAGTGGAGGAAGCAAGAAGATGACCTGCGCCAAGTAAAGAAGACCACAGAGTTCCCGAGGGAACAAAGCGAGATGGCCACAGTTAGAGGACAACATTGAACAGTGGGTTATAGAACAGAGAGCAGCAGGTAGAAGCGTCTTTACAGTCTCTATTCGACTGAAGGCAACAGTCGAAAAGACGTAATCTCTTATAAAAAGACGTAATCTCTCCATCCGCACACGAACTACCCCTGAGCTGAATGAGTTGAACGTGTTTAATAAAGTTAAAGACTGATTTATCTGACTGTTTTGTTTCACTTAATACGCCTTATAATCTGGTGCGCTTTATATATGAAATATGATCGAAAATAGACCATTAATTGACAGTGCGCCTTATAATCCAGTGCAGTCACACTAAGAATCTCTTTTGCAGGGGAGTCCCGGCCCCAGAGGGGAGGAGCCTATTGTACATGTTTTTAGTGGTAGGGGAACCCTGAGAAAATCGACACAGACACGGGGAGAACAAGCAAACTCTACACAGACAGGCCAAGGGCAGGATCGGAAATCAATCTCAGGACCTTTTTGCTGTGAAGCGAGAGCGCTAACTGCTGCGCTATCGTGCCCATCAGCCCCAGATGAGATTACAGGTTTGTGGAGACAATCTAAACAAATTATGATAAGGTTCTATGTTTGTGAATTTATATTTTGGATATTTCTTCCAAAAACAATAAATCTTCCATGGAAGAGATTCCGAGATGAGATTACATGAGATAACATCTTCAAACTCCAGAACATAAACCATGAACATGAACTTTTGCCTCTTCCTGCTACGGATTAGCGATTCCGTTGTGCTTTTGCACAGGAAGTCTGTTCACTAAGTGGGAACTAGGGAAAATATGATCTAGTAATCTGATATGTGTAAAAAGTTCAAGGTTCATGTGCAACAAGTCAACACCACTGTTCCTCTGGGCGGCTTCTGTGTAGAACTTGCTTTCAATATTGGCAGCCCTAATCTATGATAAGTATTTTTTACATACTGCATGTAGAACAGGCCCGGCCCACCAAGATGGTTTATACCCAAGGCCCAGTGGTACTGCACCTTTGCTGAAATGCACGGCTTCACAATAGTAAATTCACATGCCGGTCAGAACATGTCTGTACCTAACTGGAGGGTGGTGTGAAAGTCTACAATCCTAAATAAAGTCCTTTTATAGTAGATGTGTTTCTTGCAGTGCATTGTCTGTTTGCGTGTGTGGCACTGGTGTCACATTCCCGGCACAGGGTTTGCAGATGTCCATGTAACCAGGAGACAGAGGAATGCATCCTAAATCCACTCTGGACTCCACCTCTCAGTCACTACCATGTTGTAAATTAGCTAATGGAGCTAACAAACATTTCCCCAACCACTCACTGACCAACTGGAGAGGGATGAAGTGCTAGTAAGGATCTTAAGCTTTGTTTTCTGATATATTTATTTTAAAATCTTGATTGTATAAGAAAAGATTTAAAAATATAGAAAATTGTTAAAAAAAAATCAAAATAAAAAAAAGATCGCAAAGACTGCAATTGATTATTGACTAAATATCCTGTCTTATTCTGTCTAAAACCTGCCAACGCCTGTAGTTCAGACATCTACAAATATGTTCTGAAATACATTGAGTTGGTTTAGCAGTTCAGATTTCAGTCTCCTCGATGCTGACGTGTTTAAAATGTGCCGTTTGAATGAATCCGATTATCAAAACATGCATTTTAAATCTAATCACAATCGCCATGTTTGTTAGAAAGGTCACAATTTTGCTAAAATAGGTTGTTCAGATTCTAGAATGGGAAGATGTCATGGGCCAGTTTTCCCTATTGAAACATTATATTTTGTCTTGAAATATCTAAAAGTTAAATTCACAAATGTTTAATCTGATTATTTCTGTTAGTGATTAGACTCATTAGCTGCATTTTAACAATATTAAAGCTTGGGTACCCAACTTTTTTTTGCATAATTAGTACATTTTGTTTCCACATTCGTAAAAGGTGTACTGTAGACGCAGAATTTTGTGAAAATAAAACAGACCTCCACACGTAGGCTTTATTACAGGACAGTTTAGCCTGGAATGGGAGAGAAAGGCGGACATGCGGTAAATTGTCAGAGCTGGGATTCAAACTCATGACTCTGCAGCCGGCTGCACATGGAGCCTGGCCTTAACCACAGGGCAGTACTTGTAAGGAAGAGCCTTGTGAGGCACTGTATGACACTTTGGAATCTTTGGATGAGAGCTGATTGGCTGATGCGGGACATCACCTGCTGCTCGGTTGTGTCTGAAAAAGCAGATCTAAAGCTGTGCTAGTGGACAAAAAGGGATGCATGTCAATACCAAGCGCCGAAGGGGGAAAGATGGTGGTCCAAGGAAGTCAAGTAGCTGTGCTCACCAGTGTCACCAGTTTAGCCTTCAGCGGCTAGGTACAGCCAGTGGCTTCGCAACCCGGAAGTAGCTTACCACATGACTGCTCTGACCAATCAGAGGGAGAGTTGCTAGTGTGGAGCAGCGCGAAGCAGAGTGAGCCAAAGCTAAAGACTTAAAAGCTGTTGATAAGAAAACTGAAGGATTTTGAACCGAGAAAAAAGTTCATAATCTGAAAATAAGCAAAAATCACCACAAAATCCGACTTTTGTGAAAACTGTAGCTCCCAGTCAGCCGAACACCAGCGGTTTGTTTTTACATTGTGTTCTATAACAAACTTGCTTTCTGGGCAGTTCGCTGCAGTTCCAATGGACTGGCCCCTCCCGACATGTTTAAGCTAGCAATACCCTATCCAGACGTTTGAATAGATCCATGGTCAAAACTAGTGATGTGCCGAAGGATTTGTGAGAGCGAGGAAGGAGTTAGAAAGGGTCAAATACCTACTTCCTTATCACACAGTTTAAATTAGGTATTAGGTATTAGCTAGGTTATTAGGTAAACCAGCTTTAATATTAGCTGCTCCCATATGTATTAAATATCATCAGGCTGTAGAATGTAGTGATGTCATCTGAAACCCAGCAATTAATAGGCCATTATGGAGTGCGCTGAGTGAGGACACAGTGACAACAAAAAATCAAACAAATCATTGTAAAATACCTATGGAACATAAACATTGAAATAAATCCTTGTTAGTAATTACTTTTATTAAGTAATGTGAGGGACGCAGTTCAGGACATATCAATAGAAATCATTAGAAAAACATGAAATGTCCATGCTAATATATTAGAGCCCAGAGCAGCCGACGACCAACAAGCTCTACCTGTATTTTTGTCCAAAATACATGATTTGAAATCATGACTAAATCAATCACTGTCCATACTATGCACTAGTGTACATAATAAGGAAATATGTATAAGAAGGAAGTGTCAACAGAAATGATTTGTTAGACATCCACCGCCACATTGGTGGTTATTACTCGTTGGCAAATGCAATGAACATATAAACAGCAGCAATCTATCTACGCTGTCTAAAAATGACATAATTACAATTACGACAAAATTGCCTCATTAAAATGAATTAGCTAGAATGTGTACATAAGTACCAAGCTGCGCGTGTAGCTGTTCTAAACACATCACTCCTCAAAGGGTCTAGTTAGTATATTGCATCATCTCATATCCCTTATAAAGCTGCACTTTCACTCTCATCTCTTTTTGAGCTGCCTGCAATAATCTGTATCTTCCAACATCTTTGCAGGTCCATTCATCACCTCTGCCCTGCTGTCTGACTGAAGATCTGGAACACTACTTTTACTGACTCACCACTCCAGAACTGTGAAATATGTCTGAGCGTCACCTACAGCAGTCCTTTTGCCTCTACATCTCTGTCTCTTGACCTTGAAGTGTTTCCTCCTCCAGCACCTTTATCATCCAAGGAGGAAGACATCATCTTAAAAACATTTTTGAAATCTTGCCAGGTCCACATAAAAGTACACAAGCAGCAGAGTCCATTTAATCTATTTTAAGAATGGACAAAGTAAGGCCTAAGAAGAGTACACATTAGCCTATAAAAATAACAGAAATATCAATAATGAAATGTGTCATATCCTGAACTAGCTTTCTTGGACTGTTATGTTTTTATGTTGTTAATTAAAACCTAGAGTTTGGTTTCATTATGCACTATCATACATATCCACTCTGTCCTTTCTTGAGCTTAAAACACCTGCTGATGTCATGAGGGAGCTTCTTCAGCCGGATTTAAAGCTCAACTAAAACTTTTCTAGTACAGAGATCGCCACCTGGCTCCACTGAAATATTACAGCATGAATGTTCCACTGTATGGCATTAAACTTCTTTATCTCCATGGAGATAAGCAGGTGACGCCACTAGAAACAAGTTACAGGTCAGATCAGTGGAGAGACGAGCCTGCTCACTGTAAGAATGCCAGGGATTTGAGGCAAAGCAATAACATCTCCATGGAGATAAGCAGGTGGCGACCCGAAGAGTTCAATACACCCCTTTTGCTCCAAGCTGGTTCTGCTTATGGTTCTGGATCAGGGCCAATCTCAGAACTGCTTCTTCCGTTTTCCACTCAAAAACAGAAGCTCTGGGTTTAAAACCCTGGTTCTGACACGACCTAACAGCTGGGTCAGGAATGAGAACAAGTTCTGTGGAATGTTGAATAAAAACATGAATTAGAGTAGGTCAGTCATCTATAGATGAAATACAGCAACAATCTAGAGGGGGCACGTAGGAGATAAACGAACACTAACTGTTGGCTAGTAAACAATGTGTTGCTGTGGCAACAAACATCACCCTTATTTGCACCAGCACAGGCCACAAACCAGCTCTGAACTATCCCAGAACCAGCTCAGAACCACTCAGAACCAGCTCAGAACCAGCTCAGAACAGCTCAGAACCAGCTCAGAACCAGCTCAGAACCAGCCCAGAACCAGCTCAGAACCAGCCCAGAACCAGCCCAGAACCAGGAAGGCAATGGCGCATCTTTAAGTTTCAAAAATAAAATCTATATGTTAACGTCTCCAAATACTCAAAAGCCAAAACAGTCAATAATATGCTACATTTGAAGATGTGGATAATGGTATTATTTACAGATTTCCTGTGAGATGTGTACCTAATAATGATCATAATGATGTACCTTTCACCAGTTTTCACTAGTTTCACTGTTTTGTAAAAAACTGAATATAAAAATCCAGGCGTAGGAGCCATAGACCAAGCACTGAACAGAAGACTCCAAACAACACCTTCAACCTTCACGAGAGGCTCTCATGTCAGGACAGATACAACAGTATTATTAGGAAACGGCACTATTGAATTCCTATTCTAAGATCCCTGCTGCAGTCACTCAGCGCACACACTTCCACTGACCCTGACAACCCTGATAACCCCGACAACCCCGATAACCCAAAAGAAAACCACTTCGGTTTCATTTATTTCGTATAAAAAACTGTGTCACAACCCAACAAACCCGAAGTTTAAACATTTTTAAACATTTATTTCGAGGCTATTTGAAGCCTAAAGTAAAAAAAAAAAAAAAATATTTAAAATGGATTTCTAGGCTACACACTGTGATGAAGATCTAAGAATTCAGATTATGTTTTTATATATATCTATATATCTATATATATTCGATAATTAAAAAGCGTGCGACTGCCCAGCAAACACCTGTCCATGACCACATGCTGACCACACTGAATGGGGGGAAGGTAGCCCACATTATGAATATTTCATGTTAAACTGTATATATTCGTTGTATTGTGTATCGTGGCGTCGTGTCTGATCATAAAAAAGAAGCTCATGATTCAAATGGAAGTTATATGATCAGTGATCGGGATCGGGCCGCGCGGTCAGAGCTCGTGTGCTTCAGCTGCTTTAGCAAACACAATGAAAAAGCATCGATTAGATCCAGAATAGCATCTATAACTAGCATAGCGCACACGCAAAGACCACCCAAAGTGACCACCAGCGGGACACTTATCCATCCCACGCTCCCGGCTCCTGGCCATTAGCTTCAGGCTGAAGCAAAAAGGAGACGTTTCAAACTTTGTTGGCCTGGTTCATATTAGAAATGAAACGCATGTCCGCGCACAGTCTTGGTCCCGGTCCCGGTCCCGGTCTTAAGATGACCGCACAGCTCAGGTCACAACTTGTCACGACTGCGATACAGAAAGCCCCACAGCCGCACACGGTCAGCCCGGGCCGTGGGGTTTTAGCGTGACACGCGGAGGACAGTACTTACATGAGCCGCAGATGAGCCGCTGATGAGCCGCTGATGAGCCGCTGATGAGCCGCGGAAGAGGCGCTGATGGCGGCAGGTGGAGGAGGCTGCTCTGGCGGACGTGCTCCGGGGCAGAAGAGCGCAAACTGTTGAGTGATGCTCGGCCCCTCCTCTGCTCCTCTGTGCGCGTCCTCTCCAGATCCAGCCTCAGCAGCAGCGGACGCGTTCCTCGCCGCACGTCTACATCACGTTCACCGGTTCACCGCGCGCGTACGCACAATTGCGCACGTAACGACAGAACCCCAGCGCAAATTTCCGCCGCGCGGTCCTAACGCCGCCGCGTGCACGTGTGACTGACGCAAGAAGAGCGCGGAAGAGGAAAGCGTTCCGGACCAATGTCACCGGTGAACCATCATCTGTTTAAACCGGTTTAACCCACGGTTTAGCCTGACAAGACACAACCGATGGTCTAAGCTTTAGTTCTGACTAAATATGGCGACCGTGCTACATCTGGAAATACAACAGCCAGAACAACAGTACAATCACAATCACAATCTGAAAACGACAGACCAATGCTAAGGTCGGGGTTTTGAACTAAAATGACTCATATTACAATACAGATTTTTGTTGTAGAAAAGTTAAGATGTTGATTTTTGTAGAAATTGTCAGGTTCAAAATGTGTGAAGTTACCTTTTGGATATTTCATTGAAAAACAATGTAATCCCCCCCCATCGTGAATGTACCTAACATGATCACATTCAACTTCAGAACCTGAAAAACACCGATGTAGGTCTGTAGGTTTTAACTATGTCACTTTATCAAAGCTTACGGTGATTCAGACGTGGTCTCTGACTCGTTTCGACTCTCACATTCCATCTGTGAGTTAGTTTATGGTGCGTTCCAGGCCACTGGTACCTGGGATGTTTCCCACCTCCGACATGAAAAAATGCTCTGGACTATTATGAATTCTGTCTGAACACATCCAGCAATGAATAATGGAATAAATAATGAAAGCGTTATTTGGCAAAGACAATAAACTGCCCTGGAATGCCGCTCAAACTGGTAAATCTACTTGTGAACTGAGAGCAGGTCGAGGCCCCTCAGAGGGGCTGAGGCAGCATACTGGGCTAAAGGAATATTTTACTCACAATATTGAACCAATTTCAAACAAAAAAAGAGTAAATATACAGTAATATTTATTAATCTAATTATATTAAATGATTTAATAAAAAATATAATATCTAACTGTCAATTAAAAAAACCAAACATTTTGCACCATAAAGACTTAAAAAGGGCCCTAAAGCCACTTCTGTGAAAACATATTGAGTATCATTGTGTGAGAATTACAGCACACAGGATCACACCCACAGACACGGACACTATCAAAATAAGAGCAGGGACTACGAGGTAGGTCCTCTGGGCCAGTGTGTGCAGAAAGCTGAGCCAAACGTTGGATTAAGGCCACAGACACACACACACACACACACACACACACACACACACACACACACAGGCGAACAGACGGACTGCAGGTTATGTCTGATCCTCGTCCACATCTTCAGACTCGGCACAATTCATCTTCATTTAAAGAGATCTGAAAAATTCTATAGCTCACAACATTTAATTACTGTGTGTATGAAAGGGTAATCCGACTTTAAAACGATGTTAAACAAGTACAAGATGTCTGAAAATGTCAATAGTGTTTAGTGTTGGTAGAAAAAACACGTTAAATGAGGCACGACTACTGGCATTTTCAAAGTATAAACAACAGAAACAGAAATATGATCTGACTTGTTTAGAGCATGCTCTACTATTACTATTACTATTACTACTACTACTACTACTACTACTACTACTACTACCACTACCACTACTACTACTACTTTCAATAATGACAATACAAGAACTACTACTCTACTATTACTACTACTACTTCTACTTCTTATTAGGCCTGCTTGGTAATAATGGCAAAAATCACAATCACCATTATATTATTATATTTTATTTCTTATTTATTTAAGTTTTTTTTAAAAAAAGGAACAAAGTATCAAAGAGTATCAAAACTATATATTTTGATAAATGTATCAAGAATATCACAGTATAACATGACATAACACAATAAGTAAAAACTAAAATTGTAAACAGTTGAAGACAAGTATTATTTGGCTACTTCAAATACTACAACTATACTAGCAGGCTATAGGCTACTACTACTACTACTACTACTACTAATAAAATTAACTATCGAAAATGAATACCAGACTAATACTACTATGTATTACTTGGCTCCTGTGTGTACTAAAGTTAATAATACACCAAATGTCACAGGCGATACACTATCATCTACTAAATAGAGATACAATAGAGTAAGTCACGTGAACGCTTTACTCCATCCTAAATACTTTTAGTGACGACAGTGAAATTGTTCAAATATTTCATTCTAGTCGGCACATTTGCACATTGCACATTTGTTCTGGTGTTACTTCCTGTTGTTACAACAATGGTCCGGAAGACACGCGTGAACAGGCTGCTGCTTTGTCCTTCTAAAAATAGTTCCCTGCTGCATGAGGCAATCCTGATCCAAAACACACACACACACACAAACGATGGAGGTGGTAGTCGGGGGTACATAGTACTACTGTAGACACTGTGTGTGACAGCTGTCCCATTGTGTTGGTGTAAGTTGAGACAGATCCGTCTTATCTGCTTTTGTAGTTGAGAAAGTGCTGCGGGCACTTGACCAGACCACATTCTGTTACTGCAGTAACTTTACTTTACACTTTACTTTAAATCCTACTTGCACAGCGTAATAGTTAAGCCATCCACTTTGAGTTCACTATACGTTACTACAGTATTCACTACCAGTTTAAAATAAACTGTGAATCTGCTTTGGGGTTCAGCCTGTAAACCAACGTATACTTTGAGTTACATTTATCTCAACCAAAATGTCGAAGGACAGGCGATGCAGGGACAAATCGCTCTGAACATTGTTTAATCTGTTCTCACTGTCGCCCTTCGAGGCAACCACTGTAGTGATTTTGGCCGTTCCAAAAATAACAATGTACAATGAACAATGTAATTTAATGTGTGTTATTCATATTCATAAAACAGTTTTAAAAAAAAGATTAGTTACTTGTCCGTCTAATGCACAACCAATGTCACCTTTCAGCAACAGACAGTGCTGTGAACCAAGGAAAAAATTACTTTTACGCACCTGTTGTTGCAAAAAAAGTGAATAAAGAAGATTTCATGTATTTACTTCCTGAGCTGTATGTTTTCTTTTTCCCCCCAAAGTAATTTATATTTTTATTTTTTATTTTTGACAAATGGGGATGAATAAAACAAATTTGGATTCCGATAATATGCTTGGTAAATACACTCACATTTTTCATGATCTGAACTCAAAGATATGAAACTTTTTCTATTTACACAAAAACCCAATTTCTCTCAAATATTGTTCACAAATCTGTCCAAATCTGTTTTTTAACTGAGCACTTCATATTATTTATTATATATTAATGTTAATAATCCATCCCCCTTCACAGGTGTGGCATTTCAAGATGCTGATGAGACAGCATGAATATTGCACAGATGTGCCTTTAGGCTGGCCATGATAAAAGGAGATTCTGAAATGTTCAGTTTTAGTTTATTGGGGGGATCTGCAGGGGGCTCAGGATCTGGTGTAAGCACCAAAATGGCCGTCGAAGTAGTTGAATATTGGCAGGAGCACGCTGTCGTATACGCAGATCCAGAGCATCACAAACGTGCTTAGTGGGTGACATGTTTGGTGAGTGCTGGCCATGCAAGAACTGGGATGTTTTTAGCTTCCAGGAATTGTACACAGATCCTTCAACATGGGGCCGTGCATTATCATGCTGCAACATGAGCTGATGGTTGTGGAGGAATGGCACAACAATGGAAAATGGGTGCAAAAACAAAAGTGGTGCTTGTTTGCTGCTCTCCTCAGGCACGCTCAGGCCACAGTGAAACTGCATGTTGGTCTGCTCTCTGTAGATTATGGTTCGATTACACGACAGAAACTGAAAGCACTTCTGTAGAAAATCCAAATATATCTTGGCTGTTGTCTCCCTGACGCTGTGCTGCTGAGTACAGAAACACTCCAGAGAACAAATGCCCAGAGCGCACAGGCGGACACTGCACTGTGGGCTGTGACAGTGACCTACTTAACAACAGGACTAAAGCATGCCATCAAATCATACACTCAGTCCTACAACATCAACACGCAGGCCGACACAAGAGCTGCACAATCTAAACTGCACACATTTGAACACTGAACGGAGACAGCTCAGACTTCTATGTTTGAATCGGCTGTTTAACTGTCAGATTGCAGATTTGTTGACCTGGTTTATAATTTCTATAAATACTGGGCCTATCCACATGAAAGAGTGGCTAAACTGGCTTCCCTTTTAGTATGGAGGTGGAATGTTTTATCACTACAGCTTCAAAATTAAAAAGAAAAAAATATGGCAAATCACTTTCAAATTAATACATGAATAGCCATCACAAACAAATGTATGACACAAACTGAATCGACAATCAAGGACTGGACTGACATTATAATTGACATTCAGAATTTTAAAAAAAATTACATTCAGACAAAATTTGAAATTTGTCAAATTTAACAGACTTTGAACCAAATAGACTGAATATGCAGACTACATGTTTATGATCTTTCTGTGTCTTGTTTTGTTCCTTGGTCTGTGTTAATTTGTTTCCCTTATTTAAAAAGAAATGAAAAAGAGGGAAACAAAAAAATTAATTAATAGATCAAATAAAATTATGAAATAAAAAGAAAGCAAATATATTCTGTTGCCTTTTCCCATGTAGTATTCTCATTTAAAGTTGATTCAATGCAAATAATTTAGATTTTATTTGGTTGATTCATTTATTTCTGGTTTTAATCAAAGATCATCTACTTTCAACGTTCATTTAAAATCAAATACTTATTAGAAAAGTTGGGCTTTACATAGGGTCAACGTTTCTTTCTTTATTTATTTGTATAGTGTTTGTTGACACGATTGCAAACAAAAAATAATAATGTGGGGTTTTTTTCTGGTGTAGAAAAAGATTCAGTTGTAGTCATCTGGATTCTGTTTTTTCTTCTTCTGGTATTTAAAAAAAACAATTAAAAAAATAAATCCCCCCTCTGAAATGATGACATAAATTCTATAGAATTCCATGAACATAACCTATAAAATATTAATTAAATATTATAAATAAAAGGTGTTTTTATGAAAATTGCCGGTGATGTTAGCTGTAGCATTAGCAGGCTTGCTAGCTGTTTTGACGTAAGCGTCCTGTCTTCGTTTACAACCAAACATGGGGCTTCTTCTGTTGTGACAGCGTCATCTAGTGGACACACTTCACTGCAGCAAGGAAGCCGGATTATCGCGGATTAGAAGGGTAAAGCAGACCTACAAGAGCGACTTGTTTATGTTTGTGGTTATTAGAGTTTGTACTAGGTTTGTTTCAGTGACCTATAAAAATTCTATCCATGGGTTTCCGCTTCCTGTTTTATGCAAAAGGTTAGGGTTACCTTTCAAAAGATGTATATAAAAAAATATAAGTACAAGTACAAGTACAAACTGATTTTGAATCATCCCAGAGTTTGATTTGACTGAAAATAAATATAATAAACTGATTGGTTTTATTTTTATGTCTGAATGCCCAGGAGCTTTTCTCTTTGGTCAGATGGTGGACAAAATGATTAAATAAATTAAATAAATGTCCATGTCCTCCGCCTTATGTTAAGAGGTTTTTAAAAGATAAAATAATAAAAATGTCCTGACATTATCTGGAGAGTCACACATGCTCTGATGCCACGTAACAATCCTGTATATTGTGAGGACTTCACATTAAAAAAAAAAACCTTTCAGTCTAAACAAATGGCTGGACTCTTTCTTTTTACAGATTTTTTTCATGGATTTGTTAGATTGCAGGAGAATGATTGTAATAAATTGTATTATTCCCTCCTAAAGTTAAATGTCAAAGTTTAACCCATCGTATATTACATATAGGTAACTACATTTTAGATTTCTCACCCTTCTAATGTAATAAAGGTTAAATATTTTTTACTAATTCTATATTTGCATCATTTATAATTGTACACTTTGCACAACTACTTGGATTAGGATTATATTTGTATTTATATTGTATTATATTTTGAAGTAATATTACTCTACTCGTCCCACTCAACTGATTCAATGAAAAAGAATTACTTGTAAACCCGATTTTACCCATGCTTTTTAGTCAATAACACAACATACAAGTACTTATTAATTTATTTACACAATTTTAAAATACACAAATACAGTGGCATTACAAATGAGGAGCAAAAGTCTTTAGGTGTTGGGGTTGAAAAGAAAGGTCAGAGTTCACATTGGGAGACGGTGTTTGTTTAATCAACAATCATCTCGACCGCCTTCACAGTCAAAGCAAAAAAAAAAAAAAACGAGACGAGGAGAAGAGGAGCTACCAAGAAATCCCGCAAACTCCAGAAATCCCGCAAATGGAAAAGGAAAAAAAAAAACATACTTGCATTAATTACCATCAGTGAGACAAACCAGTTATTAATTCATTACGTTTTTCAAGCCCGAAAAGGTGAATTATACCAAAGAGTTAAATCTACTCGAGTGAGGCGTCGCCCGTTTGCTCCTTGCTCCCGTTTATTGACCAAAAAAACCAAACAGGGCAGGCACATCCTATTCACAACATCAGACAATACAAGATACCACTAAAGCCCCGTTTAAACCTTCAACTACACAATATGTCTACCACTTTTCTCTTCTAAAGTTAAAAACGTGTTCAGACTCATTGGTTGGGGGGTCGGCTGGTCGGAGCAGGTTGTGGTCCGCTCCAGGGAAAACCAGACCTTTTTTTTCTTTCTTTTTTTTTTTTTTTTAAAGAGTCCTGAGTTCGAGTACCGTTTTTCGGACTTGGCGTTGGCTTCCTTTTTCTTAAGACCACGCCCTGTCCGGACAAATCCCGCCCCTCCTCGGCTACATGTTAGCTAAAAATAAAGCCGTTGTCGACCTCAGACTTGTGGACGAAGGTTTCGAAATGAGGGGAATCAAAGTAATTCAAGATGTCGACCGGAAATTGAGCACAAACCGATTCTATTCGAATGCGTTTGTGTGAATACAATCAAGCCTAAATGTGCGTTCAGTCAGTTTGCTTTGAAAATGTTCTCAATTTGTAAAACTCTGATACATTCAATGACTTCTCGATTGCGTAACCAATAGGCGGTAGACAAACCAAGTGACTCGGCACATTTTTGAAATCTGATAATCCTCGCGTGGTGAGGAATAAAAAGTAATACAAATGTGTGTGAAAAGATTTGAGTCTTCGGTCCGACAAAGTCTAGGTAGAAACGGTGTCAGGGATAGTTCAGTATTCCCCAAATGTGGAGTTTCAGTTCCTTTATGAACCATCTCCGACGCAAACGCCATACATCTGGGGTAGCATCAAATGTAGCACTCCCATTGGCTGTTGGGGTGCATGACTGGGAAACGTTTGTCAAATATTTTAGTCTACAACACATTTGTAAATATTGCCGTCTATTGATTGAGCAATGACATTTGAAAATGCCCCTCACATTTCTGAGTGAGTGACATGAAGTGAAGGGGCAGAACGGTGGGCAGCACCATGTTGTGATGTCATCTGACACTTATCAGAGACATAATCTCATCATACTGAACTATCCCTTCATGATACACTCCAAACGGCAAATTACATGGCCCAGGAGGCAGTAGATCTGAAATAGAAGAATCGAATGAAAATAAAAAAGTCATTACATGTTTGCCCCCTGCAGGTTGAAGTGTGAACAACCCTGGGACAAACACACTCACTCACACACACACACACAAACATGTCACTATGCACCAGTTTAAAATGGGCACTTCACAGCCTTCCCCTGCAGAACAACATCACATCCCTGCGTTAAAACAAGACGACTCGGGGGGCCGCGTCCCGCTTAAAAACAATGTACACCAACTAAAGGAGAAGACAACAAAACAAAGAGGTTGTAGTGAGTCTTGAGGACACAGAGTTTAGGCACTATTTTTCAACACTGCCGTGGTGGATTGGTGTCTTCTGGCGTTTCTATACAAAGTCCCCACACAACTAGTTTTCTAAGACGTCTCCACCGTGTCAGTGAGACAAGTGTAATACTAAAGGACCAAAAAAAGAGCAAGTAAAAGCAGAAGTAAAACGACCAAAAGCAGGTCTCCCTGGCTCGGTGGACAGGGAGGAGGGAGTGTAGTCCACAGTCCTGGCTGACACACGCGCACACACTCGGGGACACATGGGGGGAGTGTGTGGGGGTGTGCCGTGTGGGTGGTGCTTGTCGAGGCCTCGTGGTGCACAGGTGGAGCTGGGGGCGGGGCTTCACCGAGGAGCCGCTGACTGGAGGCCGCTGGGCGTCACCCGGGACAGAGCCTGGAACACAGATACAGGGATGTAAACAAACGCCGATATTTATGCGGCTGCTGTGGCCGATAACCGATATCTGAGACACATACAGCCACATTTTAGCCCAATTGCTCTTCGATTTCCATTTTCACTCACGAGCCAGTTCAAAACGACACATGGGATGCACCGAGGACAAACTGACGTGAGAGAAAACTTCTATTTAGTTTGAGTCGATTAAAACATCATGTTTATAGTCAACAAGGAAAGAGATTTTATTTGAACTATGATCAAGTGTATGTCATTGCTTCATGAACGTCTTCGGATGCGTTTCTTGGACGTCGAGTTTGTTTGCTCTGGTTTGAGCCTCTGGGACTGAGAAGTGGACCCAGTCTCCACTTGTCTCTTTTAGTTTTTAATTATTGGAAAAAAATATTAGTACTACAAATCTGTGTAATTTTTGTCATAGCTTTATTCTTTCAGATTACTTTTAATTATTTCGTTTTTATTTAGTTTAAATCAGCAAGAAGATGACACTGATACTGAGATCGGGGCCGGGCAGAGCAAATATTGGCAAAATATTCAAGTTTCATTTGATCTATTTAATGTTCTCATAATAGCTTTGAAGTATTTTTTGAATAGAAAAATAGAAGAGTAATTATGCTAAAACCTTGGAGCCTGGGATCAGTAAGTGTTAAATGTGGTGAGTCGTGGAGCGGAGGCCGGCGCAGGGTGGAGACCATGACTCTGTAAGTGTTAATAAATGCATATGCTTCATGAAAGATGCAGCAGGGTTTGGTTATTCATGAGCTGCGGAGCCTAATGAGGACAGTGGAGACAGAGATCCAACCAGAGGAGTCCACTTCATATGCACGTCCCGCCCCGGGCCACTGTACTTCACATCTACCACGAGCACAGCAAGGTTATACACTACATGTAACTTTTGTATGGAAAGAGTGTGTTCAGTTGTTTTCTCATTGTTTCTACTGTTGACCACTAGGGGGATCCAGCAGTCTGGCCTGCTGAGAACCAAAAGCCCTTGAGGACGCAGATGTTTGGAGGAAGCTGAACTAAACCTATACCATGTGACACACTTCCTCATTGGGGAGACTACTGCTTCCTGTTTACTCCAACCGGCTCACGTCGGCTCACCACAGAGTCTACTCCGAGAGGACGCACTGTAGTTTACTGAAGTGGAGAGGAAGTGCATAGGAAGTGCATATGAGAGACTTTAGTACTTTTTATTGTGTCGGCTCTCGACATTAAATCTACAACAGCAGTGGACACAAAAACATGAAGCTTTATTTAAAGAGAGCACTGCCATTAAACAGGGCTGTGAGAGTCTTATAATGCACAGCGTTGTCATTTCTAATCAGATATTTTGTAGGGAAAAATGAAAATTTGCCCCCAATATGGTTCAAACTCATGGACAGCTCTGGGTTGGGCTGATGTTGGAGTATGTGAGGAGTGGACACGGCCTCGGAGCAGTGAGAGAAGCTCTGAGCGACAGTGGTCAGTACCTGTGAGGTGGACATGCGGGACGTGTCCTGGCGTCCGGTCAGGTCTGAGGAGGAGATGTTGACCGGGGCTCCTCTGTGCAGGCGCATGCTCACTTTTCTCTCCTTCTCCAGCCCTATGCACACAGAGTGTAAGAGTAAGGCCCCTGATCCCTCTGCCAGGTCCCTGTGTGCTGTTGTACTGTACCTGTGTGAGAGGAGGGGTTGAGAGGGGACGGAGCAGCCACGTCCTGACCTCCTCTGGCTCTCCCTGAGGCTGAGGCCATGCCCCTGGCCCCGGGGTTCCTGCTGTGCCTCAGACGCTCCTCCCTCTCTCTGCGCTCCCGCTCTGCGTCCTCTACGGCTCTGTTAGCACCCTACAACAGAGGAGCACGTGTTAAGAGTCACACATCAGCTCACGGGACAACGGGCTCCAGAGACTTACAAATTTCAGCATGTTCCAGTCAAAGACGTAGTCATAAGAGAAGCCCTGTCTGTGGAACAGGTTCCTGAAGAGCTGGCGGAGGTACGAGTAGTCAGGCTTATCGTCAAAGCGCAGAGAGCGGCAGAAGTTTAGGTACGTGGCAAACTCGGCTGTGGAAAACAAGTGAAAATCACCTCAGTAAAGACCTACACAGAACACTAGGCAGCGTAGAGAAGGAACAGTCACGCAGACGTACAGGGGTATCCTTTACACAGGACCTCGATGGGCGTGGACATCTTCTTCTCACTGATGCGTTCATACTTCTGCCTCTTGGTGGCAGCCTTGAGGCCCTGCCAGGGCAGAGAGCCCAGGTTGAAGTACATGAGAACGTAACCCAGAGACTCCAGGTCGTCTCGCCGCGACTGCTCTGTGAGGACAAAGAGGACAGAGTGAGGACAGAGTGAGGACAAAGAGGACAGAGTGAGGACAACATTTTTCACAGTAGCTGAGCAGGGGTCTGATCAGCAGGGGTCTGATCAGCGGGGGGCTGCTGAGCAGGGGCCTGCCCGTGTGCGCCGAGGTCTTACCGATGCCCAGATGTGTGTTGATGGAGGCGTAGCGTGCTGTGCCCGTCAAGTTCTTGTTCTCGCGGTAGGGGATGTGCTGGTGCGTCCGAGCGTCCCTGTACTTCTTGGCCAGGCCAAAGTCGATGATGTAGACCAGGTTGCCCTTTTTGCCAAGGCCCATGAGGAAGTTGTCGGGCTTGACGTCTCTGTGGATGAAGTTCTTGGAGTGGATGTACTCAATGCGACTGATCTGCAGACACAAACACGCTCAGTACTGTGATGGTGCTCGCGGGGCACGTTGCCACGTGTCGAGCGTACCATCTGATCAGCCAGGAGCAGCACAGTCTTGAGGCTGAACTTCCTGGAGCAGAAGTTGAACAGGTCCTCCAGACTGGGCCCCAGCAGCTCCATCACCATCACATTGTAGTCTCCCTCCGCGCCACACCACTTTATGGTCGGGATTCCCACTGGACAACAGGCAGGAGCAGAGACGCATCAACTACGCTGCACTTTGGAATCTAATCATGATCTAATCAGTGTGTCTGAAAACAGTAAATCAGCTGCACCCCGAGACAAGTGAACGAACCCCTTAACAACGACCCTTTAAAAGGCTCTGCCTGTAAAAAATGGAAGCAACTGGAAGCTAAATTAAATACAAGAAAACACAATGATTAACTGAAATGCTAATGGTTTTAAGCCTTTAGAAAACATAACAAGCAACCATTTTGAATTTTCAGTTTGCTTTTCTATTAAAAAGGAGGGAGAAAAACATTCCCAGCCTGAACATTGTATTTGGTTGTGTGATATATTTGCAGATTAAAGAAAAAACTATTGTGGACTCAACATTTCTGCAAGTATTTGTCATAAATAGTATCATAATTTCCTAAAAAAAATAAACAAATAACAACGTTTGAACGAGGCTCTGATAGCACTCACACGAACTTTGACAAAATCATATTATGTTCCACTGTTTCCTCCTTTCAATCACGTAGGTGCTAAAGCGGAACAGCCTGGTCATTCCTGCATTGCTTTAACCTGTTATTTGGATGTGCCTGACACAAAGCTCTGAGACATTTGAGTGAAACAATGTGGCGCTGAAAGGCTGAAGCAGAAGCGTGTTGAGTGTTGCGTGGCTCAGGATTGATTGTATAATGAGCTGGACGTAGAGCTCAGGGCATGATTAGCCGGTGCAGCGGACACATGCTCTTACAGCCGACTGTTACAGCAGACGGCCCCTGCCCTGCCGCCTCGGGCCTCCCTCCGATTGGCTCGGGCTGGACTCTGGGACCATCTGCTCCGTGTCCTTCTACAGACTCAAACTGGCCCTGCTCAGCACTCGCACTATTTATACATATGGTCGATGAGCGGGCAGCGACTATTTACGACAAGTGCAGGTCTCTGCTGGGCTGTGTGAGACAAACTGCAGCCCGAGCTAGTCTTCCTCAGCAGTAGCACTAACATTAGCAGTGCACTAAGCCCTGGACTTCACTGCGGGCTCCCGGTGTCACTCACGTACACTAATTGGACAGGTATTTGTCACTATCTGGGAGGCACGGAGCAGAGCGCAGCCAGGAGGCCCAGGCGTGTGTGGCATTCGCTGTGGAGGCCGCGGACAGGACCGAGGCCCGCGGGACAATACGTGACCACAGTTTGAAGAAAATCAATGCTCAATATTTGTGTGTGAAACAACGTGACGAGAACGGGAGCGACGGACTCCATATGCACGCCTTGTCCAACCGCACAGCAGATAGTAAAGCTTCTTGTACTGGACATATTCTGCATTCTTGTGGCTCTAATTGGCGTTTAAACACGCTTTTAGTCACTTTCATAAGGGATTTAGATGTTGCAGCGCCCTCTTTGGTCAGCAAGGGGAACGAACGATGTCAAAATGAACATATGAAGCTTGAGGCAATGTGACTGCTCTGCTAACAAGAGGCATGCGTTTGTTGAGAACACAATTTGAGCGCAGAACAAGTCCGGTCATGGTTTATTATGTCTTACAAACTGTGCAGGAGAAGTCAGGATTTTTACCTGGGGAAAATTCAAACTGAGTATTTCTGCGTGCCGAGAGGGAGAGGAGCTTGTGGACAGGATTAGTGAACCAAGCGTGAATGAAGCGATGTTTTTTTGCGGGAACAATATGGTTAAACTATTTTGCATACTATGTTTCTGTGTCCTGTGGTTAGTTCATCATTTTTCCGTGTTTTGCTTGATTTAATAATATAAAAAAAATAATAATTAGTGTTTTAAGCTGTAAAACGTGCTGATTTTACAGCAGAGTGCGGTGGACAGGGCTGTTGCTGCTTTTATGGATATCATTCGTGCATTTGGTGAGACAGTTCATGCTAAATACAGTTTCTTGGTTACATAAATGATGAAAAAGGGCTTTTCTTTTTGGGTCCTGTATACAAAGTGAGGCTGTGGTTACATGTTAAGATGCAGAGCTCAGAGCGGCTGCATGCACAGACCTGCTAACCTCAGCTTTATGGGGAAAAGTGAGTCCTCCTGTCACTGAATCTAAAGCCAACTGCAGCCCCTCAGGTCCAATCCTACCGTCAGGCTTGAACTACTACTTAAGTGAGTATCTATGTACAAGCAGTAAGTATTGTGGCAGTGGGACGATGCGTACCTCCGCCCTGCATCATCTTGTAGATCTTGCTCTCTATGTGGAGCTGGGGGTGCTTTGTCTTCACACATTCCAGCTTGATGGCCACCTCCTCTCCCACCGAGATGTCCGTACCTGAACACACAAAGACGGCAACGCTCAGCATCAAAATACATAAAAAGATTTATTTTAAAAAGTCAAAGTAAAATGTGTCAAAATGGAGACCACAGACCACAGAACACTTTTACAACACTTGTGACAAATAAACGATACGTCACTGTTGATACACACTGAAATATGATGAAAATATTAGGTTTTGGTTGTTAATTAGTCAGCAACATCTTGGCTGACTTACCTTTTCAGCATTAAAAACACGTGTTCATTCTATTATTTGCAACAACAAAAAAACATCAAACTACTCTGTTGCAAAGTTACGGTTGAAGTCAATATATTTCCGTATGCGTATGTTTGGCGAGTAGTCGTTTAATGCCAACGTTTCTTACGGCCCAGTCGTCTATTAATGCTGCGTCACTCGTGTTAGTGAACGGAATCTGGTTTCCCGCCCTCCCGTCTCTCCGTCAACTGATGATTCCTTTGGTTGATTACACATCTACAAAATATACCCAAAAAAAGAGATGAATCACTTCTTTTGCAATGAATCGGTTGCTTGTTCAAACAGCCATCATGTATAATTTGTTAGAGGTATAAACAAGACGTCGTGGACAAGTCCCAGGCACAATCTGGTGCTTTGATGGCGATTATCACGATTGTACAAACTGCACCGCTCAGGAGGCCAGCAACATGAAGTCATGTGGTAGTTAAGGTCACAAATTCTCTTTTCACCTTTCACATAATAATGTTGTTGTGATTAAACATAAAGTCACCTCTGCACCTCTCCATTACATATATGGGCGTTCCTGTGTTCTCTACTCTCTTTCTGACACTGATGGAAACTCTATCACGTTCCCATTAACCTCCATGCAAATCCAACGCCTTGTCGAGTGCTTTAAGACGCCCTGCAGCGTGCCGGCTCGCACTCTTTCTAAATATGGCGAGAAGGTCCAGCAGCTCCTTGTGCGAACGGACACTGGACACGGCCTTACGTAATCCCATCTGGCCGGGGCTGACGGGGAGGGAGCGCTTATTGATTTGCCTGGATGAGGTCATGCGGGCCGGAGCAGGAGGGTGTGGCCCGGAGCAGGCTGGGATACACCTCGCCGCTTTATCCAACGGCAGACATGTGATGGAGCGGGACGAGATCGCTTGGACAACGGGCAGGAAACACCACTTTAACGTCATTTTAATGGTCCTATCTGATCTTAATGCACACTATTATTACCATCTGTTTGCGGTACTGCCATGACAAGTGAATTTCTCCTCTGTCAGATCAATGTGTGAGGGAATGACATGGACAGTCTAGAAAACTGGTGTGTAAAACAGCTACTTTTGCAAGAAATTCACAGTGAAATGTCGTTTTCTGTTCTAAACTCACCAAAAATAAGCACAGCATGAATATTAACAATACATGGTTTGGCACATATATCGGGCCGATGTACATTTGCACATTTGTGCACATTTGTGCGCATGTGGCCATCAGGTTTAAATCTAAAGCTGCCTCCAGAGTGCGCGCAGAGCTTGATTTGAGCACTTGTACGGAGAGAAATGCACAAAATGTGACGCTGCCGCTCTCTCATCCAGCTTGTAGTAAAACAGGTTTGCTGAGGGAGTTTGTGGTAAATTCAAATGCCACAATTAAAATGAAATAAAAAAAACATCTGCATTTCAGGAACGTAAACTGTACAGACCTTTAATCTGTGCCAATCAACAAAAAGAATATTCACATTTCTTCCTCCAAATGACATGTTTTTACTCCAGGAAGAATAGTTATTGCTACAGTGATAACTAATGTGGATCCAGAATAAATAAAGAGACATAAAAAAAAAGAAGCAGAAGAATTGTGTGCTGCTGTAAATCGTCCCATTCTTTGATCTGTAAAATGGCTCCAGGCTAAACTAGGAGGGAATAACCTCCAGCAGTGGATCCATTCCATTCTGCGTCCGGAGCCAACGCTTGCATAATCGGCCCGTTCTTCATCTCTCAAATATGTCAGGACCACAGCGCAGACACGACATGTACCTGCCCGTGCTGTGGTTTGCTCACGCTCTGGACATGCCCGTGCTGTGGTTTGCTCACGCCCTCAACATGTCCGTGCTGTGGTTCGCTCACGCCCTCAACATGCCCGTGCTGTGGTTCGCTCACGCCCTCAACATGCCCGTGCTGTGGTTCGCTCACGCCCTCAACATGCCCGTGCTGTGGTTCGCTCACGCCCTGAACATGCCCGTGCTGTGGTCCGCTCACGCTCTGGACATGCCCGTGCTGTGGTACACGCTCACTGCCCTCACTGCCCGTGCTGTGGTCCTCTCACGCCTCAAAGCCCGCCTGCTGTGGTTCGCTCACCCCTGAACATGCCCATGTTGTGGTTCCGCTCACGACTCTGGACATGCCCGTGCTGTGGTCCTCACTCGCGCCCTGAACATGCCCATGCTGTGGTCCTGCTCACGCCTGAACATGCCCATGTTGTGGTCCGCTCACGCCCTGAACCTGCCCCTGCTGTGGTCCGCTCACGCCCTGAACCTGCCCCTGCTGTGGTAGGCTCACGCCCTGGACATCCCGTGCTGTGGTCCGCTTCACGCCCTGGACATGCCCCATGTTGTGGTCCGCTCATCCAGGTCCGCTCACGCCCTGAACCTGCCCGTGTTGTGGTCCGCTCACGCCCTAAACCTGCCCGTGTTGTGGTCCGCTCACGCCCTGAACCTGCCCGTGCTGTGGTCCGCTCACGCCCTGAACCTGCCCCTGCTGTGGTCCGCTCGCGCTCTGAACATGCCCCTGCTGCGGTCCGCTCACGCCCTGAACATGCCCATGCTGTGGTCCGCTCACACCCTGAACATGCCCATGCTGTGGTCCGCTCACGCCCTGAACATGCCCATGCTGTGGTCCGCTCACACCACTGCACACCGCATATATTGGGTAGATCCAGTGCAGCAAAAATTTATAAAAATCGTCATTGTTTTTGGGAGATTTTCAAACTATGTTGTCTAGAATTAAAACTATTCAAAATGACTGTAATCTCTGTGTAATCGCTCTCTAAAGTGATCATTCTGGTTGACTTCATGATCCTTTTATGTTTTGTGCTATTCCTGAAAGTCAACCAAGACATTTACATTTGAGCACATTTCTTATGCGTTCTCAAAATACTGCTTGAATATCGTTGGAAAAGTTGCTTAAAATATTTTGCATTGTCCATCTTGTAGGAGAGGGCAATGTCAACAAAATGAATATCAATACTTTTTTGGAGTATCTTGATAAAGAGATTCTGACAATATTGTGTGTTATATTAGACCTGGTTTCTCCCTGGTTTAGTCTTAGTTTAGTCCTTTGTGAAGACCTGGTTTAGTCCTAGTTTAGACCTTTGTGAAGACCTGGTTTAGTCCTAGTTTAGTCTTGCTTGTTCAACCCAAATGTGCTAAGACATGTCTTTAAATGTGTTAGCAGAGGTAAGCATCTGCCAAATGTGGATGGACTGTAAAATTACTCAGAAATATCACTTTTAACTCTTGTTTGAAAGATCACAACTTTAAAAACGCTGTACTTCTTGTTTAGTGTAAACTCTATGCACAATATTCAAACTTTGCATACTTTCCAAACAACATTCACATGATGGGCTTTTGGACCCACAGCCCACCTGTACGGTCTTGTCACGCTCACAGTTTGTTTGAACAATGCCATAGGAGATCGGCCCCGCCCACAGTAAACAACAGGAGGGGCCACTCGTGTGTTATATATAGTAAAGGCTTTTAAGGGACTGCTTTGCTCTGTGGATGAGTGCGGTATTGATTGTGCGGGGGCCCGGAGCATCGGGGGCCCAGTGCTGGCTGCAGTAGAATGTTGGACGGTGAAGGAGGGCAGATATTTGCTGCTGGTGAAAGGCCCCCCTCTGCTGTTGTCAAAGCGGAGGGCAGGGCGTGTGTGAGTGCGTGTGTGCGTGTTGTTTATCAGGCGCAGGCTGCTGGGGCCCTTACATGTTCAGGCTTATCCTCTCTGTACAACATGCAGACTGTAGAGATAGAACACAGCGTTTTCATGCACCAGATTAACTCTCTTACTCATAAAAGGAAGGCAGAGTGAACACGTTTGGAAACATATGTGTGGTTTTCTTTTTCATCTAACCCGGTTAATCAGAACTAATCAATAGTCATTATCTGGCTTTCTGGACTACATACAGAGAGCACAGTTATTCAACTAAAATAACACAAAAAGAATAAGTATTAACATAAGAGTTGTGAAAAGTATCGATACTCAGATACTAAGACGTGCAGTATCAATCCTGAACAAATACAAAAATATGACCAAATTGGATCATTTCTGAATAGTTTTAGTACAGACATCAGAATTAGTAAACCACCTAGTAACTTTATAAAAATAACGAGAAATAAGAGTTTTTTTGTGACAACACTATTAGCAATTACGACAAAAATAATTGTGTTTGTAAATATTCTTTATAATAAGATTTTTATGTTATTTGAATAATTTAAGATCTGGTTAAATGAAATAAAAACAGTGGCACGGTGGCAGAACGGTTAGAGCTCTCGCCTCCCAAAATACACAACAACAACAACAAAAGCAGCAGCTCTTGAAAAGACAGCTTGAACACTACTGGAACAGGCTCATGTGGACTTTTACTGCTAAATGTTTCATGCTTTTGTTATGACATAGCATGATGCCTCGATACTGCAGAGTTTGGAGTTCTTTTGAGTGAAGCTTGTCGGGACAGGCCGTGAGAACAAATCATTTTCAGCTTCGACTTGGAATACCACAATGTAACTCAATACAATAATGTGAAAAGTGAAATAAATGCTATGCCTGGGTGACATCGTCTGCCGTGTTTTATGTTCTTCTTTTAGATTTGAATGAACAGGATTTCTTGCTATTTAAAAAAAAAAAAAAGCTTTTACACATTCTGCTGTGGTGTGATGTCACCGAGGTGTCAGATGAGTCAGTATTTCCATCAGTCCTGATTATATCTTGCTGTATAATGTAGTTTATCCACCATATACGCATACTAAACTTGGATTTCTTTTGATACACATTTGTGAGCACATTTCACGTCCCACAATCCACCAGCGTTTGTGTGACTTTGTGCTGGAGCGCCAGATTGAGTCAGCTCTTCCCAGCACCGGCCTTCTTCCTCTTACTGAAAAAAAAAAAGGCCTCTTCCGGCTCATTTCCTCTTCACCACACAAAACCTGCCGTTAGCGTGCGTTAGCGCTGGGCCGTTCTGACGTCGAACATGAGTCGCCCCGTCGCGTGTTGACAGAGCGTTAGCTTGGCACACGCCCTGTTAGCATACATGGTTTACGGCTAATCAAGTTTACACAGCGCGGTTTCTGTTAGCCGACACTTGTCAAATAAGAGCAGAGGAAAGAGAAAGGAAGAGCTCGCAAAACGAAAGCACATTTGGGAAATTTAAGGTGGATTCACGGGACAGAATGTTGATCCTTTTACTTAAATTTTTACTAGTGCTCCTTAAAAAAGAAAGAAAGACATAAAACTAATTCTGAACACACAAAGAGCACGTTTAATCTGGGATATGCTTTGAGTTTCGATCCTTGTTTATGTGCCGTCGTTCAAATGCTGCCGTGCTAGCCAAACAGGTACTGCCGGGAACTATTTGGGTCGCGTTATGACGTCGTGTTGTTTGAGTGGGAAATATTACGTTTTGTGTGGGCACAACAGTACGCGTTATATTTTTAGGGTCATTTTCGAATGAAAAGAAAGTGGTCCTTATAAAAGACGCATAACGTGACTGTTCTGGTGATTATTATTGCATATTATGTATACAATATCAGAACTAAAAACAGAATCCGTCTCTTTAAATGTGTATACGTTGGTAGAGACGAGCAGCCGGCGCCATTAGACCAACAAAACCCCCCGATATTTGAAAAAATGGCAGATAGACAAGTTTGATGCCCTTCTGTTGATCGTACCATCTCCATGGAGACAAACAACGGGAGCGCTCCCACCTCCAGAAAATAGCGGAACTCCTCTTTTTGAATATATTGAAAGTGACAGTAATTTCTTTGAAAGTTTGCCTTTGTTTGCAGTCCGTCGCGTTCGAAAACACAGAACGTGACTTCCTCCAACATGTTCTGAGCTGGTAAATGTGTTTGGGAACTCTTATGTAAGTGGGAGACCTGGGGGAAAAATACAGTTTGGGGAGTGTAGTCCTGACTTCTCGGGCCGCGTGTTGGGCCGCGTGTTGGGCCGCGTGTTGGGCCGCGTGTTGGGACGTGTGGGTGACGTGCGAGTGAGCCGGCTCTCAGGCGGTGGACGGAGGTGTAGGCCGCTCACAGGGACGGCTCTGACCTGGAGTGGCCCTGAACTGTTGCACCTAAACAAACACCGCGCAACGCTTGGCCGCTGCAAACTCTTTGTTGTCAACATTTAACGCTGCTTGGGCCGAAAATATGTCACATTTAAGGCTAAATCTTTGCTGACATAAGTTTGTGCACCGTTAAGAGAAGCACATGGCCTGCAAATCCGTGTTTCTATGTTCAGTCAGTGTTGATACAATTTGTGAACTTTGGCGTTTACCGGTGCAGTAAACCAACTGTCGAGAGGGCATCGTGAAATCTGAGACGCCAACGGACAAAAACACACCAGCTCAACATTCTCTCAGTTTGACTTCAATAAGACTTTTGACTCGATCTTTTTGTAGCATTTGAGCAGTTGTATGATTCTCAAGGTAAAGGTTACATAATTTTTTTGCATGGTTATTGTTTAAATAAAAAAACATCATTACGAGTGTTTTTGGAGATTTGGATGGAACAGAATGGACCAGGATTACCGAAACAACGTGAATGAAGTGAAAGACAACTCTGGGTATGTTCTTGACGAAGGAACAATGTTGGAACATGTTCAAAAGCTCAAAGAAAGTACATTTTATATCATGTGTGTCCTTTACGATTATATTGAGACATAAATAATCTTGCCATCCCTCCTTTATTGAAGTTTTTCCAACAAACTGTAAACTTTATTTACAACATATTTAACAATCTTCATATAGGAATCAAAGATAGAAATTGTGTTTTTGAGGGAAAGTTGAGCTTGTTGATGTGACTTCATTCCACTAACCCTCAGATTAGCGTCCGCGGTGCTGATGTGGAGGGAACTGGACGTGAATCGAGTGTTCTAAGCCACTGGCAGCTGGTTCCTCTGTGCGTGCGTGTGTGTGCGCGCGTGTGCGTTTTATGTGTGGTGATTAAGCGTTGCGTCAGAGCAGAGCAGCCACTCAGATGCAGAGACGGCGTTTGTCCTTATGTAACGCTCACGCTCCGGCCTCCCTCCCTCTGCTGCACATCTACTACGGGACCTGCTGCGAGGCTCATCTGCGGCTCTTCTGTTCAACAACATCAGCGTGTAGTGTGACAAAACAGAACACCGACACCAAACCCAGACGCCAACAGCTAAGATCGGACACTTTTAAAATACCTGGGTATTGTTAAAAAGTACACACTGATACAAGGGAAAAGGCAACGAGCTATTGATACCATAGACAATTTGGGATCAAAAACTGTTATAGGGGAACGATAAAAAACTTTTCATAACAAGATTTTCTGCACGAGAGGACCTGGGAGGGTACTAGAGAGCTAGGGATCGTTTTTGGCCACATGTGCCAAACTCCCACCTTGATGCATTAGCCAAACAATATCAAGAGTAAACAAAAACGCTGTGGAACAACTTTATAAACTGCTGCGTCACGACTGGTAAATCCACTAACACATTTAATCACGCTTCACGTTCAGAATACTTTGGAACAAACGCACATCTTAAGATCACCTCGCAGTGTGAAATGGAAATGAGACTGGGGAATAATATGCAGCAAATTGTCAAGAGAGAGATTAAAACTGCCGACAGGCATATGTGCTGTCCACTCAACCACGAGCGGCACACATCTTAAACTCTTCATTGGTTGTACAATGAAGAGTTTAAGATGATGATGATAAAAATGTGTACGCAGGCATGGGGTGGGTACCACACTGGAAACTTCGACTGCAAAGCTGGAACTGATCTGACATTATAAAACTATATAACTAATCACCGATGAGCAACATTGGTAGTTAAAGGGCTATGCCCATTTTTCCCATGTAATAAAGTCAAGTCTGTGTCAGACTTAGATTATTTGGGTGACCATGAGTCCGTTTTGGGCTCTCTGAATTGAATTCTCTGCAAAACAGGAAGTGCGGCGTTAACGTGCTAATGTTTTTTTACCTTTACCATGGCAGCAAAACTCGCTCTGGCCTCAGAGAGTTGGGAAATTAGGATGGTCAGGATGCTTGAAGTGAGCAAAACATGTGGACCGCTGCAAAGAAAGAATCCAGTCCAGCTCCGTCAAGATTTTGATTGAGACTAGATTTATTTCATGTGACATAAACATTTGTTAATTTGAACATTGGATTTTTATAAGCGATAAATGACGGTGAATTAAGGCTGCTTCATTTGGGGAAAAATAATCCATATTATTTTAACTAATGAAATGAATGTAAGAGTTCTATGTAATCTACAAGGAAAAAGTGTATTCTACGAGTAAAAAGTACAAATCAGATGCAAAAATATTGACTCACGGCAACACATAGAACACTCTACAAACTAGGTCAGTGTAAATAATCATTTCACCCTGAATGTGCACATTTTTGGATGGTAATAATAATAATAATTGCAAATTAAATGTTTCAAATTTGCTATTGCTGTTAGGTGAGTATTAAACTGGAAATTGTGTATATAGTAAGTCAAAGTATTTACTATATTTATTAGAATATTAGTTTATTGTTATCCTATTTAACCTTTTTTTTTCATGCCGTATTATTATTTTTTATATATATATATTTGCTATTATTTTGTTTTTTCATGTTGCACCTTCTCACTGAAGAAAGATCCTAGTTTGTGAATCTTGTTCTTATTCACTGACAATGGCAATAAACCTTTTTCTGATTGTATTGAGGAATTTACCAAGCGACTTAAGTGAAAAGAGCAAATGAGTCTTGGTGGTATTCGCTTAAACGGCTGAACAGAAGTGTTTTCCATCCAAAAGCTCGAGTGGCCGTCAGCGGTGAAGCCACAGGACCAACTCAAAATGCCTCATGAATTATCAATGCCCCGGCCCATTGTTGTGCTGATGACTAATTCTTAAGCTGGGAAATGCGATCAGCTGTGTAGACCCCGTGTGGACCTGGCGCGGACCTCCGTTGCCAGGACCTACAGAGAATACATTACTGCCGTCCATCAATGTAGCGTTAAAGAACAGTACCTGACCAACATCAGCCTAGCAGCTTGTATAGTACAGAATGTTCAAAGCTCATTTGCGCTCACCGTTTTCCTGGGACCTCGCAAATCAAGTCTTCTACCTTTTTATTAGAGGGCTGTGTGTACGAGCCTTAACATTTAAACCCACACCATCTTTTATTAACCAGTCCTGCTTTAAGAGAGCAGTATTGTCAGACATTTATGGAAGGCCACTGCTCAGCAATACTTTGACACATTAATTACTTGTTTTGGTAAATTATAGCTCAATAAAAATGTATGCCTTAATTTACTAATCAGAAATACGATCTAAACAAAGACTAATTTAAGAGTTGTTTCGTAAAAAAAGAACATTTCTGTCAGATCCATTATTGCAATACATATAATCTCTTACAATATCGATCATCGCTTTATCCAATTGGACTGGGAATCACATATATTTATAGAAAATAGTGTGTGTGTCTGACACGTTGTTAATGGGAGATTTGAAAAAGCCACTTACTGTTTGCTTAAAGCTGTTTGATGAGATAAAGGCGTTCAGGAAATATGGCTGTTATGTCATCATTTCGCTTACACATATAAATATAGATGCTTAAATATGATCTGCATAAGGTACATGTGAGCGTAATATCCTTTCACAACAGCTGTTTGGGCAGACATTTATATAATTTCTTGTTTTTTCCCAGTGTTAGCCTCAAAGCTACAGAGACAGCTAGCATCCAGCTAAAAGTGGCTATCACTAAACAGAGAACAGCTGATTGACTGAAGCTGCTTTTAGAAACATCGGAAAAGGACCAGATACGATTATACCCCAGGGCAGCAGGCCACGGCAAATAACTCCGCACACGATGACAGCTTTAGTCAAATTAAACTTACCCAAATAGATGTCTCCAAAGGATCCGCTGCCAATTTTTCTGCCCAATCTGTATCGGTTTCCTACCCTCAGCTCCATGGTCGGCAATCTGTGGACGGCTAGCAAGCGCGCTCGCTAGCTTCAAAAGACCAAAAAATGACTCTTTGGAAAGCGAAGCCTGTTTAGAATCCAACCAGGCGAAAATCTGGCCTCACAAAATCCTCTGAATCGATTAAGACTGTATTATTTCCGATGCCTCTCAGGGATGAGCTCCCACTATCTTTCACCACTTGTTTTACAACGAAAATAACGTCATATCCCTACAATACGAGGTTTGTCGGAAAGCCTGAGATGTGTACTTTATGCTCTGAGAGGTTGTAATATCCAAAAAGTAAAATATTTCAAGGATGAAAATGGATTTGGAAGAGATATCCTTTTCATTAGTCAGTTCCTGCTGGTATCAGAGGCTCTCTGCTCTCTGCCTTGTTCGGCTCTACCACTAGTTCGACATCACTTCCGTGTTGGGGAGGAGGGCGGGGTTACCAGAGATGTTTACAGGAGAGATGGCAATACAAAAAGGATAATGCTCAAAAATGACCTGCTCCAGGTATTTCCATCTGTTTTGGAGATCACACCGCTTTGCACCTGATGCCCTCCCGAGCTAGTGGCCAATGTTATGTCCTGAAAATAACGGTTGTTATTTGGGTCCTAATAATTGTCACATGCATGCCTTATTTGATTTGATAGACTGTGCTGTTATTATTATTTCATTATTCATTGTTTTATGTTGCACCTTAGTGCCGAAACAAGTTCCTATGTTTGTTCCATGACAATGGTAATATATGTTTCTCTGATTCTGATACAAAATTGATCAGACAATGGACTCATTGTAGTAGCTGCATCTTTCTTTTGTAATATTTGTGATACATGTATCATTTTAGACTTGCATGGTTTGCAGACACAAGTAAACTTTTCTTCATGATTTTTCAGCCTATGTCTGGGCAGTTAGGCTACGTTTGGATACAAAAGGGTAATTAATAGGATATACCCTCCTGCGATACGGGGAAAAGAATATAATATGAAATTGTAATCGTGCTGTGTTTAGAACAAATCAAATCAAAGAAATTTACGTAGCATAGTAATAATAGTTGTCTTGCCGGGCAACCCTCCTTTCTCTAAAGTGTACAGTGTTGTGCAGGGCTATTCAACATAAGGCCCGGGGGCCAAATCAGGCCCTCCAAGCAATTTATCACAGCCCATCTTACAAATATAATTTTTTTAATAACATCTTGGTTACTGGTTTCATTCTGGGTCAGGCCTAGTTCAGACCTGGTTGGTGTAATCTAGTCCTAGTTTAATTCTGGTTCAGTCCTGAATTGGCAATTTTGCAAAATAATTCTGTACGTTATCTCACACAATCATCAGTAGTTATTGTATTGTATTAACTCAATTTATTTTACTGTAAAAAATTTATTTACAGTGAAATCAGAAACAGAAAGGGGTTTATTGCCATTGTCAGTGAACAGAATTCACAAACTTGGAACTTGCATTGGCATTAAGGTGCAACATTCAACAATGAATAATAACAGCAGAAAAATATATGAAAAAAAGGCATGCATAAAATGTAGAATTAACAAATAAAATAAAATAGACTGAATATGTACACATTTTACACCTAGTCAGAATAGTGCAAAAAAAATAAATTGTAGTGTGTTGAATGGTTATTGGTTTAAATAATTACGACAGAGGGAAAGAAACGGTTCTTGTGGCGGGAGGTTCTTGTCCGGAAGGACCATAGCCTCCTGCCTGAGGGGAGTGGTTTAAATAGTCCATGTCCAGGGTGAGAAGGGTCGGCTGTGATCCGACCTGCTCGTCCCAGAGCCCTGGAGACGTACAGGTCCTGCAGAGATGGAAGTCTGCAGAAGGTGATCACCTTCTCAGCAGAACGCACAATGTGCTGTAGTCTCTGTTTGTCCCTGGCTGTGGCTCCAGCGTACCACACGGTGATGGAGGAGGTGAGGATGGACTCAATGATGGCCGTGTAGAACTGCACCATCATCTGCGCTGGCAGCTTGGCTTTCCTCAGCTGCCGCAGGAAGTATATCCTCTGCTGGGCCTTCTTGATGAGGGAGCTGATGAAGGGCTCCCACTTGAGGTCATGAGTGATGGTTGTGCCGGCCGAGATGAGCCCGGCCGAGATGAGATGAGGGTTCGCAAACTTGATCAGTTTTACGGCGTTGTGGCTGGAGGTGCAGCAGTTTGTTTACAGGGAGAAGAGCAGGGTAGAAAGTACAGATCTTGTCCGGTGCGGATAGTCCAAGTGTCTGAGACGTTATTCCCCAGCCACACGCTGATCCTCCTGCACGTGTAAGTGTTGTGTTGTGCACCTCTTGCCCAGAAGCCTTGGCCCCTCTAAAAATCTGGCGGGAAAATTAAGTTGAATAGCCCTGGTAGAGGTTGCATTCACATTCTAGAATTTTATCATGTCGTAATCTCAGATGGGGGGCATGTAACACTATGGGAGATAAACTGTTTTGGAAGAAATTTCCAAAATATAGATTCAGAATCAGAAAACGTTTATTGCCATTGTCAATGGCCAAAATTCACAAACATAGGAACTTGTTAAGGTGCAACATACATTGATGAACAATAATAAAAAACAACATATATGAAATAAAAAAGGGCATGCATTAAAGACATTTAATTCAAATTACTATAGTATAAGATAAACATTGTAGTTAAACTGTAGTTAAAGTGGCAGGTTTTTAGAAGTGTTCATGAGTCCAACGGCAGAGGGAAAGAAACCGTTCTTGTGGCGGGAGGTTCTGGTCCGGAAGAACCGTAGCCTCCTGCCTGAGGGGAGTGGCTCAAATAGACCCATGTCCAGGGTGAGAAGGGTCAGCTGTGATGTAAATCTACAAGCCATCATATTAATCTCATGGTTTAAATTTCTTTAATTGACACACACCCTACCTCAGGCCTACCTCAGGCTACTTCAGGCCCTACCTCAGGGCCTACCTCAGGCCCAACCTCAGGCCCTTCCTCAAGCCACAGGTAACGTGAACAGGCTTCAGTCAATGACAATAATCTACTGATAAACATGACAGAATGAAGCAGGTTCTCTTTGTTTCTGTGCTTGTGTCAGTCCGCAACACGATTGAACTCATTAGAAAGACGATTAGAGACTAAGCACACTAACTAACTAACTCAGAAGATCAAAACATGTGTCTTAATCGTGGTCTTAATGCAGTGCAGTGCAGTGCAGAGTAAATGTGCCATGTGTGATTAATCTTTTATACTTTTGATTACACCACTCATGTCCAAAACAGGTTCCAATCAATCTAGATATGAATTCCCCTTTCCGTTCCATTCTGTTTTTGTTTAGAGGTGATCTCTTCAGTGTTATCGTCTCTGGACAAACGCATAACAAAAGCGTAAACTGGTTCCTTTGTCCGCTGCCCTTCTCTGTCGCCCTTTGACTTGATAATTTACTCTGGGAAGTAAAATATGATTAAGGAACACTTAGAATCTAAAATATTCCCTTTTTTGTGCGCGTGTGTGCAGTTAGTTATAAAAGATTGTTACCAAAATGTATGCCTCTTTTTTATTTTTTTTATTTTATTGTTTTAATTATTTTTTAATATTTGTACAACATTTTAAATATTTGTTACGCCATGTTTCAGATGAAACCATATGAAATGAAATATAGGATACAAATCAAAGACTAGCACGAAAAAGGAAAAAAAGAAGAGAAAAAAGCATTTAAATTCACGATAAATTTATTGTGAAGTTTAAACAACCGGAAGTGTTGGGGAGGATCGTGCAGGATCTTTACTTCCTTCTTCATTTCATTCAGTCAGTGGAGTTTTGCTAAATGCACAGTACTTTAGTCAGATAAAATGTCTCACCAGGGGGAAGAACAAGGTCAGGTCCATGCACGCAAAAAACGACAAGACGATAACGACGAGAATGGTTCCGAAGGGAAAAGAAGAAAAAGTGAAACTAGCAGGTACTACACTTTTATTAACAGTTCAGAAGTAGCTGTGGCTGTAGCATGCAGAAATTACCCTTTGAAATACACTTTTACATATACTATATATGCATTCACATTATCTTGCTCCGTTGTGTTAACATCGGTAAACAGTGGTAAAACTTGACAAAATCACTCAATTTAGTAAGGTTTATCTATGTATGATGTTACAGTTTTCTCTATCTTGAAGCTGAAGTGTATTTTTTTCTTCTTCTGTTTTTCTGTTAAACCATTTTTGTTTTTACCCATTTTTTTATTTTTTTAAAAATATTTATTTAATTGCAAACACACACAAAATAATCAGAGTGAGGAAAACTAGAAAACAAAACAAGACTGAATTTGTGAAAATGTGTCTCAATTGATTTCTTTTTGACACTACCTTCTACACATCTTAATAATGAAGTGTTGGGATGGAATCATATTTTTGACTTTTGAAAACACTGCTAGACGAAAAAAAATAAAATAATATAAAACATATTTGTCCCATTTAGACCAATGTTTATTAGATATGGACATTTTCATCTTTATTATTCCTATGTATAGTAATTTACACAGAAACTTTAAATCGTGTTAAAGCATTTTCCTGTAAATTATTTGTTGATTTACTTTCATGTCACCTGAAATAAAGATGTATGCTCACAGTCAGGTCTCTGTGTGCGTCTGCTTTGTCGTTTCCAGTATAATAAATGAGTCAGAAGCCTGTATTTGGAGCTAATGTTTGTATCTGTGTGCAGGGAGTCGTGTTTGGACCAGCCCATGGATTCCAGCAGTGTCCATGAAGTGGTCAAGTACGGTGACTCGCAGCTCCCGGGTGGGTCTCAACTTCATCACGCTCTATTTTTGGGCACTATACACAAAGAACTATACTCAAGTGGTTTGTGAATTCACATTACACCGAAGTTTTCCCAAAAACCCTGGAATAATATTTGTGGTGCACCTAATTTAAACTGCATCGTGTAAGGTGCAGAGGTACATTTGTTTTAGTGGCTTTAAATAAAATACTAGAAAAAGATTCAGTTGTAGTCATCTGGACACTGTTTTTGTGGAATCTTTTTCCACCATCCAATTTATGTAATATATTTTTTAGGTTAGAAGTTTCGGGCATGTTACCAGAATTCTACAGCTTTTATATCACACTTCATCATTTGTTATTGTCTCACATCGAGACCTGATTAACTGGAAATCACCCAAAGGTACCTCATAATCTGCAATCCAATTGTGGGTCTTATTTTTATTTTACAATAGAGCTTCAGACCCACATTACTGAATTTGCTAATTTCCTATGAACATTGTTTAATCTGCTTTTCACTGTCTCCCTTTCAGGCAACTGCTGTTGTGATTTTGGTCGCAATTTTTAAAAATTAAATAAAATAAAATTTGCTGAGGATGCCATATTGGCAGGGGAGAGATAGCTGTAAAGAGCCTGAATCTTATGAAGAAGTAAATAACAATACATGTTAAAAACTAATCAGATCAAACATTTGTGAGCATCATCAAAAAGTTTCACGAGAGATGTTTGTGGGAAATGTACTTTATTACAAAGCACTGTATTGATAACAGATACTGAAAGTTAGATGTGATCTGATTAAATGATGAAAACATGTTGTGCTGTAACTATGTGCAGCTCTTGTACATGTCACTCCTGTCAATGTAATAAACACACGGAAATAATTGGGTTATATTCTACACTCTACACTCATTTATAGCAGTCATTTATGCAAACAGTGTTTTTGAAAAGCATTTGGGATTGTTTCTCTTCAAACTGCTCCTTCTCTCCAAATGAATAGACCAATCAACAATATACAACGCTAATACAGTTTTTGAATGGCTTTGAGATAAAGGATGAATCATTCCACCATAATCGATTCAAAAACACATTTGTCGCTTAACTAATATAAATCTCTGGTCAATCTGGAACTTTGTAAATCCAGTAAAAGGCTCTGACTTCTTCTGCCTTTGATCATTTGTACATCCTGGTGGACAAAAATTATCCACAATCTCTGAAAGGTCGATAAAGTTTGTTAATTATAGCCGACACAGTTAGTTTCTTTGTGAATTCTCTGCCTTTACCCCTGCCAGGATGGAGTTTTGTGATGCATGCTGGAATTGTCTTTTGTAGACTTTTCTTATCAGGGCAGTGCAGATTTTCTCCAGCTCCAGCTCCAACTCTATTGTTAACCACACCATGTTCTGTTTGCCGAGACAGCAAAATACTACGACCCGGACACCACAGAGCCCGTCATTTCTGGTCTGCACTCCCTGGAGGAGCTGCTGTCCTGGAGGAGGAGTGAGGCCAACCCTTTCAACGTGTCCACTGTCCCCCTGTCCCCCAGAGAGCCGCCCCTGTCCCACACTCCGCTCAGGACACTGGTCTCTCACGACATGATGGGGGGATACTTGGACGACAGGTACGATAACTTTTATTGTGCAGTTATTTTGGTCTAAAAGCTGGGTTCATGTGGGAATCTTTTAACTGTCAAGATGAATGTTTTTAACCTGGTTCATATCTTTGTAATTACTGGGCCTTTTCATATGAAACAAAAACTGGCAGAAATTCTATTATTGCTCAAACACACACACACACACACACACAATTATTGACAGCCGGAAATGTGTCGCCAATCCCGAACGAGTAACGAATCCAGCCTGTCTGAAATGAAATAAGATTAGTCAATGAATAACCTCCCATCACTTAATCACACTACATTATTATTTAAAAGCCTGATTGCGTATTTTAGCCACTAAAATCAAGAATAAAACATACATTTTGGCTGTCCTTGCTACGAGTGGGTTTGCATCTCCACAAACCTGACTCGTCCTGGAAGAGTCTCCTCCTGCTTGTTGCCATGGAAACTTCTCCATCATCATGGAGAATGTTCAGAAGTATGGTTTTAACTATTTCCATGGAATTATGCAGGCGATTCCACCTCTAGAAAGTTACGCCGTGTTCCTTTAATAACTCAACTTTATTACAGGTATTTTTATTTTTCCTTTTTTTAATTATTAAGATTTATTAATATTCTACTAAAATGTACCTACCCTTTTACAGAATGTGTAATATTAAATAGTTTGGATTTGAAAATAATTGCATTAATACATTTTCTGGAATATTTTTCTGAGCTTGGTTGCTAATGGGGTAAATCTTGTAAATCCCTTAATGAAGTTAGCCAAATGCAGGACTCTAGACCAAACAACAAGCTACTTTGTCAAGCTTTTAACCTGCTGTTTCTTCATATAAAAATATTTGGTTTATTTTTATCTTTTGGTGGGTAGGTTGTTATTTAAGTCAGGCCACAGAAGGACAGCAGGAGACAATAAAATGTGTGTATGAAACAAAAAATAACTTAAGCTATGCTTTTGAGGGACGGCCAAAAGCAAAATACAATGCACAAAACATTACATGCATAAACATAAACACTTGACTAAAACACGTTTGAATCCATTTGGCTTTTGTTGTGTTGAGATTCCTACAGGGCACAGACGCTACCCTGCCGTACTCCTTCTACCACTGGCACCACATCGACATCTTCAACTACTTCACCCACAACATGGTGACCATCCCTCCAGGCGGGTGGACCAACGCCGCACACAGGCATGGAGTTCTGGTCCTGGGTACGCACGAGCATCTCCCTGGAGCGTCTCTCTCCATGTTGTTCAAGGGGAATCATTTTGGGCTGGGGTCTTTGGGTTCCAGGGACGTTCATCACAGAGTGGACAGACGGGGCGAAATTCTGCGAGGAGTTCCTGAAGGACGAGGAGTCGTACCGGGCTGTGGCGGACAAACTGGTGCAGATTTGTCACTTCTATGGCTTTGACGGCTGGTTGGTCAACATCGAGAATGAGCTGAGTGTGAGTGTTTTTCTTATGTAGTATCAACTGTATTATGCAATCTCAAGCCTCAGTTCCACAGTTACATGACGTGGTTGCAATCCAGTAAGGATCTATCGAAATCGCAGTTTGAATGGTCACAATTAGCAAATAGTAATGTTTTAAGTCCTCTGCAAAGGTCTTATTCAGTCTAAAGCCTGTAGTTCAAACCAACATGTTCTGAAATACACAACATGATTCTTGTATTAGTATAACAGTTAAAATCTAAATCTAATCGCAACGGCAATGTTATTTTGTTAAAATTGTTCAGGCAGGAAGTGCTCCTCGCTGTTTTTAAAGTCCACATGCCTTCATCAGACTCATTGATTGATGATTTCAGTGTAAATTGCCTTTTCTATCTCACACTTGTGTAGCTATTGTTTTGAGCCTTTCTTATACAGTTTTACCCTTCACAGTTGCCAGCAAGGGGCATTTTATGAAATGTAAAATAGAAATTTAAAAAAAAGTTGCTTCTTTAAAAAGTCCCAATTGATAAATGAAGCCGTGCTCATTATGGATATATAAAAAAACGGAGACTTTGAACTTATTTGAGTTGAAAAACAAATTAATTTAGTAAGATTGTATTTCGCTACAGAAGTGTACCTTGGTTTTGTTGCCACAAGCCTTTCCCTCTTCAAACATCTCTCGGTACATTTAAATTTAGTCTCCCACAAGTTATGACGGGACTGTTTTCATTACCTAACCTGCCCTCGACTCTGTGGAATCCAGGGTTTTGCGTTGAAAACATTTGCATTTGCAGTCAGTCTGGTCGTTTGCTGTGTTCCAGGCGTCCGCAGTGAAGAGCATGCCTCTGTTCCTGCAGTACCTGACAGAGCAGATGCACGAGCGGGTGTCGGGGGCCCTGGTGCTCTGGTACGACAGTGTGGTGCAGACGGGGAAGCTCTCGTGGCAGAATGAACTCAACCAGAACAACAGGTCATCACAGGCACCCCAGGGAGACGGGAAGTGGGACATTAGGCAATCCAAGACATGCAAGAAATACAACTTCATATCATTTTACACTATTTAAGTATTTACACCTTCATATAGATTATATTGTGCAAAAATGTACTTTTATGTGATTGTAAACATGTTTCAATGGTTTTCCTCATCATTTGTTAACTCAGAGATGTATGTTGAGTGATTCATGCATGATTGAGTAATCCTGAAATGTCCTGTAATTGAAGCTTGAGTGCACAGAAAATGTTCGTTTTACCGCCGTGGGGGAAAACAGCCCATTCATTTTATTGTAGAAGAGCTCCTCTGTCAGTAACAACTGTTCAACTACATGAGCAAACACAAACTAGGATTCATATTGTACCAAATATGTCAGCTATGCCAACAACGTGACGCAACTTGACTAGTTATGCACAAAATGCACAGAATCTGAAAGGATTCAAATGGGCAAGAAGTTATGTTTCCTTATTCCTACAAATAAAAATACCCACACCACGCCCCTAACAATGACACGTTGCCGTCTGTATTAACAACTTAGATACTAATCGATACTGAAGCTGTGTAAATACTAAAATAATCACATAAATATGTCGTTTTACAATGTCTTCATCCATATTATACATAAAACATGGTAATATTAAGATAACTAGTTCTGTTATGAAAATGACCCATTCATGAGAATCACAGTCACTAATTCAACTTTCTTCAGACAGTAATGTCATACTTTATGAATGTATGAATATGAATATGTTTTTATGTTGTATGACTTAGAGTTAGATGTTTTTATACCAGTACAGTTCTAATATTGCTTTCAAATGTATGTAAAAAATAACTATAATGGTTATTAAGAAGACATCTTAATTTGATATTTTTTGTATTTTAAATAACTTCTACTCTTTTAGATGTATATAACTTTTTTTATGCCCACGATGGTGCCATTAAATTGTACTTAGGTGGCATCATAAAGTCTTAAAAGGGTCTTAAGTTTCAAACCTAGAGCTACCCTAATATGTACAGAAGGTTTTTCTTTGGGATATGATGATTTCAGTTGTCATTTTTGCTCTTGAACTCACTGGTCAGCTGGGACAAACGGAATGACCCATGGGCACGCAGAGACTGGGACAGCTTAGGACTAAATATTGGGGCTTTTTTCGATGGCAAACCGATCTCGATATTGGCGCGATATACTGTCCACCCTGAAGGATAAACCGTGTGTTCCCTCAGGCTGTTCTTTGACGTGTGTGATGGCTTCTTCACTAACTATAACTGGACGGAGCAGAGCCTGGAGTGGATGAAGGGCTACAGCGCGGTGCAGGGCAGGCAGGCGGACATCTACATCGGGGTGGACGTGTTCGCCCGAGGAGAGGTGGTGGGGGGAATGTACGACACCCACAAGGTACACACACTAAATCTACATCGTACACCGAACCGTGTCAATGTTTACATAAATCGACACTGTGAGGATGGGTGGAGCTTCTGTACACTTCCTGTTTCTACCGCCAGCTTCCTGTGCAAACGTTTTCTGATCCACATTTGACTAAATAATAATCAGTTTTGATTTGTAAATAAACTAGAAGTGGGTTGCTCTGATCGTTCTGATCACTTTAGAGTCTCAAAGTGAGTGGTTTTACTGGACACGGCTGATGCTAGGTGCGCTAGCTTTAGCTCACAACTTTTAGCATGTAGTGTTTTGCTTTTGTCTGCAGTCCTTGTTGTGCGCTAAGGATCATAAATGTAAAATCTTATACAATTCTCCTGTCTGTGGTGTGCACTTTTTGTTCACGTTCATATAAGACTCTGAAACCCTGTAGTGTGTCCTGTAAGCGAGCACGCAAACACTTTTATTGCACTGATTCACATACAGAACATCATTAATGGCTGTTTTATACAAAAGTATAGTCTAACAAGCCCAAATTCTTAAGCACATCTCCTTGGAGACAAATAATTGATGCCACCAAGCAAAGTTACAGGTCAGATCTGTGGAGAGGCGACCACTCACTGGAAGAATGCAGAGAAATAAAACGGAAGTTTTTCAAGGTATATCAGAGCAATAACAACATCTGTAATAGAATAAATGTGAATTAGATATGTTTAATGCCATACCGTGGAACATTTCAGGCAAAGCAATAACATTCCCATGGTGACAAGCCGCTGACCCCCCTCCGGAAAAGTTACATCGTGCACTTTTAATTTATGAATTGAAAATTGGAGGAGGTGGTGGATGACAAATGATGTATTATGTAAGTGTAAATTTAGTGTAAAGTGTAAATTTAGCATGTCCCTGTTAAAGTGCATATGACATGGTTGGACATGAGCAGCAACACAGGCCACAACTGTTACCTAGCAACCATACTGCAAACAAGGGCCAAAATCCATATAAATAAGTTATGATTTGACAAATAAATAATACATGGTATTTTATTTATATATATAAAATATTTTATATATATATATATATATAAAAAATATTTTTTATATATAATATTTTTTATATATAATATATAATATATATATTATATATATAATATATATATATAATTAATATATAATGTGTCTGAGTTGTGTACATTTTCAACGTTTATGTGACTGATGTAAAACTATGATAAATGTTCGTCACAGTTTCTATCCTACCAAAGCTAACTAATAATTAAGAAAAACAGAAGAAGCTGTCATATGCACATTTAAGCTAACGATGGCGTACATTTCCTTAGCGTCAGTGAGCTCCAGACTGCTGTAGGTCTAATCCCATGACCTCTCTGTCTGTGAGTGAGCGTTTTGTCCCCACTGCCGCTCTGATGGCGCCGCCCACAGCCCAAACCCAAGCTTTGTGAGGGAAATGTTCCTCTGTGGGCTGCCAACAACCGACAATGTGGCTCTGAACAGCTGAATGCTTCTGCGTCAGCCTCCTGATGAACAGCTGATTGTGTGGTCAGGCAACAATAGGCCTCGACCCCCAGGACCCTCCAGCAGTGTGGGGAGTAAGGCATTTCGGATTAGAATGTGTGGAACTCATTCAAAACTCAAACTGCCATACCTAAAGGAACATCTATCTGTTGGTGTCATGTTGATGATTACCATGCAGTTCATTTGAAAACAATATTTTGCAAAATGCATCATTAGATCAGGGCGAAATGGGTCAAAAATGGAATCGCGAATCTGCTGTTTTGATGAGACTGTCATATTGTGATTCAGTGTTTTTCTCTCTCCTGTTGGTCAGCTTCTGTCAGAGTGGGTGACAGGTGGATTAAAACCATCACAGTGAAGTGAACTCTCAAAAGCAGATGAATCATGGTAAAATTATAATTGTGATCTAGGCTCTAAAACGTCATGTAGAATATTTTTTGGGACATATTGCCCACTCCCATTTAAATGATACAATGTGAAATAACAAAGGCATATACTGCACCTGTTGTAAAGCTCAGTGGGACTTTCCTGATTAAATCAAATAGATAAATAATACATTTATCTTGCATTTATTCAATTGCCAGTGTATTTATTGCTCAAAAATACCTTGAAAAACCTGCATTCTTACTGTGAGCGGGCTCGTCTGTCCACAGAGCTGACCTGTAACATGACCTTGTAGCCTCACCTCACAACATGCCTTTTAATTCTATTTTGTCTTAATCTTTTGAATAAGTTTTAGTTTTGTCTCCACATTCCTGTTTTTAATGTGACAATATTAGTGTAATCCACGTACACCGCTTCAGAACTGTACAAAATTATCTTATTATGGAGCAATTATACTTCAAATACAGTCAAGGCAAAGTTTAGCAGAGCAGCATCAGGTTGAGACCTGTTGTGAATGTAGCTTGTATTCTTGCATAAACGGACTCTTCAAGAATCCACCTGACTTCAAAACCGATAAAATAGATATTAAGATATATCATTGTGATACAATATGTAAATCACAAGTCCTAGTTTAAGTTCTAATCAGCAATGACTTTATATTTATGCTTCATTTAGGTTTTATTATCAGAAATAATCTTTTGATCTAAATTATGACTAAAATAACTATTTGATAAAGCCAGGATAAATGTTTTTTCTGTGTGTGTGTGTGTGTGTGTAGGTGTATGTATGTGTGTGTGTGTGTGTGTGTGTGTATATCAAATTAAAGCTATATTTTAAAAAGAAGTTATTGTGATGTCATATGAAGTTAATATTCACAGATCCTAAAAGTTTGAACTGTTGCACTTGTTATTCTCGGGAAAACAAGCGTGGTTTTGGGCCTTACATAGAACTTAAACTTTTATACTATGACTATTCATCATACCTTGCATCTTTAAGTACCTGTCTGTTCCTCACGGTCCATGTTGTTGAACAGGCTTTAGAGATGATCCGAAAGCACAACTTCTCGGCTGCCATCTTTGCTCCAGGCTGGGTGTACGAGACTCAGGAGAAGACAGAATTCAGACACAACCAGGACAAGTCAGTGCTGAAAGTTGCAAATCAAATCTAAGCTGACATTTGACAGTTCTAGTTGTGTAACACAGAATTCTATGTTGTATGCAGGTTCTGGGCTCTCCTGTCAGACCACCTGCCCCTCCACAGACCCGTCTCCTCTCTCCCCTTCACCTCCACCTTCTGCCAGGGCTTTGGGAAGAGCCTTTACTGGAGAGGAACGGTACTACACCACTATCCACTTAGGGAATGACTGCATACAAATATCAAAATTTTGCCAATAGACATTAGATTTATTATTGCTGATTCCAGATTAAGGATTATAAAATGTAGTTGTTTACATGTAGTCACAAACGTGTTTCAGTTTAGTTTATTAGGACAATGTGCAGTTTCATTAAAAATATGTCTGCACCAGATTTAGCTTCAAGCTAATTTCCATCTGCAGTCCTCACAAAAATACATTATAACAAGTATAAAGTGCAATACAAATATAAGTGCTTATCTCCAGACCTCACAATCTAAAATACAGTACAATGAAACAATAAAGTGCAAATACAAATACAATCTCCAATCCTCTCTATAAAATACAGTACAATAAAACGATAAAATGTAAACAAATACTAACTCCAGTCCTCACAGTATAAAATGCAGTGCAAAATACAATAAAGTGCAATACAAAAACATAAATACATTACATATTATTCAGTAGGGCTGCACAATATTGCAAAAAAACATCTCTAAAATATCTATATTTATGATACGATTATTGATATTGCAAGGCAATAACAACACAAGGTTCTCCATATGTGTGCTGTGACTTAACCACTCGAATGGGCTATTTTTAAAGTTAAATGCAAAAAATAAGTAATTTTTAATCATCTTTTCCTTATAAGGCCTTAATTTAGTCTTGATTTAGTCTCTGTTCCGTTTTTTTTTGTCTTGTAATTAAGTAATTTAACTAGTGATCTAAGTAAATTAACTATTTCTAAACATATTGTGCAAAATGATGTGCCAAAAATATTGTGGTTTAACAGGCGGTGGTTTGGGCGGGAGTCAAAACAGACGTGGCAGCGCCGATGGCCGTACGTCGACCTATTTTAGGAGGAATACAGACTATTTTGTTTGTACATCTGATTGAGAAAGAGGACTGTGCTTTTTTTTTTTTTTTCAATTTATATTTTTCTGCATTCTGTCACTGCACTGTAGCAGTAACGCTTTGACCAATCGGTGTGAAGTTTTTTTTTCTTTACGTCCCCACGGCTTTCGACGAAAGCCTTCCCAGATTCAATTCAGAGACACAGATCAGTCTGGTGTGAGCCAGGTTAAAAAATAAAAAATAAAAAAAGGGCTTCCAACATGAATGTTCTGAACATAGACAATGGAAGCTTTCAGGACGTGTTCACACTTGATCTGCTCTTGAAGTGAACTCTGGTGCATTTAAGGTAAGTAAATTTTCTGGGTACATGTGAATGCGCTATTAAAGAGGTCTCTGTACAGTAGCTTCAGCTCCTCAGCTTTCCTGAAGGGGGTGCACATGAGCACACAATGTGCTCATGACAGGTTGGACGACTCATTGAACTAAAATGCAATTAAGATAAATATATTTTGAATTTGGCAAAAAAAAAGGAAAACATTATCACAGAATAGCAAATTTTTTAGGTTTATAATTTCACTTCCTGTTTGTAATTGACGACATCACACTATGAAATTACCAACCATTGGCCAAAATTCATCTAATGTCACAACTTCTTTTTTATTTGACAAATAAAAATATGAGAGCAACTTAATTTTTTGGAATTAATGTTTAGAGAGTCAAAAAATGTGTTTCTTTGTGTAAATTATGCCTAAACTTTGACTGGAATGAGTGTCCGTAGTGTGTTGTCACTTCCTGTCATTTTCTACAGATTTTTCAAAATTTTCTGCACATATACCTGCTTGATTGGAGTAAAGATATCATTTATATTTACAACAGGTATAAGTACACCAAATAAAGTCCAAATTAGAACATTGTAAGAATGTAAAGTCATAGGCACTTTAAGACTTGCATGGTGGAAAGAAATATAAATTCGTGCACCTAACAACAGGTTATAAGAGATGCCAATTTGAATCTTATCCATTTCTGGTGTCCTTTGTATTCAGAGTTATACAAATCTTGTCTTTTCTATCTAACATGCTGACACACTGCTATAATAATAATAATGATGATGATGATGATGATGATGATGATGATGATGATGATGATACTAATGATACTACTTTTACTTTTACTATAACTGTTATTTGTTTTGTACTTTACATTTCAAGGAAATTTCAAAGTGGGGTCAGGAGCTCGCTGAGGTAGGCAGGGGCGGTTCTGTGTAGGCACTGCAGGTGAGGAGGCCGAGTTTATAATGAAATTTATAGTGGATGAGCAGCTGATGAAGGGAGTGGAGAACAGGTGTCATATGGTCATATTTGCGCGTCCTCATCAGCCCTGGCCGAGCAATTCTGAATGTGCTGGAGCTTCTGCGATCTCCTGCCAGAGATCCTGATGAGGAGGGCATTGCAGACATCAAGTCTAGAGGAGATAAAGAAATGGATCCGTTTTTCAGCATCAGATTGTGAAAGAAGGGGTGGAGTTTGTTGATGTTTTTGAGATGGAGAAAGGACACTTTGGAGAAGAGCCGCATGTGATTTTCAAATGAGAGGTTTGAGGTAGGTTTGACTCCTAGGTTTGTGAGTGGAAGACTGGGAATATTGTGGCCAGAAACAAGAATAATTGTGATGGAGGATGACTGAAAACGGCTTCGGTTTTGTTGCTGTTTAACTAGAAAAAGTTGTCCGCCATCGATGCCTTTATCTCCTCCAGACAGGTGTGAGGTGCTGACTGCAGGGCTGAGGTGGATGTCGAGTCCATTTTCATGTATAGCTGTGTATCATCAGCATAATGGTGAAATAACACCGTTTCTGGATTACGTGACCAAGTGGGCGCATATACTGTAAATAAAAAGTGCTTGTGTGTGGACCGACCCTTGAGGCAAACCACAGATGACTGTGTGGGGCAGTGATTTGGCCTGTAACCACATGCTCTGTTCTTTCTGAGAGGTGTGACCGGAAACCAGCTAAGTGTGTGGCCAGAGAGTCTGATCACACGTTGGAGCTGATGGAGCAGGAAGTGAATGGTGGCTCAGTCACTTTAGTTTGTTTGACTGAACTCAAAAGTTTACATGAACCAGAACGACGTAATTGGTGTGGATTTTCTCCAGAGGTACACAGAGTACTTAAAACCAAGTGTCCCTCAATCATTGCCATTTAATTTTTTTTTAAAAAGTCTGTACTCTGCTCCAAACCACATTTTACGTACTTTTTACTGACATAGGATTGGCTGCGGACCTCTCCATTAACATTAACCCCCAAATTTGACCATTTGAGATGACTCATTCTTGATTGGGATTCAAATTTGATTAATTGCATAGCCCTATTTACAATGTACTCCATGGGGGATTTTAAAAACTCATTTACAGGAATAAGTCAAACACCCCAGCTTGTCTCGATTGCTTCTCCAAACCTGATGTTTGTGGTTTTCACCTGCCACTCATGGTTCACTCTCTGTTTTATTGCTAGTTTATTCCTGACTGAACTACCTCATTGCATTATTATAACACAATAGAATGGAAGTAATATAGTCACTGTCATTATTGGTTCTTTGTTTCATAACTCGAATCTTTATCAACACATTCATTGTACAATTATTTAAGTGCCAGATTTGAACAAGCAGTTTACAAGAGTTTTGCTGACATGAATAATTTTTTGTGTTCCAGAAGGAGAGTGAGAGGTCCTGGTTCCACCTGAGTGCCCAGCAGGTTCAGCCTGGGTTCCGCAGCTCTAAAGAGGGCCGGGCCTGGTTCAGGACTCGGGCGTGTCCGGACCAGGTGTGGAGTGGAGGCTCGTCTCTGCTCCTCGAGGGCCTCATCCCTGCAGAGCAGACGACTGCTGTGTGTGAAGGGTGAGCTCACTATCGCTGTCTGAAGGCCAGTGTGGCGCTCACGCTAAGTTATTCTCATGTTCTCCCAGAGTCCTGTCTCTCCATGTGCCCTTGGCCTCCTCCACCCTGGTCTGCCTGGTGTATAAAGCTTCAGATGGAGTTTCTGTGGGTCTGGAGATGACTACACATGAGCCAAATGAGGACAAATGTGAGTAACTGAGACACCATCTTGTTGTGAAAAGATGAATGGCAAAGTCTTACAGTACATGGAGATGCAGTGACTGTTCTGGAGTCTTAATTGTAACTCCCAGTGAAGAATTATCTACATTGACACAGGCCAACAAAAACTGGGGTACCTGACTTTATTTGAAATAAGTGCAAAACCTGGAACAAGGAGTCTCAAATATTGCTAAAATACTGTATGTTTTGAGATGAGAGCGTGCACGTGCTGGGGTCGCTTCACCCTGTGTCACTTCACCGTCTGAAAAAGCTGTCTGTACTGCATGTCCTCCCTTCTCTCTCATCCCCCATTTCACACTTAACTTTCCTGTCTATGAAAGCCTTCGGGCCCAAAAAAAATCATAACTTTAAAAAAAAAAAGCTGTGCAAAGCCTTGTCCTTTAACATGATCAGTTTCCTTGGTCAGCTCCTCTCACAGACGCAGTATGTTCTGGACTTCTCATTGAAGCTGGCCTTCTTGGCTTCTATTTAAGCCTGTGTGTGTGTGTGGACGCATAGTCGAGCTTGAATAGGGTCCCGGACTGATGGTAAATAAACTTCTACTGCCTCAGACATCCAGAGTCTCCAGCCCCTCCTTACAACTTTAGGACTCAACATTTATTTTCCTCTAACAAATATAGTGATGTGCCAAAAGATTTGTGAGAAATATGAGCTATTAGATTTAAATGCATACTTCTTCCTTTCATGTATAGCTTTAATACTGACGAAATGAATGTAATATGCCATGGTCAGTGGCTGTGGTTTCATGTGCACTCAACATCTGATTAAGATGATTTTTGGAGTTAAAAGATTATTAAAATGATATGCAAACAGCAAAATGATCTGATTTCTTTCTGATCTTGATCCCTCTGGTTACTCACATCAGATATTGTGGTGTTTGCATGTCATTTAAATAACAAAGAGATCTGATAATGATCAGATTTTGGTGTGCATGCATAACGCAGAAGTAATCCAGCAACTCTGTGTTGTGTGCATCACCATAGCAATGGGTAAACAATAGATCAGCTTGGTGTGCTTCTTGGTCGCCAAGTGGATAGCACACGTGCGCTTCATGTGATCAACCTGCAGCGTCGTGAGTTACAATCCGGCTCTCGAAAATTTGGTGAATGCCTAGTCTCATCCCCATTTCACACTTTCTGTCTAACAAAGCCTACAGGCCAAAGAAAAAGACTCATTTCAGTTTGTGGTTGTCGTATAAGCACATTAAACAACTTGGAGCCGTGCGTTTTGCTGTTTCAATGCAGTTTGGTGAAACATCACAACGTAGGTTAAATTATAACATATTCATGAGCTGAACTCAAAGATATGTAACTTTTTCTATTTACACAAAAGTCCTACTTCTCTCAAATATCTGTCAAAATCTGTCAGTACTAAGTAAGTCATATTAATATTGATAATCCATCCCTCTTGTGGCATCAAGATGCACGCATGAATATTGCACAGGTGTGCCTTAGGCTGGCCACAATAAAAGGACACTCTGATGTTCAGTTTTGCTTTACTACGCTGTCGTATACGCTGATCCAGAGCATCATAAACATGCTCTATGGGTCACATGTCCATGGTTGTGCCATTTATCCTCAACCATCCCCTCATGTTGCACATGTTGAAGGATCTGCACACAATTCCTGGCAGATGTAAACATCTAATGTTTCTATTTTATATGGGTACAACCATCAAGAGTTATTTAGGTTATTTTACACCTTTTAAGGTATGAGACAAATCTATAGGTCTGACTATACGGATGGTTGTATACAATGGTTGTAACTTGTCCCTTCTCTGTGTCTGCAGTAACAAGTGTGTCCCCTGTGGCTCTGGATGAAGGACATGATTTAGCCTCACAGTTTTCTCAGCTCTGTGCCATTCACAAGGATAATGAATGGACATTAAAGTAAGGACGTTTTTTTATTTTCCCAAATTATATTATCTTGAGCAAATTCATGTTTTAAAATTCAACAAATTATTTTAAATTGTAAGTCCATAGTATAAAACACAAACTGATTTTTGTGTGTGCATATTATTTGCTTGAACATGATATAGTGCCTGTATCTTGACCCGTTTGACTTGAGTGAATCCTGTGTCTGGTCTATTCAGGTGTGCTCTGCTGGAGGCAGAGGGCAGCTCTCTCAGGGATCTGTGTGTGAACATCAGCAGAGAGGGAGAGCCTCAGGACATGGCCTTCTCCTGCAGACTGGGACAAATCATGGTATTCATCTTTACACTCATTCATTTATCTCTCGTATACTACTAAAAAAATAACAAAAACTCCCCATTGATGCAAGAAAATGTCCACACAAACCAACCAAAACGACTTAAAAAAAAGAATGTTTTCCTTCATTGCCTGCCCCTAATCCCTCTGGACTTGTCTGTCTCAGCTGGTGGACGTCTCCCGCCTCCAGTTGCCCTCAGAGAGTATCCAAGGCCTGTGCATCTACGACGTGGTGTGGTTCCAAAGCCCCTCTGGGGATTCCCACGCTCCCAGGCTGCTCCTGAACGCCACACTGCGCTGGAGCTTCAAACCGGAGCTGGCGTGTCACTACAGGGTGCACTGGCGGCGGCTGAGGGGCCCGGGCCCTCGGGTCACGGCGGGGCCGCTGCAGTTCGTGGCCCGGGCGTACTCTCACGTGTTCAGGGTGACGGAGCTGGCTGTCCCCGCCCCGCCCGGCCTGCTGGAGCTGCTGGTGGAGCCCGTGCTGAGGAGCGGCTTCCTCCTGCCTGAGAGCCGGTGGGGCCGGGCGCGTCTCAGCTACTCCAAGCCCCTCACGCAGGAGCACTCATGAAGGACGGGGCCACAACGGGACATTCTATACAGAGACTTTCTTACTTATCGGAGAAAACATATCATGCTTTTTAATAGTATTCAGTAATAAACTGTCACCGTTTATTATTTCACATTTTATACATATTAATATTGCAGTGTTGAGAAGTATCAGAGTACAAAAGTAAAAGTACTGTATTTAAAGGACACATATTATGCAAAGCTGGCTTTTTTGAGCTTTTAACCATGTTGTTCCCTCATTCACACTTTTTTGATGAATCCTGTTTAGTAAGTCCTCTTCCTCTGAGCCTCAAACACTTTGTTTCATATTTCCTAGTTTTGTGACGTCATATTTAGTGCTGCGAGATATTCTGTGTTGTTTTTTTAATCCATAAATCATCACCAGAGTTGTTCACATTCATTAAAACTGGTTCCAGCATTAGCATTCTGGGGGAAAGCTAGGTTCGTTTATCTCCCCTCTGCTGCCAGTAGATGGAGCTCTAACTCAATGTGAGCACTGCACTCGACCAATTATTTTAAGTTCTAAAACATGAGCTGCCAAAGGAAAGGTTTAAAGGACAATAACAATACAAGTAATACAGAATATTTGACCTTTCATTTTTAGGTACTTTACTTTTATGTCACTACATTTAAGAGCAGATATCTTTACTTTCTACTGCAATACATTTTTGAAAAGGACTGAAAAGTAAAGTACTTTTCTTAAGAGTTTGAAACGCCTGAAACAACCATGACATCCTGCCTTAAGATTTTGAGTTAAAGACTAGATTTTGACAAAATAATCGCCTCGATAAATGAAGTTATTGATTCAGCTTCTTCCTTTGACCAAAAATCTGCACAATTCTTCATCAGATCACAACATTTGACGCTTAAATAGTTCTCAAACTCTTTTTCAACTAGTCCTTCAGTACTTTTAGTGAGATTTTTTTTATTGAGTAATATTTTTGCCCTTGTATCTGTACTAAAGTAACAAATGTGAGTACTTCTTCCACCACTGCAATCTTGATCTAAAAAAAGCATCAAAACATCTTTATTAACGGGCATCATAAGCACTGAAATTATTGTTTGTCTTCAAAGTTACCATTAATAACCTCATGTTTAGTCCTCATACATTTGTCTGAAATGATAACTTTTAATTTGATTTGTCCTGGATCTGTCCAATGCAACTTGAATAAGCAAGTAGTGACATTTGTGGTGGTGTCACAGCTGTTTACCTAAGATTCTGAGTATATCATTTATAATGCAGCCTTCCAATGCAAAGTTTAAAACTGGAGTATTAAAGGATTTGAAACTACTGCTTTCAATTCTTTAAATATTCTTGTTGTGATCAATATACTATATGTAATGCACTTATTGTCAAATAAATGCCTTAATGCACTTTTAAATAAATAGATTGCTCACAAAACATACAAGTTTACTTTGCAATAAACGCTTTTGCTATCATGATGTTTGCTAATATTACTATTAGTATTGGTATTACACTTCCATTTGTACTTCGACCACATGCAGAGATGACGCTGTGGCACAAAGAGTTACTAAAAACAGCTTTATTGATCCTTTGGTTAAAATCAGAAGAGTGATTTGATTTAAAAAGAATAAAAATGACAATGATGTGATCGTCAGTGCTGCTCCAGGCAGCAGAGGTCACTGTGGGTCAGGGTCACGAGGTCAGAGGTCAGGAGGTCTGCTGAGTGATCATCTGCAGCATCTGTAGAGCCATGGCGCCCTGGTCTGAGGGGATCTGCAGACACACAGACACTTAGTCAAACTTTTTCTGGCGCTCCCCCACAGCCTCGAGAAATGATCAAGTATGATCAAATAAAACAATACAAATTAAAACGATATTATTGCATATTAGCCTGAAATAACAGTGATAATTAGAGTTCAAATAGGCTAAATTACATTTATTTTTCATTGTCATTCACGGTATCTTTCTTTGGTTTATGCTTTGAAGCTGAAGAAATGGCACCACACAAAGCCTCTCTGAGTGCTCTCCTCTCCTGTCTTTTCTGCTCAGCTACGCAGACAGGGCAGATCAGCTGGGCAGACAGGGCAGGTCAGCTGGGCAGACAGGGCAGGTCAGTCACCTGTCTGCAGTGGGACAGTGCAGAATTGGCGCTTCACTGTGGAGAATGAGGCGTTTCAAGGAGAACACGCACTCGTTACTTCTCGTCATTGTGGATCACTTTTACCTCCGGGGGTCCTCGTCCGTCACAGACTACTATCTGCTGCGCATATGTTTTACATTTAACACGAAAAGCACATGAGTTCAAAGCGGAAAGGAGGTGACTGCACACTAATTCTCAAAGTTACTCAAAAAGGGGAGGGAGGAAACAAGCGCGAAGGGAACCAGAACAGAAGTACTTGCAGAAGGACAGAGGAGAGACAGGAGAGACAGAGGAGGGACAGAGGAGGGACAGAGGAGGGACAGAGGAGGGACAGAGGAGGGACAGAGGAGGGACAGAGGAGGGACAGAGGAGGGACAGGAGAGACAGAGGAGGGACAGAGGAGGGACAGAGGAGGGACAGAGGAGGGACAGAGGAGGACAGAGGAGGGACAGAGGAGGGACAGAGGAGGGACAGAGGAGAGGACAGAGGAGGGACAGAGAGACAGAGGAGACAGGAGAGACAGAGGAGGGACAGGAGAGACAGAGGAGGGACAGGAGACAGGAGAGACAGAGGAGAGACAGGAGAGACAGAGGAGGGAGAGGACAGAGGAGAGAGACAGAGGAGAGGAGGAGAGACAGAGAGAGAGAGGAGAGAGGGAGAGACAGACAGTTCAGGGACAGTTCAGGGACAGTTCAGGGACAGTTCAGGGACAGTTCCACAAAGCTCACCATGTGTCCAGCCTTGAGGATCCAGTAGAAGGAGAAGTTCTTGTGCGTCTTGTAGAAGGCTCCGGTGGCTCCAAGAGAGGCGGGGTCGTCCAGTGGAGTCCAGCGCACTTTATTAAAGTACGGAAGCCCCTCCCACTTCAGTGCCTTCACCCACAGCTCCTGACCTGCACACACACACACACACACACACACACAGAATATTATAGTCTAATCATTTGCAATGTTTTAAATGATCAATGTTGCTCTTCCTTCTGCTCCACTTCATTCATTTTTTTGTATGTTTATTTGTCACTGATTATGTATTTTATATGTTATGAAATATTAAAAAATACACAGAATATTCATCTGATACATTTGAACACACACTCTTTTATTGTTAACTAGCTGTGTGTGCCGTGTGCTGAGAGACGTTTGTTACATTAGAATCATGCCACATTTCTTTATTTTAGAGGAAAAACCTAATCCTTCAGCACAAATTTGATTAGAATTTAAATATCTATCTTTAAAAAAAAAAAAGATTTAGGTCACTTTGCCCATTTTGCAAGTTCTGGAGCATTTCACAGAGTAGAAAATTGAAAAGGTTTGGTTCACGAGATATCATAACATTTTAAACGGTTTATTTTTTAAATCATATTTTTCCTCGTTTATGGTTCGTATCTCTGTAATTACTGGAACTATCCACGTGAAACAAAAACTGTCACAAAGTTCAATGTCTTCTCTGTCTGGACTAGCAAACTAATGTGAATATGTGAATTTGGCACGTCTGTGGACATAATCCCAGACAAATATGAACACATTTCAACATGAATGGGATTCCGCTTAGGTCATTTCTTTCAAAAATAGAATTGCTCTGAAAAAAACAAAACTAAAAAAATAACTATAGCTTATATACAATACAGAAGAACTAGATTTTACGTTATATTGCAAAAATGATTGTGAATATTGTTTTCTCCAATTTTAGGGCAAATGGGCAAATAGAAAATAAACAAACAACAACAATGTCATAAGTTTCTGAGTCACACAAACCCATGGTGTCGACGATGAGGTCCAGCTGTCCGTTGTAGACCGTCACGTTGACCCCAGCAGACAGCAGCTGGTCCACGATGTCCACCACGGGCCTCATGAAGTCTCCGGCCATGTTCCGGAACACTGCCCCCGCCTGGCCTAAGCACGCACACACGCGCGCGCACACACACACACACACACGCAAACAGGACATACTATAGTACTGAAGTAAGAGGACAGTTGCATTAGAATAGCTGTTTTTGTGACGGAGAGACGCTGCAAGTGAAAGGAAAAAACTAAATATAAAGATTAGAATCCAAAAAAAGTTTGGTCATTAAATACCGGCATATAAAAAATATATTTATGATAGAATAAGTGTAAAATGAGTGAGATATCAATTTGAAACATTTCTGTAGTTTTGTAGTAAATGTATAAAGTTTTTCATCATAATGTTTTTGTATAATAAATTAAATGTGTCTTAAGTAAAAAAAATGGCCCAAACTACACATATCTGGGACATATAAATCTGGACAGTGGACAAAGCCAGGTGTACATTTCTTGCTTCATTTTGTTAAAAAAAAAAAACAATGACAGAAGGCCTTTTGGATCTCCTTTTTCGTGTTTGAGTAAACTAGATCGTGAAAATTTGCCAAACAGGTTTTTAGTACAACCAGTCAAAATCTTGTCAAGTCCAAGTTTGGTGTGTGTAGGTGCAGCTTTAAGGCCTGATCTTTATTTCTCTCTGAATCCACTTCATCCATAGAACTCTAAGCTGCTGCCTTACCTCCCCAGGTGACGTTCTGAGGGATCATGCCCAGCTTCTTCCTGATTGGTCCGTTCATGAGCTCACTAAGCGACTGTTTGTGGAGGCGGCTGACGTGGCGCCGGAACTGAAGAGCTGTCGGAGAACACACGGGTAAACGGGAGTGTAAATGAGGATGACGATTCATGGCTTCCAGAGTCACATCAGAGTTCCTCACATATGAAGTCTTCTCCTGGGCGTGCTCTCACTTTCTCGTCTGCGTCTTGGGTGAGGATGTTGTAGAAGTTGACATTGTTGGTGTTCTGTCATGAAGATAAAGATAAAGCATTTTTGCAATAACAGAACAGTCTTATTTTCACGTTTTAAAACAGCAAAAGCATTTTCTATAGTTGGAATAATGTTAGAGTTGTAGAAGTCGTTTGGTCGATTGAGTCGTCGATTGTCTCTGCCTGTTAGTGCTCGTTCAAAGTCAAAAACAGACAGCTGTAACAGAGATGCCTGCTCCTCTCACCTTCTCCACCACAGACTCGGCCAGGGACCAGAGCTCAGTGGCCTTCAGGAAGTGGCCCTGCTCCACAGCGTCCTGCACCTCCTGGGCCACTCCGCTCACCTCGGCCAGCCCGGGGTCATCCAGGAGGGACTAAAGCACACAAGAGAGGAAGCTTTGAATATATACCACCTTACACATGTCAACACAAGACAAGAAAACTAACTAAAAGACTTTATGTACACAGACTCCAGTGTGGGTTTGGCTCAGGACCCACGCGGGTTACTTGCAGTTACTCTTGCGGTTACTCTAACTCTGATCCACTGAGGTCCGTTTTTGATGAGCGTCACCCAGATTCACGTGGTTTTGCGCGAGAACACTTGTTTAATGACCTGGACAAAGGACAATCTGCTGCTTGTTACGGTGAAATGTCACTTTGAAGAGGCGCGGCTTATCAGACCTGCAGTTTGGAACAGGAAGTCAATGGACCTGTTTCTGTTACTAAGTCATTTCAGATCAATATTAAGGTAACATTGAACAAAATGTAGAATTATCATCTACTTATATCAATATGTACCAATAAGTACATCCAAAAAGCGCATGTCTTTTTAAAAAGCGCATGTATCTGATGTAAACAGTGTCTGCGCACACTGGTGTGTAATGTGTGTGTAAGTGAGTGAGTGGTTCCTTGAGGTGGAAAAGCGCTACAGTATATAAATGTGAACATTTTGATTTACCGTTTACCAAAGTATGGCCCATAAACAGACTTGAAAGAAAATAGAGTACGTATTCTTTTGACAGAATAATGAAGGTGCACTATGCAACTTCTCAGTCTCCATGCAGACGTTATTGCTTTGTCTGGATTCTAGACTCTAGAATGTTCCACAGTATGGCATTAAAGTCAACAACTCACAATAAGAATGCATGTATTACAAGGCATTTTCAGCAATACATTTTTTGTAATTGATCCAAATGCAAGAGCATTTTAGGCAAAGCAATAACATCTCCATGGCAAAAGTGACATATTGCACCTTTAAACATGCTCTGGAAATCTTTCAGGATTTGGTCATATACAGCATTCTGGGGTACGTCATGACTCTTTTCTCTTTTCAAAATAAACAAAGAGGCAGTTTCTTTGTTAATTGTGCTTTAAGGCTATCTGGCAAACTAAGAATAGCTTTTTGCTTGAGTGAAATCATCATCGCCATTATCATCATCAATAAATGTGTCATGTACTTACAGTGGTGTAGAGGTAAGGCCCCCAGGTCATGACAGAGTCTAGCACAGCAAAGAAATACAGAACAAAATTAGGAGTGGGTTATACTGACAAAAATGAATCCCTCAATTTCTTCTTGCATTATCAAGCTAACAATATTCAGACCATATTTTCCCAATGCATCAGAATGAGCTAAAATGAGTTCCATGAATCGCAAAAATGTGAATGGACCATAAAACGACCCACAAAAGTGCAGAAATATCCCTTTACACTCTTGTTTGACGATAGACAATAGACTCACCAAACAAATCAAACTATTGATATTGTAAACGTTTCGAAACATCTCCCACCTCCAAATATAATACGGTTTGATAACAAGTATGAGTTTCTGCTATTAGCAACTAGTGGCAGTGCTGGGAGAGAGAAATTCAATTGTGTGGAACATAACATGGACTCAAAGTTTCTGTTCTGGTTTTTTTTTTTAAATTTTTATGGGAAAGCAGTTGAATGACATGCAAAGTGAGGGATGAGTCATTTCGATTTAGAGTTTATATAGTCTACATTAAACTTAGGACTGTACATTTGTGAGGGAAAGATTATCATTGTGAATATTTTATTTCACATAAAACCGTGCACGGCAAAGCAAGCATTTTAACAGCAACAATCGTAACAGTAGCCTCCTTTTTACCGCATTATATTTCAAAGACTAACCTAATCATTCATATGTAATAACTTGATACTGACCCAATGGGGAAATCCAGGAGTCTCCAAGTGCCACGCCGGCAAAGTTGCATTTTATGGATCCTCGTGCAATAGCCTGGAGTAACAAAAGAACTGTTAACATTTTTTACACTCATTTGGTCTTACTGGTAAAAAAATAAAATAAAATAAAGGGGCCAAGTTGTCCATGAGTCACATGTTAAAATTAGAAGTACTGTGGCACGCTCACCTTAGTCAGCTCCATGGAGATCGCAGCGGCCATCTTTCCTCCGTACGACTCAGAGAAGATGTAAAAGGGAATGGTCTGCAAGGAAATTAGGATTATTCTTGTACACTTCAAAAAATATGAAAAGAACAAGTAAAAGAAAGATTTAGATTGGGTTGGTTTGGGCATGTGCAGAAGATGCTGAGGTTAGAGTAAGCTGCCCGAGGCCAAGAGGAAGACCAAAGAGAAGATTTATGTAGTGAAAGATGACATGAAGTTAAGAGAAGAGAACGGACGGGAGAGGGTCAGAAGGAGCAGAGAACGCATGGGAGAGGGTCAGAAGGAGCAGAGAGCGGATGGGAGAGGGTCAGAAGGAGCAGAGAGCGGACGGGAGCGGGTCAGAAGGAGCAGAGAGCGCACGGGAGAGGGTCAGAAGGAGCAGAGAGCGCACAGGAAAGGGTTGGAAGGAGCAGAGAGCGCACGGGAGAGGGTCGGAAGGAGCAGAGAGCGCACGGGAGAGGGTCAGAAGGAGCAGAGAGCGCACGGGAGAGGGTCGGAAGGAGCAGAGAACGCACGGGAGAGGGTCGGAAGGAGCAGAGAGCGCACGGGAGAGGGTCGGAAGGAGCAGAGAACGCACGGGAGAGGGTCGGAAGGAGCAGAGAGCGCACAGGAGAGGGTCGGAAGGAGCAGAGAGCGCACGGGAGAGGGTCGGAAGGAGCAGAGAACGCACGGGAGAGGGTCGGAAGGAGCAAGAGCGCACAGGAGAGGGTCAGAAGGAGCAGAGAGCGCACAGGAGAGGGTCAGAAGGAGCAGAGAGCGCACGGGAGAGGGTCGGAAGGAGCAGAGAGCGCACGGGAGAGGGTCGGAAGGAGCAGAGAGCGCACGGGAGAGGGTCGAAGGAGCAGAGAGCGCACGAGAGGGTCGGAAGGAGCAGAGAGCGCACAGAGAGGGTCAGAAGGAGCAGAGAGCGCACGGGAGAGGGTCAGAAGGAGCAGAGAGCGCACGGGAGAGGGTCAGAAGGAGCAGAGAGCGCACGGGAGAGGGTCAGAAGGAGCAGAGAGCGCACGGGAGAGGGTCAGAAGGAGCAGAGAACGCACGGGAGAGGGTCAGAAGGAGCAGAGAACACAGATATGCTGAGTGTAGTATACCTGAAATTCATCCTTGGTGTTGAAGAAGCTCTTGAGCAGCACCAGCATGTCTGTGGCCACTGTGGACACATTAGTGGCAAAGGCATCCTCTCGGTCCGCGTAACTGAAGCCAGTGCCCACGGGGTTATCCACAAACAGCACGCTCGCCGACGTCACCTGAACACATCACACAACATAAAATATAAGCCCCCTCGTGTCCTTGGGCAAGACATGTCATCCATCCTGTGTGTGCGTGTGTGCGCGTGTGTGTGTGTGTGTGTGTGTGTGTGTGCGTGTGTGTGGAGAGTCATATGAAGTGACATTACTGCGAAGGGTCTGTAATGTAAAATGTGTGGAGCAGGCAAAAATGTGACGGTAGAATGTGAATATGTCATAATGCAAATTAGCTGTGATTGGTTTTGAGATTGTATAATGTTATTATCATATGTTTTTATAAGAAACAAGCACAAACCCAAATACTTAAATAAAAAATACACAATTGCATACACGATGGTGCAGTGGGTAAGGGCTTTGCACATGTCTGCTTAGCTGCTGAGATCTGGCACTGACAAGCTGAACATATAGACCACCAAATACATTTTTTAAGGATTTCTTTGGCCCATAGGCTTGATTACACAGAACAGCTGAGCGTGATGAGAGAGAAGGGAGGACATGACCTGTAAAACTAATATGTGTGTCAACTACTTCTCCTAATTTGGTGGACATGTCACATAGTGAACCTTTAAGATGAATTTATATTAGTGACTTGGCCGCTGAACTTTCCATATTACAACAAAAATAAGCCTATTAACAATAATAATTTGACCTGCCACCATAGAGAATATACACCTGCAATGATGTGATGTCATTAGAAACCCTGCAGTTTGGGAAGACATCAAGACACAAGATTACGTTTTTGGTCCAAGACTGAAAATGTTGACACCATTACTGTACTTAGAATGAGAACAGTTGGTGGTGTTTGAATCAGAATCAGAATAAGAGGCAATAGGTGCAGAATGGCAGCCATGTTTCCATCAGTCTGCCCCAGGACAGTTTGGTTGCAATAAACGACCTGGCACCCATCAAATCTGACTGTGGAGTGAATAAACTATGTGTGTGTACTAGATATAGCATTGCATAGGTTGTCCTTCTTACCCATGTGGTGTCTCTCGGCTTTAGGTCTCCATCTAGAGGACCAATCTCACCAAAGTTTCCGAAGCCAGTCCCAGACCCTCCTGGACCTCCCTGGAGACACAAACACATGTCATTATCAACAAGGCCGAGGTGCCAAAACACACATTTACTCAAAATCAAACTCACAGGGAAATAGTTCAGACTGACATATCTATATTGGTCAGTTCCACTTTTTGAAGCTAAAACAGATATTGCTTACTGTTAGTCATAGTAAATGTCAGGGGGAAAAATCATGTGTTGAGACCATTTTTGTTATGGGTTCATTGGCGTAGTGTAGGTATGGGATGGTAGGTATACATTAACAACGTTTGAATAACCTTGACAAAAAATACCACGGTATACCACTATACTGTGCAGTTGCGTAGTTGTAATACGTGACAAAAACAAGAGACTTCTTATCTAAAAAGTGTTTACATAAGATATACTGCTCCTTGGTTTTGTCAGCATGTTGTGCAGATATTTTGGGACATAAAAGACAATTTTCAGGGCAGTTTAGAGCAGAGTTCTGACTTTAGAGGAAGAAATGTTACTTTTTTTATGTTAAATGTCACTGATGTCACTTTAGGAGGTTAAGCTAACCAAAAAGGTGTGTGCTGTTCGTTGATAATCGTTGTTGTTTGATATGCTTACAGTCAGTAACAAAATGTAATACGTTTTTTGCACGTTCATGTATCATATGCCTTCAGTAATGAAAATGACACGTGACACGGAGAGCAGGAAATACATACTGTACTTATAATAACAGCATCACATGACAAGAGTTAAATCTACTTTTGGTTTCATCTTCATTTGAAGAATATTTTGTCTTTTAAAAGTGGACCAAACATTACAAAGCTGTACTGTTCTCAGAGTAGACTTTGATTTTTTATCTCTCAATTTAGTTTTTCCCCCTGAAGACTTTGGGGCATATGTTTACTTTACTTTAGACCCACTGCCTCAGGACAGGTTGGAACCTCACCTGCAGCCACATGACCAGAGGCAGGTCCCTGTAGTGCGTAGATGGGGAGTCAGCATAATAAAGCCACCAGAACATGTGGGCTCCATCTCTGACCGTCACGTAGCTCCAGGACTCTGCGCCATGCAAAGGACTGGGCAGCCCTGTGCGCAAGTCACAGCAAAGGTTTATGAATGGTTATCTTCTTTATGTTTAGATTGACTCACAGAGATAGATAAGAAAATCACATTAATGATAGCGCATGTATCACATTCAAAAGGTAGGTAATCAAATGTTTACTGTAAACAAGTAAATACTATTGAAAATAAAACTTCCAGTTTTTTCTTAATGCTACTGGACATTGAAAACAGCACTCTGAACAGACATTTTCTTTATTTTTGGCAGCACGTTCTGGTTTTAATAATTAAAAGTTATTTTCATCTCCTTGCTGTTTTATCTTCTTGATGTCAACACTTTGGTAAACTTTGGCTGATTTAAATGTACTCTGTTAAGATATGACTGATTGATTGGTTGATTTAACTGAACAGAATCATAATTGTTATAAATAAATTGCAATACTTCTTTAAAAATCTAAACTAGTGCAGCCTTAGTAATGACAATGTTTTAGATTGACATAGGCCTACGATTGGGTCATAAACTATTTTGCATAAGCGCATGTAAACGAACACAAATCTATGTAATTAGTTCACGTGGCTCAGACAGGCATTGGCCTATCGCACAATAGACACAAATAACAACTTCATAAACTGTACCTTTTGTAAATAATGTAGCAAAAATCAGCAGCACAAAAGGAGATTGTAACCGGTCCATTGTTGACTGAAGTGGTACTTCGCTTCAGTGCAGGTCACATGACCACTCCCAGGTCTAGTCAGCTGACTAACTACTATCCTCCTCCTCCTCCTTCTCCTCCTCCTTCTTCTTCTTCTCCTCCTCCTCCTCCTCCTTCGTCTACTTTTTTTTTTTTTTCTAATAAGTAGAATAAGCTATGATACATAGCTTACATAATAAGTGATATCCGTGTTATATCGCCTTTATGAGAGAGAAAGTCTACTTTGCATTTTGTTTTGTAGTAAACGCTCATTAAAATAGAGTACATATAAGTAAATAAATTGCAAGCCAAGGTAACGCAATATATAGCCTGGCATGTTGTGCTGCCACATCAAACTACCGTAATCCAAAACTCAATATTAAACGACACGAATTTGATTATAATTTTTTAAGGTAGAAAATCATAATATAATATTTTTGTTACGAACTGCTTGGAGTTCCGTTTAGAGGAGGGCGGCCCAGCAGATATTGAAGTTTCCGAAAAAATTCTCAAAACAAAAGCTGTTTAATTTCCCCATGTGTTAGTTTTTCATATATTTTCTTATAAATACATTTTAAATTGTATTTCTCTTATACATAAACACTTATTACTAAATATAATCTCAAAGCTTAAAAATGTTTTAATAAACGCCAGCTATGAAATAAAAAATGCATTAAAGACTCAACGATTATTTTGAAAACTTAACCGGAACAAAAACCCTCTTGTAGCCGCTTCTGTATCGAGACATGTGGTGGGCATTGAAGGGAATATAACTCTTTGCTATTTACCGCGTGTGTTTTGTACTTGTTCATCTTTCTCTATGTATATTCACCATGACGGACAACTTCATTCGTGTGCGTCTCCATTCGACTACGCCCCGCCGGCTGTGGTGGGCTGCCGCAGTGCTGGCTGCTGGTGGACCTCGACTCATGCCTTCGTGTGGTGGCCGATCCTGGAAGGCATTATCCGGGACAAGTTTGAGCTGAGCCCTCGGCAGCATCCTCAGCCTGTTTATGCGAGGACTGCTATACTGCCCTACAACGAGAGCGTCCTGTGGTGCTGGGGACAATGACTGTGTTCGGTGAGAGCACACGTCCTCACCGAAAGTCACAGTCAAAATCTCTCAGTAAGCATAGCTGTTGTTTTCAAACCAAGGGGGCACACATGGGAATGCACTTAATAAGAGCTCGGGATTGTGACATCACGCATCATAGCATTAGCAGTTAGCCCAATTAGATTTTAAGAGGCTAATTACAAAATTTAAGCGGTTCAAAGTATTCGAACACTTAACAGTTAGTTGTTGATTACATGTATTTTACCAGCAGTTGGACAGAGTCCTTTCTTATCATACAAAGTCTTACAACAATGTTCCATGTTCCAATATTTTTTTGTTTACTTTATTTTTTTATTTGTCATTGTTTTGGCTAATATATTACTTTTAGTACACAAGCAACACTTTTTTTTTTTTTTTTTTTTTACGTTAAATCCCAAGCTCTTGCCATTTGATCAGAATGTTCATAACACCTTTTCAGCGATTTAACTGACATAACTGACATCTAAATTTCAGCGTTGATGTTTGTAAGTCATTACATCAAAGTTATGCAGGGTCATTTTCATCTGTGGTCCCTGTGGCAGGTTGATGGCAGACAGAAACGGAACATATAACTGGCACAGACGCATGAAGATCAGTGAAATCCGATCTGTAATGTTAGCTAGTTTAAATAAGCATAATCGGAACAGGCTATAAACACACACTGTATTGACTTGGCTTGAAGAGAAACATGACAATAGACTGAAACGAGCACGCAACAGGACAACAAGACGTCTAAAAACACATGGATTTGTCCATTATGATCATGATAAACTAACCTGAAAGTGTGGCCTTTTACTTTCATCAAAAATCATCATCTCTTATTACCTAAACAAATAATCTAAATGCGGTTGTAAATGTTTTAAACCTTGCTCTGATAACCCTTACATACATTTATAATTTACCAAACCCCTGTTGACTTTTTGATATATTGTGATAATCTGAGGTTAATCCCTGTTCTCCATTGAAATTGCAAAAAAAATCCTGAATTTTGAATGTATTTTTACAGACGTTTAAGGGTCTGTAAAGATCTACTTTTCAGGGTTGGTCACATTCAGCCACATACGGTCTTCATCTTACCCTCTCCTCCGTGTTCTCTTCTCTCGCACCTTTTGGTTGTCTTAACCTGTGACTTTGTAAATGACTACAAAGTGAGGTGTATCATATCCCTTGGAAGGCCTAGTAGGGTACACAATCCAAAACATTTTGAGTACATTTGCATGTAAAACTATTTCCATCCAGAAATCTTAACAATAATATAAAACTGCATACTGTAAATCTGGAGGCTAGAGCTTTTCTCAAATAGAAAACAATTACTCTGTTTGTCTGAACTGAATTGAAACTGTTGACTGTTTGTTTCTGACAGGGTGAAGGTGGACAGTATCTCTAAGCAGACTTCCCCAGAAGCTGCCTGTGAAAACAAACGCAAGAGACAACGGCCTGTAGAAGAGGAGGAATCTTTAGAAAATGGACCCACTTTGGAATTTAAAAAGAAAAGGAGGAAAAGGAGTGTTGTGGATAGTGCTGTGGTGAGCCATCTGCAGACAGAAACTGAGGAGACGCATGCATCCACACGTAAAAAGAAAAAGGACAAGAAGAAACAGAATGAGGAGAGGCAGAAAAGTACTCCTACTCCCGTCAAAGCAAGTCCAAGTGTCAAGAAGTCTGTAAAAAGTGCACCAAAAATACCGATACATAAGCCTCAGTGTAGTTCTTCAACTTCGAGCAGCAGTGAGAATGAACAACCAGCTAAAAGGGTTCTTCCCCCTAAACCAGTACCAAAACTTGCTCCTGTCTCTGCCCTCGCAGCTCCCAAAACCATCCCAAATGGCCGCCCTCCTTCCAAAAAGCTACCACCTCCTGCGTCCTCCTCATCCTCGGGCACTGACTCATCCTCAGAGGAAGACAAAACCGCAAAAGCTAAATCTACAAACGATAAATCCAAATCGGAAGAGCGGGCGCAGTCTCCCAGTAGTGCCATCCCAAATGGAGCCAATCATAGTGAGGATGAGATCGAGCTTGTGATCAAAAGGCCAGTCCAGCACCCCCACGGACGCATTGTAGTGGGACGGGCAGGGCAGCTGGAGGCGGGGCAGCAGGCCGTCAAAGGGAGGGGGCTAGGAAAGCCGGAGCCTAAGGAGTCAAGGGGCAAGGGGAGAGGAAGAGGTAGCTGCGTCCAGTACAACTACCATGAAAAAGAGTGGGACATGAAGGCGTCGTACAGCACGGACTCCCTCACCAATGTGTCTGTGGTCCTCCAGGTGAGTGCTACACTTGAATTTTTTAGAGCTGTAGTCCTTTAGTTGACTGATCAGTCGATGGTGTCTTGGTCGACCAAGTTTTTATTAGTCGAATATTAATAGGATTTCAAAAAAATTACATTTACATTCACAACAGCAAAAATGAGGAAGCACATAATGAGATGTCTTGAGATTTAGACAGAAATCCATTTTCTTTTGCTATGAAACCTGGGGTTTCACAAATTCAGGTCGGGGTGGGATTATAATCCAAGATGGCGCCGCAGACGGATGCCCTGGTATTTCGGTGTACTTTATTTTGTGCGTAAATCGTGTGTCAGCATGCTTTTACACCTGTGAAGAGCTCTTTACCATCAGAACCACAGCTCCTACGGATCTAGTTCCGTTTTTTTTAGCATCTGCTGCAGAATTAGCCCTTCTTTTGGCCAAAAGAGTGAGACGGCGCAGACGAGGAAAACGAACGGGGGCCCTCATGCGGCTTCATAAAGGCGGCGCGCGTACGCAAGTTCACATTTCTAACTTGAACTCACTCTCCAACAAACTGGATGAACTGGCGCTGCTGATGAGACAAAACAGAGACTTGGCTCAGCGAGTCATCTCGGACTGCGCTGTGCATCTGGAGGGCTTCCAGTTGCTCTGCGGTGACAGAGATCTCTCAAGGTGGAAAATCACGAGGCGGAGGAGTCTGTTTTTATATTAACAACGCCTGGTCTTCAGATGTGACTCTAGTCCCAAGATCTGCTCTCCTGCCTTGGAATATCTTTCATTAACTGCAAACCATTCTACTCTCCTCGTGAGTTCGCCTACATTCATTCTGGCCGTTATTTACATTCACTCCGGGGCAACGTGCAGGAGGCACAGCGCGCGATTGCGGACCAGGTTTTGAGTGTGGAGCGGACCTTCCCGGACTCCTTGTATTATCCTGGGTATTTTAACATGGGGAATCTCACCATTGAACTACCGGTACAAGGAAGAAGGTGGACCTGGCTGGAGTTCACGGCCAGAAGACAGTGAGATGATCGTGGATCTTCAGGAAAGTCAACCCCCCATGACAGACTCCCCCCATCACCTCGGCCCCACATCACCATGACCTCAAGTGGGAGCCCTACATCAGCTCCCTCATCAAGAAGGACCAGCAGGGGATGTAACTTCCTGCTGAAGCTGAGGAAAGCCAAGCTGACAGTGCAGATGATGGTGCAGTTTTACACGGCCATCAATTGAGTCATCCTACCTCTCCTCCATCACTGTGTGGTACGCTGGAGCCACAGCCAGGGACAAACAGAGACTACAGCGCATTGTGCGTTCTGCTGAGAAGGTGATCGGCTGCAAGACTTCCATCTCTGCAGGACTTGTACGTCTCCAGGGCTCTGGGACGAGCAGGTCGGATCACAGCTGACCCTTCTCACCCTGGACATGGACTATTTGAGCTACTCCCATCAGGCAGAAGGCTACGGTCCATCCGGACCAGAACCTCTCACCACAAGAATAGTTTCTTTCCCTCTGCTGTTGGACTCATGAACACTTCTTAAACACCTGCCACTTTAACTACAAATTAATCAATCACTCACTGCACTGTCACTTTCTGCACTACATCTGTAAATGTAACTGTACATTTTGTGTACATAGCCTATTTTGATCCTGTGGTAGATTTAAATAATTTATTTAATGCATGCTCTTTTTGATTTTATATATGTTTTATCATTGTTCATCATTTTATGTTGCACCCAATCACGATAGTTCCTATGTTTGTGAATTTTGTTCATTGGCCATGGCAATAAACCTATTCTGATAACCAGTTTTAAAGTATGTGAGGAGGGGCTTCCTAATGGTATTGACATGGAGTTAATTTATTTAACTGGATTTGTGGTTTTGGTTCATAGATTATTTGTCACCTTTTCATGCCATTAAATGTATAATCTATTTCAATCATTTTGCCTGTTCTTCCCTTGCCTCTTTTAGGCTGCCGGAATAATGGAAATATTTACGTGATCAAAGTACTTGATGTTGCATATTTGGCTAATGCTGTAATGCCATAACCTGTCCAAATGTTAAGAATTGCAAATAATTAAGTTTTGCGCCAAAGAATCACATTGTAATCTGAACTCTTGGCGCTGAAACTTTCCTCTCCGTAATATTCAACCCTTCTCCAGAGCCCAAAAATTCCCACTTGTGATATCATTCGGGGGCAATGCTAATGTGCCATCCAAAGGATGGCTTAAAAAGTCTTATACATACTTGATAAATACTGGATCAAAAACACCCCAAAATGATTTCCTCATGGGGGACAATAAAGAAGACTTTGACATTACTATCAAATTTGACTAAATTAATGAAATGCAAAGCTAGACATTTATACCAATATTAAAATGAATATACTTTTAACAGAATGTCACAAGTGTCCCCAAACCAGACTACAGCTGCATGCCTCTGTTGGCGGCGCCCCCACAGGTGGGACAGAAGATTGCCTTTAAGGTAGGCCTGTCCTTCCAACTTCTACCAACTGAGCCTTTTGGATTACACTGCAAAAGAAATGTGAATGTTTGCTTTTCTTTTTGAACATAGCTGTTGGAGCTGACTGAGAACTATACACCAGAGGTATCGGATTATAAAGTGAGTTCAGTTACAATAGAATGTAAATACTATTTTAGTTTACATTTCATGGCTGTTTATAAGGTACTTGTTTGATATTTACATTTTTATAACCAATGTATTTTTAGGAAGCAAAGATTTTAAATTTTGACCCAAACACCAAACAGATTGAGCTGGAACTACTCACTTCTTCTCAAGGTAGAGTATCTTGACCATATTCCCGGATTAGCACGACGGCAAACACAGCAAATATTCAAATGTTTTTACCCACAGCTCCGAGCGAGCCTGGGAAGTTTGACCTGGTCTATCAGAATGCAGACGGGTCCGAGAGCGTGGAGTATGCTGTGGACAGAGGCTCTTTGGTAAACCCCACCTTCAATACTACTTTCTTTGCCCATTTTTTTTTTTTTTTTTTTTAAAATAAATGAACCATAGACTTAAGTAGACAAAATGTTGTGTGGAGACATGAAGTTAGTATAGTGTAACTGACTGTCTTTATCTTTTCATTTTAGCTGTAGTTTTTTAAATGTATTTATTTATTTAAGAAATCTATATTCAAGTGAAGTTGCTTTAATTTATTTGTATTTCATTTATTAATTATATGAAGTATTTTGTTATCATAGGGGATGTTTTAAAATCGTTTCTACAGCTATGTTTTAATAAACCTTAACATGCCTTTTTCTCATGGTGGGGATTTTTGTTGTCATGGTTTAAATGTCACACTATGACTATTTACACGAGTTGACTCACCATGTGACTGATTGGTTAAGTAATAGCAACATTGTATTAATTCATTGACCATATCCTAACTGATGTGACTGTTTCGACAGGTAATGGAGAGATGGGATTCTCTGCTTGAACCAAGACTTGTCATTTAAAGTGGGTCTAACAGAGGGTACTTGGATTATTCCAACATTCAGTGGCAGTGGTCACTGATGATTTTCTATTAAATTGTCTTTTAAAAACTGATTTCATTCACTCATAGATGATGTATGATGACATGCTTTTATTTTGTACAAAGATGTGAATGTAAATGTAAACCTAAACTAGCTATAAAGTGGTGACAATATTCGGACTAAATAATGCTTGACATGATTGATTAGTTATTAAAAAATATGTTATGAATAGTTTTGAAAATGACTAGAGGGTGATTGCTGTAGTTGAGAAACAACGCTCACTCCATTATATCTTAATTATGTATTTGTGTGTGTGTGTAAAATGTTTAATTACTTGGAAGAGATTTATTTCTGTGCTGAAATTTTAGTGGAGTGAAATCACTTTGTAATCGTATTGTTTCATTAATCATGAATTCATTTAAAAAATATATATATGAAAATCGAATATGAACAGATATTGTCAAATCAAAAAGTAAAAAAAAAAAAAATACACCTAAAAATAACGTAGAAGGCACTTAGGTTGTCCCAAATATTTAGCACTAAATACTGACCAAAATAAGCAGATCTAAATAAATGCCATGAAATAGCTGATTATATCCTGAATGATATAGATAGCATTTCCATACAGCGCGCACACATCTGGATTATTAACCAGCATCCGTCTCGTGACGCAGGGCCTTGCGCCCGCTCCGCCAATCAGAGCCCATCGTCTGTCCTCGCGCCTGTTATGTCATAGCAACAGCAGCAGCATCACCAAACCTCCAACGCGACAGGCAGCGACGAGAAGGATGATGGCGACCGAGCGGACCGAAGCCGCCACGTCCACACCGCGGCCCCTTTAACCCCTTTACCCGCCACACACGCGCGTAGGACGGCCTCTACACAACATGGAGGAGCACCACGACCAAGAGCAGCTGCTGCAGGTGCTCCGCAGGCTCAAGGAGGTCTTCGACATGTGCGACCGGGATGAGGACGGTTTCATTCGGGTGGAGCACTTGGTCAATCTCGGTCTACAGTTCGGCCAAGGAGACGAGGTGAGACGAAGAAATAGCTCACGTTTTCGCTCAAAGCTGAATAGAAAACATGGCTAATAAGATCTATGCTAGCCTGTTTTATGATTAGGCTGTAATATGCAAACTAGCCCAATGTCACTTGCAGGTGTGGATAAAGACACGTACAGTAATAATACATTGATCTATTTTATAATTGTACGTTGTCACATTTAGTATAATAGGTTATTTTTTCACTACGCCTATATCAATAATAAGCCAATAAGAATTCTATTTGAAATTTCACGCATCAATATTTGTTTTGTCTACTTTTTAGTGAAAAATTACAATAATCTTGTCTTATTGTGTAAAATTAAAGTTTATGACTTGTCTTTTAAACATGTTATTACTGTTTTCCTTCGTCATTATTGTCTTACTCATATTTCAATTGAATCATGCTTGTTTGCGTAATAGTATTCTGTATTTGAGGCTCAACTACCCCCGATCTCCACCCACTGCTCGGTACTTACTTGTGATTATTCCCAAAATCCAGATTCTGGGTCACACATGTCACGTGGCGTTTTTTCAACAATAAACTGCTGGCTGGTTGAAATGCCCCTTTCTGACTGAAGCTGTATTAGATCAACATTTTGATTTATACAAATACTCAAATTGCAAAGTATGTTAGTTATGGTTTAATGTTAAATACCTGAGAATAACACAAAACAAAAACAGTGTCTCCTTTAATTTTGAAAACTGCTGCTTTAAAGGCTTATAACATGAAACTTGGACTGGATATTTCAGGTCATTTATGCTGGCTGTTGTCATTAGTTCTTAATTATACTTAAACATAGTGACATGTAGAAAACATTATTACACCGAGGTAAACAAACAAATGACCTCTTGTTTGGTTACAAACTTACATCCGTATGAACAAAAATCTTGCTTTCTTTTCTCGTGTAGAAGGGGTTTGCGTCGCAAGCAGAGGCGTGGCAGCAGAGGCATTAGATTCAGATGCTAAAAAGGCTGAAAATGGGAAGATGTGGGTTTTAATCCATAATAAGCATATCTAGGCTGGTTTTCCTGCAAAGCTGTCATGGCCGCTGAGCGCTAAAAATAACCCCTTCTCCAGAAGCTGTTTCATCATCTTCCATCCTCCTTCCCTTCATCTACCCGGGTGTTTCTCTCACCATGGCAATGGGCGCGTAGAGTTCGTAGAGTTCAGCTAGTAAACAGCTGACCCAATGAGATGATGCCTGGAAAGTCAAATGAAAGAATTTGATGATGGCATCTACTGTCAAAATGACAGTTTAGACCTGCACCGATTAAAGTCTGGAGTATTATTTGTAGGTATTGTTATTGCAACTTTTGAAACCTTCATCATCCCATGCCTACGTTGTATTTCATCTACGCTTAAAGGTGCGCAATCAAACTTTTCTGGTGGAGGGCTATTCTCCATGTAGACGTGTTTGGTTTGTCTGGAATGTGCCACAGTATGGAAATAGATTTTTAAAAATGATTTTAATAGATTAGATTCAAAAATATAAAGAAAAAAGCTGCATTCTACTGTGAGCAGGGTGGCCTCTCACAGATATGACCTGGTTGTGTCAGCTCCTTGTCTATAACGTCTCCATCTTTTTCTCCAAGGAGAAAAGCAGGTGCATCCTCCTGTGCACCTTGAAATATGTGGCACTATAAAAACAAGGTTTTAAAGGTTCATTGCTTTATGATTGCGCAAATATGTTTTCTTGGCCAAAGTTGAGTGTTAAAATGTTCACATAAGAAAAATGCATTCTCTTCTAAAATAAAGTTGATAAATGTCTTAGATCAAGAGGCTGACCAGTTTCCTGGACCCCAACGCTCACGGGAAGATCAACTTCAAAGACTTCTGCCATGGAGTGTTTGCCCTCAAAGGTGAGAGATGACACTATCTGCCTCCAGGGGGTGCCGTGTTTTTTGGTGGCGCTCAAAAGGAAGAAGTTCCAGTGAGGAGACCAGACTGGTCGTGGCCTGGTGTGAGATGTGTGAATGTGCAGCAGACTGAAGTGTCCAAGGAGACGCACAAAGACGGGTCCTTGTTTCTAATCCACCACCATGTGCTCCTCTCCTGTGTGCTCCTCTCCCGTGCACTCCTGTGTGACTCCTCTCCTGTGTGACTCCTCTTCCTGTGTGCTCCTCTCCCGTGCGCTCCTTGTGACTCCTCTCCTGTGTGACTCCTCTCCTGTGTGACTCCTCTTCCGCGTGCGCTCCTGTGTGACTCCTCTCCTGTGTGACTCCTCTCCTGTCGCTCCTGTGTGACTCCATCCTTGTGTGACTCCTCTCCTGTGTGACTCCTGTGTGACTCCCGTGCGACTTTGCTCCTGTGCGACTTTGCTCCCGTCGGCTCCGCTTCCGCTCCCGTGCGGCTCCGCTCCGCTCCCGTGCGGCTCCGCTCCCGTCGACGCCTTCCCGTGTGACTCCTTCCCGTGTGACTCCTTTCCCGTGTGACTCCTTCCCGTGTGACTCCTCTCCTGTGTGCATCTCCCCCGTGTGACTCCTCTCCTGTGTGACTCCTGTGTACTGTCTCTGTGTGACTCCCGTGCACTCCTCTCCCTTGTGCTCCTCTCCTCCTTTGTGACTCTCTCCCGTGTGGCTCCTCTCTGTGTGCTCCTCTCCCTTGTGCTCCTCTCCTCCTTTGTGACTCCTCTCCTGTGTGACTCCTGTGTGACTCCCGTGCACTCCTCTCCTTGTGCTCCTCTCCTCCTTTGTGACTCCTCCCGTGTGGCTCCTCTCCTGTGTGCTCCTCTCCCTTGTGCTCCTCTCCTCCTTTGTGACTCCTCTCCTGTGTGCTCCTCTCCTGTGTGCTCCTTCCTGTGTGACTACTCTCCTGTCTCCTCCTCTCCCGTGTCCTTTTCTCCTGTGTGACTCCTCCTGTGTGCTCCTCTCCCGTGCGCTCCTCTCCCTTGTGCTCCTCTCCTCCTCTGTGATCCTCTCCCGTGTCCTCCTCTCCTGTGTCCTTTTCTCCTGTGTCCTTTTCTCCCGTGTGGACTCCTCTCCCGTGTGACTCCTCTCCCGTCTGACTCCTCTCCTGTGTGACTCCTTTCCCGTGTGACTCCTCTCCCGTGTGACTCCTCTCCTGTGTGACTCCTTTCCCGTGTGACTCCTCTCCTGTGTGCACCTCCCCCGTGTGACTCCTCCTGTGTGACTCCTGTGTGACTCCTGTGCGGCTCCGCTCCTGTGCCGCTCCGCGCCTGTGCGGCTCCGCTCCTGTGCGGCTCCTCTCCTGTCTCCTCCTCTCCTGTGCGCTTCTCTCCCGTGTGCTCCTCTCCTGTGTCCTTTTCGCCTGTGTGACTCCTCTCCCGTGGACTCCTCTTCCTGTGGGCACCTCCCCGTGTGACTCCTCCTGTGTGGCTCCCGTGCGACTCCGCTCCCGTGCGCTCCTCTCCTCCTCTGTGACTCCTCTCCCGTTTGACTCTCTGTCCTGTCTCCTCCTCTCCTGTGTCTTTTCTCCTATGTCCTTTTCTCTTGTTTTCTCTCCTGTTTGCTCCTTCCTGTGCGTTCCTCTCCTGTGTTCCTCCTCTCCTGTGTCCTTTTCTCCTGTGACCTTTACTCCTGTGTAACTCCTCTCCCATGTGCTCTTCTCCTGTCTCCTCCCTCTCCTTTGTCCTTTTCTCCTGTTTTCTCCTCTCCTGTTTGCTCCTCTCCTGTGCGTTCCTCTCCTGTCTCCTCCTCTCCTGTGTCCTTTTCTCCTGTGACCTTTTCTCCTGTGTAACTCCTCTCCCGTGTGCTCTTCTCCTGTCTCCTCCTCTCCTGTGTGCCACTGTGGTCGTCTCTGCTGCAGGTTGTGAGGACATCCTGAAGATGCCTCTGACTGCTCGCTCTCGCACCTCCAGCCAGGCTTCAGTCACTGACAATGGATACATTTATCAGGTCAGAGTCTCATTTACTGCATTTCCTTTATATTTTCTTTTTTCCCAATAATTTTGATAAACAGTACAAAACAGAACAACCAGAGAGAATGAAATAAAAATGTAAAAAAGAACACACAAGTAGATATAATTTTTCCTTTCCTTTAGCGGCGTGCACTAGGGTTCATCTCCCTCCATATCAGTCCTATTCACCTTATTCCAGAAGCCCGTCTGGGCGCCGCCATACAATGTAAACCTTCTTCCGGTTGTATTAGTTCACCCAGAGCTGCCGACCTCGAGAGATGATAAGTTCTACACAGACTAAAAAGTGGTTTTCGGGGCCGCCCAGGGAATTGGTGCATTGTTGACTTGTTGGTCACATGAAGATTATACATTTTACACAAGTCAATGTACTTTATAGCATATTTTAGCAGCGAGACTTTTCCCTCGTTCTCCATTGAAACCAACAGAGTTCCCGCTGGACTGGAAGTACCATTACAACTAAAGTGCTGATCACGTGGGAAAAGAGGGAAAAGTGGGCGGGGTGGAATAAGGTCAATATTCTGCATTAATTTACTGAACTCCCTGCCCATTGTTCCTCCAGGGCCTTTCGAGTGTGACACGTCTAAAGTAGGTTGGATGCAAAACATTCCATTCGTGGCCACAGATTACAGTTTCCTCAGAGTGGACTACAACCAGTTCCACAATATCAGTGCTAAAGGTGATATCACTCCCTGGTGGAGCATACACATTCAGAAGAGACAAAACCTTTCAATTGATAGCACTTTGTCTTTACATTCAAAACTGTGTTCAAAAGCTATTCGGTTTTGCACCTCTTGTGTTTGCCACAGTATGATGAATGACTGACACCTTCCACAACAGAATTTGGTTAGTTTTTTATGTTCAATGTCGTTCAAATAGATTCTTTGTAAATATATAATGCCCATTCTTTCTTTACTCATTTTGTGTACAATTTTTATCAATTAATTGGGTTTAATATGCCTTTAATGTTAAAAGGTGCAACTTGTAAAACTTCCGATGCCATTGGGCTGATTTGTATTGATTTTGCCATTAATAATTTTCAAGTGTCTTTAAACTCTCTGGTCGAACACAACATATAAACACAAGAACTACAAAAGCAGGAAACCGATGAAAGGATAACATAGAAAACAAAAGGGTTCATGCTGGAAACATGCACTGATCCCAAAACCTGATTATGTAAATTATCAAAAGTGGAGGGAAGTCCATTCCTTATGAAGGGCCCCTGAAAGCTCCCTGGCCGCTCCTGGCTGCAATCCCCACAAAGAATCTGATACACTACCTCCCCAGCCCACCATCCCCCCCGCTGCCCTCAACATGTATTTTTCAATTGTCCCACAAGTCCAATCTCCCACATTTGGCACTCCGATGACTGGATGCAACCAGACAGTTTATGTACTAAAGCAGAGAGCCAACATATCATAAAGCAGCATAAACAAATCACTATCATCAGTCTCTTCTAATCAACAGAACTGTATCACCATGTGACCAAAACCTGAATTCACATACCCCATGTTGGCGGCTCCATCTCTTGTCGCTGTTCAGTTTTCTGTATTTTGCATCTTCCTGAGAAGGACCTCTGCCTCTCAGAATTCACCAGAAGAGTTGCTGGGAATGAGAACCCATATCTCCATTTTCTCTTCCTGAATTCCTCACGAATGCCGTGGAACTTTGCTCGTTGTTGACGAACCTCGTAATGAATATTTGGGGCAAAGAAGATGCTCTTGCCCTTGTATTGGAGGTCTCCTTTAACCTTTGCAGCCTTCATGACACGTTCCTTCACACGATTGTTAAGAAACTTCATTATCAGGCGTGGTTTATCAGATGCTGGTCTTGGTCTGCCAAGGCTCCACAAGTCTGAGGTTGGGTCTACAGTACCTGGACTCCAAATCCAGGATCTTACTTTTCATATTCTTGTTCTCCGTCATCATCTGAGCCCGCATTGCCTCCATCTTGGCCTTCAATGTCTGCAGCTCATCTGTATTGTCTGAAATACGCTGCTCAGCTTCATTGATGCGTGCTCCGTTTCCTCCCCCCTCTTTCAGTTCCCTTATGTCACTTTTAAACTGATCCAAGTTGCGCCGATCTGATTACTGCCCTTATTTCCGTGCTGAGCGGCGCCATTTCACGCTGCGTTTTGCATTTCATTTCACACAGCATGGGCGCTGATCTGTTCAGGGTCACCTCTTCTCCTTCCTCCGGCATGATGACGTGAGATTCTTTATCTGGGCCGGCGGAACCCCGTCCCTCCGCGGGTGAAGAGTCTGCGGCATCGGACCCGCTAGCCTGTTAGCCTCGTTAGCTTGTGAGGCGGACCGTTTTTTAATGGGACTGTGGGTCGGCAACTTTGTTTGTCTTGGTTCTATAGTTTTTCCTGGCTTGTGTTTTCCTTGTCCACTCATCTTATTTGTCTTTTCTGAGATTATGTGGGTCAAACGATATTTTGAATACTAGTTTCTGCAGCAGTGGAGGGAGCGCGTGCACACAGCCCGTCTCCTAAACCGGAAGTCAGAACTGTCATTTTCATGATTTATGGGGACACTACCCATTAACTCTCTAAAGTGCTCTCCCAGGGGCCGGCCACGAGGCATCTATATTTAGTACCAGTCTTTGTGACCAAGTTGTTTTGGTACTGGTAGTACCTTCTCATCTTTTTTGTGGTACTTATCTAGCCCTAGTCCTTCTCTGATGTTATAACAGTCTAGTGTTAGTTTCCTGGTCGTTTTCTTAACTGTGTCAAAGGACTTTAAGCTTTTTAAGTTCTCTAATTTAGTCATAATTTGCTGTCTAGTTTTCAATAATGTGTCATATACCCCTGCAACTGCATTTGTTATCTGCATCTGCAAGCTTGAAACTATTAGTTATTATATTTGTCCTGTTTTTGTGTGGACATTGCCAAATGATGTGGACATCTCCTCTTCCTCCTGGCTCTGTTCTGATTGTCCTATACTGTAGCACTCCGCTGAAAGCTTGAGTGTGCATATTTCCCGTCTGTCTGATTCTCCACATTGAATTTAAATCTGACTGGTTGCTGGGCAACAGCAAAGAGTCTGATGGAGGCGTGGCCTTCTCTGGTCCTGAGGAATCTGAGGCTTATATGGAGGACACAGTTAAATGGAAGCTGGCAGACAGGGCCTCATAACGACATTCAGCAGATCCTCACATGTAAGTAACTGCGCCACTTATATGTGAGGATCTGCTGAAAGATACAGGAGGTGTATGGGCGGTTATTTATGCCCATTCATTAATGTTAATGTTGACAAGTGACATTATCATGTGAGCAATCTAATACCTCTGTGATGTAACTGTATGAATATTTATGTTCATATTAAGAAAGAACTGTTTGTGGTAACACAAAGAACCAGAGCATACATTAACATGTGTGAAGAAGCTTAGCAGAAACAGGGTCTCCACCCAGGAAACCCTTTGTTTTACTGAATCTGTTTGCAAGAGTAAAAGTTGATTTACACATGGCTGTGACCCATCCTCTCTTCTTTTTTATGTATGAAGCTGCTTCTTCTTTTTATACTTCTGGTATAAATACTGAGACCACAGAGGCTCTGGGTCCGACTTGGCTTTGAGGCAGAGATGCTGCAGTCCATGGCTGCAGGGCAAATCTTGGAGGCTTGAAAACAGGGTCCAGATGACTACAACTGAATCTTTTTCTACTATTATCATTATATTTTCCACAACACCTCCATTAAGCTCCAACCTCACAAAAGTGTGAGATTTACTTAACCTGTATATCCTCTTTCCTGCTTTGTACTGGTATTAAAGTTAAGGTGAAGGCACACTAACTGTAATTGTCCCCATCAGGAAGTTAGTCCTCTGCCTTTGACCCATCCTTCAATGCAGCTGGGCCAATCTGTCAGGAGCAGTGACACCACAGTGCAGCACCTGCGAATCAATCTACAGATCTTTTATTATTAAGAGCTAGGGATTTCTGCATATTGCTCAATCACAATTTTTGGTTTTATATTATTTATTTTTATTAAAAACAAATAAGAATGTCTTTTATATAAATATTCCCTGAACATTTCCCATTGCATTTTAACACAAAAAATATAAAAATGTCTTTCTCCAAAGTCTGAACTCTGCTCCAAATGACATGTTTTTCAGGGACAGAACATTGAATAGCGACCTGTCCATTAAAGAGCCAAGCTGATCACTGACTTAGATGAGAGCCCACCAGGCCTCTGCATCTGTGTAACACTCTTGTGCTCTCACTGTTACTCCGTATACTTTGATATTCATTGATGGTTTAGTTTGTGTGTGTCTTTAGAATGGCGAGGCTAAGCTGGGTCCTCCTAACATAGTGTGCAGCTCTGAGCCCACACGCCAGCGACGGTATGTCCCTGTTGTCACTGTGGCATAACCACCTCGACACCGGACAGAAAATGTGACTTGTACTGTGCTCCCTCTCAGCAGTGCGTCGGCCTCTGTGTTCTCTGGAGAGGAGCAGTTTGAGGACTATGGTGAAGGGGAGGACGTGGAGTTCACTCCCAGCAGCCCGTGTCCAGAGGAGGACACCCACACACACGGCTTCTCCGACATGGGCTCTTCTCTCCCCTCCAGGTTCGACACGCCACCACCTCAACCAACAAAACTAAAGTTCTAAAAAACAAATAATGAAGTATTAAAGGATGAGATTCACTTTGCACATGCACGATACTATTGCCAGACGTCTCAACAGAAGGCATCTGATACACTCTGCATTTATGTATGTATGCCCAAAGTGTCGTCCTGCTGTGTCGTGTTTATACAGTCCGGTACTGTAAAGACATGGTCTGGGTGAGACTTTTGTCCACTCATTTAGTTTAGTCTGATCTCCAACACTGACCTGGTATACCACTCTTTTGCACCAGTGACACCAGACCCATTTACACCTCTGTAAGGTCTTACTAGACTTTTAGTATTCATTTGTTAGAGGCAGCGTGTGTTAAATAGCATGCATAATATACATGCTGTAAACATGCTGAATTGTACCAAACAGACACATTCATACACCAGTGTACATGGACACTCGAGGCAAGGTGGGAGAAGAATACAATGACCACTGGTCTGAGTGGAAAAGTGCCCCACTGTGGCTCCTGGGATTCCCAGTGATCTCCCATCATGGTGTCAACCAGGCCTAACCCTGTTTAGCTTCACAGATCAGAGCAGATTGAGCTCGGTATTATATCTGGATGGTGGAAGTGCGGAGCAGCCAGCTTGTTTCTAAGTCTCACTCATGTGGCTACACTAATACTATACTCACTATTACAGAATGTAAAGCTAAGACTTGCTAAATAATGACTATACTATTAGTGGTACAGTAGTACAAAGGTCTACAGACTTCTTACCTTGAGTGAAGTAATGGGATGGAAATGAAGTCACATAAACTGCAAAAATAATAGTAATTTGAGGACATACTCTTTTTTTTTCCAAATGTGTTGTATGAATGTAAGTGTTGTTGTTGTTGTTGTTGTTGTTGTTGTAGCGGTGGGCAGACTCCTCAGAAGATGCGTCAGCTGTGTAACAGTGAGCTGCTGGATATCTACTGCTCTCAGTGCTGTAAGAAAGTCAACCTGCTCAATGACCTCGAAGCTCGTCTCAGGAACCTCAAATCCAACAGGTATTGCCTCCTGTGGCAATGTGAGGTACTTTAGAGCCCTTTACATTTAGCTTGGAAGGAAGGACAACCAGGCTAAGCAAACCAACAAGTGGATGTTTAAGCATCATCCTGCATAGATTTGGTATAAATTTACAAATCTATAAAAGATGAGAATTAACATACTGGTTATGTCTTTATTGATCTCGCTCCAGATGGTAATTACAATTTTTTAGTGAGCCTATTTTTATTTTATACTATAGAAATTTTAAATTTAATGCATGCCCTTTTGATTTCAGATATGTTGTTTTTATTATTGCTCAGTGTTTTATGTTGCAACTTAACGCCGAAACAAGTTCCTATGTTTGTGAATTCTGTTCATTGACAATGGCAGTAAACCTTTTTTCTGATTCTAAATCAATGTTTTTATTGTTGTGTTCCAGTCCTCGGAAAATCTCCAGCAGAGCCTTTGGAAGGTAAGCTGCTTCTGTTATATGTAGTACTAGTGTCGTGTCGGTGTAATCCCTCATTCGTCCAGGAGTGTTCCATTGTAGAAAAGAGATTCAGTTGTAGTCATCTGGACTCTGTTTTAGAAAAAACAAAACGTTTCAACTCTCATCCAAGAGTCATTCTCAATCAGAGAAACAAGTCTGAGAACTCTTGTTTTATATCCTACTCTGTGAGAGCCCTGCCCACAGGGCGGGACCTCCTGCTAATGGCCCATTGAAACTGTGATGGGCCTATTGTTCTATTGTTCCCCTGCCTTCAAACCTTGAGTGCCTATTTAGCATCCGAATGCCCAAGGACGTCTCCAGGGTTTCAGCAGACCATTATAAACAACGGGAAGGTTGAATCTTAAACCTCCATTCCGATTTAATGAAGGATTCTCTTTTTTTAACAAAAGATTGCCTCCTTAACTCCTCTTTCAAACCATCTTTTTTCCCTGCTCAGAATCTCCACCTCACTGTCTTCAATAGAGTGGTTTGTGGCTTTAAGATGAAGATGCACAGCGCTCTGGGGTCCTGAACTTGCTGTGTCTTCTGTGCTGATAAAGCCTCTTGTGAAGTGGCTGTTTAGTCTCCCCTATGTGTACGCGCTCTTTACAACTTTCTTCACTGCATTGGATAGAATACACTACATTGCTCTGTTTTTGTGTCGGCATCTTGTCCTTAGGGTGAACCAGTTTTTGTCTTAACGTGTTGCCTGGTTTGAAATAAACAGGGACTTCGTGTTGTCTAAAAAATTCGTTGCAGTTTTTCTGACAGTCCTGAGACATAAGGGATAGAGACACCCCTTCTTCTTGGTTCTGTTTCCCTTTTGTCCTTTTGTCACCATTTTGTCCTGCTTATTATTGGTTCTCTTCAGTACTAGTGTCATTTTTTGTCCTCTGTAGAGCTGCTGTGCTGGCCCAGTGTGTTCAGTACAGCACAATATAGCACAGTACAACACATTACAGTGTGTTGTTTTTGCAGGCAGCTGATCCAAGCCAACCACAGCGTGTTTGGCTCCAGCCCTCACAGCAGCACTGAAGATCTGTTCACTGACAGCATCGACTCCTGTGACCTGGACATCGCTGACAAGGTCTGCTCCATACATCACACCTTCAGCAGAAATTGCCATTAAACTCAAAACTCAAATACTATGCCGAATCAGATTACTGAACCTAATTATTTCTGCACTTCGGAAATCCACTCGGAAATTGTGTTTTGTTTCATTCTCTCTCGGGGACGTGCACAGATAGAGCAACATAGTCAACATATTTTTTGGTTTAACTTTTTGTCCCATGAAGACTGCATTTAAAATACTGTTTTATGTACTCAATCTTATGTGTTCGTCTGGCTGTCTGCTTCCTCGAGCCCATACTGCTGCTGCCATGACCCAGTCCGTGCTAAAGGCCGGAGTAAGTGACAGCACACAATGACAGGAGGGATCCCAGCCACTGTTACCTGGCCTGTGCTGCGAGAATCCGCGGAACAGCATGTAGCGCAGAATCAAAAACCCTAGGAACAGGTTGCAATTTCTGAATATGTTCTACAGGCAGTTTTTAGTTTTTGGCAATTCCCCTCTGATTCGCTATGTTATGAGCAAAACAGCTGAAGAAATGATGTGTGTGTAGATGCACTGCACTGTTCTATGTCTATATAAAGGCCAGCACACACCAAAGAGTGCTAAGCACACGTGTCAACACACATTGAACGCCGCGCTTTTAAAAAGGCTTTAAACTACTCTGGGGTGCTCTAAATATAAGTTTAATATGCAGATTACTGTCAAAATGAGAGACATAGCGTGAGGCTGTGAGAAGAGGAAAGGTTGTGGTTTGAGTTTTGTGTACATAGAGAGCAGGAGAGGAGCCCTCTGTGGTGGCTGCTGCAGCTCTCGTCCTATCTCCTTAAAGATTTCAGCAGAGATCTGTCTGTACTCACCGGAAAAATTCAAAAAGGATGTGTCCTTGGATGTGTCCTTGACAAGGATGTGTCAAAAATTGCAAAAAAGGATGTGTCTTCCCTTTATGTGTTGGCCTTAAATGAAATTAAATGGCCAAACATTTTAGATTTTCATGAATGAATGAATGAATGTGTGTGTATGTATATGTGTGTGTGTGTGTTGTGTGTGTATATATATATATATATATATATATAATATATATATATATATATATACACACACACACACACACATATATACACACACACACACACACACACACACACATATATAGTTATATATATATACCCCCCAGACTAATTAAATATGTTTTCCCTCATATGTACCTTTTTCATAATTTATTTGTATTCTTTTCGGCCTCTGATCCCTCAGATAATGTTGTCACCTATTGCACAAAGTTTTGCGTGCAAACTTCGAAAAGCTCACAGGTCCTTTCTAAGTAAGCAGCATTTAGAAATGTGCACATCCCTCTTCACTCTTGTTTGCATAATCCTGTGACCTTTCAGTGTCAAATTGTGGTTAATTATGTCCCTGACATGATGAGCATCCTGCCCATATACTGTATCATTAACACGTTCAAAACCATCCAGGAAATCCTGCTGCAGTTTTTGATCATGTTCACTTCACATGGACTCTGAGTCTAGAGCTCAGTGTGCTGGGCTCGTCTTCTCTCTGTCACACACATCTGTGCCTGTGTTTCAGGTCAGTTACCTGGAGAGGAAGGTGACTGAGTTGGAAGGGGACTGTCTGGCCAACGGAGACCTCAAGTCCAAACTCAAGCAGGAGAACACTCATCTGGTGCTCAGGTACAGCACAAGGCTGGGTCCAGGAGCCGGACCCTTTTTGATTATTATGACATTTTCTACTAATATTTTTCATCAGTGCATACTTTGGGCCATTACAAGTTCAGTTTGTTTCAACTCAGCCCAATGGCTGGACCCAATCTGAGGAATGAAGCATAGGACTTTAGCTGTGCTGACCACAACCAACAGGGCAGTGCAGGATGAGATGAGGACAGTGGCTTTCCATTAACATAGCTTTGCTTTTGAATAGGTGTTCCCAAAGCTTGGCTTACACTGTGCGATTTTGTAAAACTTCAAGACGTCCCACACACTGCAGCAAGGATGTTTGCCCACTCCTCCATACAGATCTTCTCTAGATCTGTCAGGTTTCGGGGCTGTCGCTGAGCAACACAGAGTTTCAGCTCCCTCCAAAGATTTTCTATTGGGTCTGGAGACTGGCTAGGCCACTCCATAACCTTGATATGCCTCTTACAGAGCAACTTCTTGGTTATCCTGGCTGTGTGCTTCGGGTCATTGTCATGTTGAAGACCCAGCCACAGCCCATCTTCAATGCTCTGACTGAGGGAAGGAGATTGTTACACAAAATCTCGCAATACATGGCTCCATTCATTGTCTCCTTGATACAGTGCAGTCGTCCTGACCCCTGTGCGGAAAAGCACCCCCAAAGCATGATGTTTCCACCCCCATGCTTCACAGTAGGGATGGCGTTCTTGGGATGGTACTCATCCTTCTTCCTCCACGGCGAGTGGAATTAACATTTTCTATTTTGGTCTCATCTGACCACATGACTTTCTCCCATGACTCCTCTGGATCATCCAGACGGTCATTGGGAAACTTCAGACGGGTCTGGACATGTGCTGACTTAAGCAGGGGAACCTTCTGTGCAATGCATGATTTTAAACCATGACAGCATAGTGTATTGCCGATAGTAACCTTTGAAATTGTGGTCCCAGCTCTCTTCAGGTCATTGACCAGCTCCTCCCGTAGTTCTAGGCTGATTCCTCACCTTTCTTCTCATCTTCACCCCATGAGGTGAGATCCCGCATGGAGCCCCAGTCCGAAGGAGATTGACAGTCATCTTTAGCCTCTTCCATTTTCTAACAATTGCTCTAAAAAATGTTTTCACAAAGCTGCTTGCCAATTTCTCCGTAGCCCTTTCCAGCCTTGTGGAGGGCTACAATTGTGTTTCTGGTCTTGCCCATTGTAGTACTTTGGAGTCTGACTGATTGTGGGGTGGACAGGTGTCTTTATGCAGCTAAAGAGCTCAAACAGGTGCAACTAATTTAGATGAATAAGTGGAGGAGAGGTGGACTTTTTAAAGGCAGACTAACAGGTATTTGAGAGCCATGATTCTTGCTGTTTGGCAGGTGTTCAAATACTTACTTGAAGCAATAACATACAAATAAATGATTTAAAAATCATACAATTTTATTTCCAGATTTTTTTTTTTAGATTCTGTCCCTCACAGTGAAAATGCACCTACGAGCATCCCAGCTACCCAGGTGACAGATGCTCTTTTGCATGTCTTTCCATGTCGCATCTGTCACCAAATCACGTCCTATGTTGTGAATTTTGTTCACTGACAATGGCAATAAATATATCCTGATCCTGATGAACATTTCAGACCCCTCCATAATTTCTAAGTGGGAGAAGTTTCAAAATCGCAGGGTGTTCAAATACTTCCTTTCCTCACCGTATATGCATACTGTTTACAGGGACGTGGACATGCTTGTGGTCACACCATCAGCGCCATTAAACTCCTAAAACATCATGGAAGCCATTAGTAAACCATTTTCATTGTTAATTTGAGCACGGCTTTTGCCACATAACATTTCTGGTTTTCGTGTGTTGTTCAGAAGGCGTGTCAGAGGCACACTGGCCCACAGCAGTATTTTACAGTGTATGTGCTGCTCTCAATCGGCTTCAGCAGCACTCAGACCCAACGACTCACAACAAATATCAAACCCTGTACACTGCACGACACAGACACACAGAGAAGACCAAATTCGGTTTGATGTTAAAATTGTGGTGTGACTAAAAATTGTGTCCATCTGCCCAAAATACACTTAATATAAGCCTGGGTTAAATCTTGTACTTTCACAAAGAAAAGACGGGGGACTGGCTGGACATAAAATGGAAAACAGTGGGACTTTTTCTCAGGGTGCATGAGCTGGAGGAGCAGGTGAAGGATGCTGAGTCCAGAGCAGATCAGAGCCTGGAGGATGAATCCAAAAGGCACAAGGAGGTTTACTGCAAAATGGATCGAGACCGAAACCATGAGGTTGAACTGCTCTGCTCCAGGTACGCAGACTAATCACTCATCTGACTGCAAAATGCTTCTGGTTTCTAAAGCCTTGCACGTGTGCGGTCAACAGGATACAAGACCTGGAAGAGGAGAACGGAGATATAAAGTTAAATGTGCGCAAACTCCGCTCACAGACAGAGAAACTGGATCAGGTGAGAGCACACTTTTAACTATTCATTTAAATTATCCAGGTACTATAATCATTCAAAACATTATTAGGTCAACACGTTACTCAGTGAGGTCTTTGTTATAGATATGTTGTTTTGACTTCAATAGTCGTGTGGATTTATGTCCCACTACAACTGTGATTGTGTGCAGGAGAAACAGAAGATGTCAGACAAGTTGGAGGACACCAGCCTGAGGCTCAAAGATGAGATGGAGCTGTACAGAAAGATCATGGATAAACTGTGGCAGAACCGACATGAGTTCCAGAAGGAGAAGGAGGCCATGCAGGAGGTAATACTGATGATGATGATAATAATGCTTTACAACTTGTAATGCACTTTATAGGCTTGTCGAAGCCTTTCAAAATGATATGTTCAATGCAATTTATCTTTGTAGCGCCTTAAATCACAAAAGCAGTTGCCTCGATGGGCTTCTCAGAATTGTTGATTTAACAAAGTCCAATGAAAAAGGAATTGGCAGATTAACAACGTTAAGGATTAGCACACTTTCCAGTTGACGTCACCATTCCAGACAAACCTCCCTGATAGCTGTTCGGACAGTTTTGATTCGGCATATGAATGTTTAAAAGACACGTATTCAGAAGTCAGTATCAGTTTTATTGCCATTGTCAGTGAACAATTCACAAACTAGGAACTTGCTTCAGCATTAAGGTGCAACATAAAACAATGAAGAAGAATTATTATTTTTGTTGTAGTAGTAATAATAATCATAATAATAATAGTTAATAAATGATACATTAAAAACGAGAACATTTTACATATGGTTAAAAATTGAAATGGAGGGCGTTGTTTTGTCAGAGGACAAAACACTAGTACGTGCTGCATTTATCCACACATCCGCCCACATAAACACTGTCTGTGCCATGCTTTGTCCATTGTTTTTACCTTTTGGCTTGCTCTCCTTACCACTGTGTCATGAACGCATTTGAACATGATCGAGCTTATGATGGGAAAACAACACATCCTCGGCACATGCCAACCCACGTTGGCATTTGTTTGTCCGAAGGGGTCGTGTCTTGACAGATCTACTTGACAGATCTACTTTTTTTACCCCATGTCCTTGACCCTCGTACTGGGCAACGAAAAACTATGAAAAACCCTGCGGAGGAAAAGTAGAAACCTCAGGGAGAACCTCAGTCTACTCCCACAGACGGACAGGCAGCAGATGGTCCAGGACCAACGCACTTCCATTTGCAGATAGACTGTGGAGCCAGAACCACTCAAGAGGAGAGAGGGTGCTTCATACAGGCAGATGAAGAGCATCCGGGTCTACAGGTTAGGGTCGTGAGATGGGGTGGGGCGGCATTCCCCACGTAGTACTGCGAGAAAGGGAAAACATGTGAACATACATAGGTTAACTACAATATTGACTATTATTGATTTGGAACATGGGAAGAAGCAGAGGATAGTGCTCAAGCTGCCATACTTCCTCCAGCATAGTTGCTCCTAGGGCAGAGTAGCTAATATTGTGGGTTTTATTTCTATTCCTAACTGGCCTGACCATAAGCTATTTCAAAGAACGTTTAATGCCTGATCTTAAATGTAGAGACTGTGTCCTGGGACAGGGGATCACCATTGAACACAAAAATGAGACCAAAAACAACACAAGTGATTCAACAACATGGGCCTGACAGTCACTTCATCATTGGCATGTGTGTACATTGCACATTCCTTAAGCCTATGTGCAATTTTAACATGGACAGGAGCTGATTCCACAACACAGTAGCTTGGTAGCTAAACGCTCTACCTCCTACTGTGCTTTTAGAGACTTTTGGGACCACCAGCAGTCCAGCATTTTGAGAGCGAAGTGCTCTGTTTGGATGATATTGTACCCTACCTTCTTTGAGGTAGGATGGGGCCATGTAAATTTTGGCTTTGTAAGTCAGCAGAATTCTAAATTTGATTCCAAACTCAACAGGAGCCAGTGAAGAGACTCAAGCACCGATGTAATTTGCTCTCTTCTTTTAGTCCCTGTTAGTAATCTTGCTGCTGTGTGTACTGTATAACACGTGTGTATTTGTGTGGGCAGCTGGTAGACGACCTGCGGAGGGAGCTAGAGCATCTGCAGCTCTTCAAACTGGAGGTGGAACATCCAGGACAAGGCAAGAGTTTGTCGGAATTAAACGCTCGGACAAGAGAGATTGAGATGGAGCACGAGGTCAAGAGGCTGAAACAGGTACCTCGGTTTTACACTGCTCTTTACTAGGACATGATATTTTTAAATAAAGAACATGATGGCTTTGTTACTTATCTAACAGGCTGTATGTCATATGTTATGCCTCGTTAGGAAAACTACAAACTTCGAGATCAGAATGATGACTTAAATGCCCAGATTCTCAGTTTGAGCCTATATGAAGCGCGGAACCTTTTTTCATGCCAGAGCAAGGCCCAGTCTCTGGCAGCAGAGATCGACAACGCCTCCAAGGACGAGGTGAGTTTACAGTTTTTGTAAAACATGTAATACTGTTGCTATACTCACACATGGTGTCTCTCTGCAGCTGGTGGATGCTCTGAAGCATCAAGAGGAGATCAACCTGCGTCTGAGGCAGTACATGGACAAGATCATCCTGGCCATCTTAGAACATAACCCTTCCATACTGGAGATTAAGACCTAACACATCCACGTTTACACTAGATACAGTCTAGAGCTGTACCATGACCATTCCACCAACCGCTGAAGGCAGGGTCAAAGCCAGGGTCTGTAGTGTCAAATTAATCACAATCATTCTAGTTTACCCCACTGTGGTGAGTGGGAAAGAACGCACTTCCACACTCACGGACTGCCACTCAAACAGATGTTCATTTGCCAAAGCCCACATACGGCAGTAAAAAGTACTGCAGCTGTAGTTACTCAGTTATTATTCCTTCCATCCTCTAACTTGTCATTATTCTGTGTAGAAATGCATTGCAGAGGTTGTTCTTGTATTCAAACACTGGTTATGTGACACGTACTGTATAGCTAAAAGAATGTTTGAACACGTGCTTCAGAGGACACACATCTCTGAGCGTCACATCAGAACAGCTGGATTGTCCACCACCATCACTGCTTTGGCCTTCTACAGCTTGTTTAGCCTCATAAAAGCTCTTTTCTATTAAAATGAAGAGCCTCACTAAAACACTAAAACTATCTGAAGCACTTGAAATAAAAACTCGAGCAGTGTGACTGCTTTTCTTGAAGCAATCCGGCTGTCTGAGAACTCTGTGACTATTAACCTGAACCTGTGGCATCTCATGTGTGATGTAAAACATTTCTATGATATATTGTCACTCGCTTAAGCTAGCCAAACACCAAGGTGTTACTGAGGAGGCAGCACAGGGCTGCTATACTGCACTAAATACTATGTAGATTAACTAGTTTTGCTTTGTTGCACAAAGTGTATTTCTGGTAGTTTTGCATCTTTGTTTATAATGTGTAATACACTATGTATTTATGCACAAAGATAGTGTTCTGTTCAGATGTCACATTTGATTTTGTCACATATTTATTGACACAACACAATGTATATCATGTGTAAATAATTTTACTTACAATGTGCTGGTTTCACCAGTGGGTTGACCTGTGTACGGATTTAGCTTCAGTTCATGTTATGGCCAAAGTAGAAAAATATTCAGTTGTAGTCATCTGGACTCTGTTTTAGAATAAACAAAGTGTTACGACTCTCATTCGGAGTTCTCAGACTTGTTTCACAGATTGAGAATTACTCTTGGATGAAACGTTTTGTTTTTTCTAAAACAGAGTCCAGATGAGTACAACTGAATCTTTTTCTACAATGGAACACTCCTGGACGAATGAGGGATTACACCGACATGTTATGGCCAAAGTGAAATTATCTTTGACATAATAAAGTCACGACATACATGAGTAATCTGGTTATTTATTTCATGTATTCGCTTAGTCTTTTTGTTCTAAAATGTGTTTCTAAAATGTGATATTTTGATCAGAAAGCAGAATCTTGAGAATTACAGAGTAGCAATAGTAGTAGTAGTAGAAGCATGGACGTACTAATCTTACATTCCACTCCAGGCCACTGGGCGGCCGTTAGCGCTCACGCTGCGTGAACATGCCCGCCGCCAAAAGCCTCCCTGACAGAAGAATCTTTTCTTTCGGAAGCAGATCCGACAAAGCAGCTCTGTTTGTGTGTTTCTTTTTCTACCAAACAGTCCCAGAGCGACTCAAAAACACGATGTACGCGAGCACAAACCCCGGCAGCGCGCACGGAGACTTCCAGGACAGAAACGGAGTCAACTATGTGTCTTCGTCTGAGTCTTTCGGACACTGCTCACAATTGTTCTGGAAAAAGGACCCCAGTGATTCCGGAGTAAGAAAGCCTCTGCCTCCGTCTGTTAGCGGCTACTGCGCACAAAAGCATGAGAAACACTACGAATAAAGCACCAGGGCAACAGCTACTTTAACGCGGCATATGAACAGCGCGAGTGTGGCTTTGTGCGGCGGAATAATGAGCAGTGAGACATTATGTCAACAAATAGCATCGTTAGCGCCTTCATGCTTAGCGGCTAATGGCCTACTCGGACTTCTGCTTAGAACCCAACTGTTTAGCACGACTGTACGTATTTGCACTCGGGTGCAATCTAAATGTAAAAGGCTCAGTTATTTGTGTGCATGCAAATGTAAAGTGTTGCACCGTAGCGCTGCAGAGCCCGGGGCTGTCGGTGCTCCTGCCTCCGCACACTCAGTTGTGGTACAGTCCCGGTACAGCCCCGGTACAGTCCGCTGCAGACTGTATACCGAACTGTCCCTGATTGCACTACAAACTTGCATGCTCACTCATGGTTTCATGAGTCTAAACATACAGATGTGTGCACGCATACGGCCGGTAGTATTGTTAGCGAGAGCAGTGTAAACACGAGCTTGTCCCGCAGGAAATGCGAGCGGAAGACGCCCCGCGACGGACTTTGAAAGCGCTCTTTGTGAAACCAGACTGTGAAGTTCATTCACGCTGGTCAGCAGCACCGGACCATTGTTGACTGCACTACTTCAGACACCATTGGTTCTATGCTATTCCTCCACGTTAACGTAAAAGTACACACTAAAGGTCTATGTGGCTCTCATTCGGTCAAGTGTACTCAATTTTTAGGATTTGGCGCCACTTAAAGTGTCTGACCCGTTTCAACAGTTATCTACCTTTCTCAGAACCCATCCTACCCCAAAACACACCTCTTTTCCGTTGTGGCAATTCACTGTTAAATTTGTATTTCCATTTAATCATTTTAAGAAATCAAATCAATAGAGAACAAAACACTTCAAAGACATTTTACACAAACATAAGTAACTGTTTCTAAAGTGTTATTTAGTATCTGGCTCTAGTTTAACGACACTTTTGATGATAGTTCACAATTATTACTTAAAAAAAAGCTGTGATTAACATTTAATGGGTAATCATTTGACAGAGCGATCAATTAAAGACGTTAAAGAGAATCTTCCTGCTAGTTCTGAGGGTGATGCTTTACCTGTCCACAGCACCCTCAGCACCTGTATTTACGATAGCTCGACTTCACTAACGGCCTTGTATCTTTCTCCTCGTTCCAGCCAAGTTCGACCATCAGCTGGTGTGAGCAGCTGCCCCCGCCGTCCGCGACCCTTTCCAGTTCCAGTCTGTCCCCTCCATCTCTCTCTAGTTCCGGGCTGTCTCTAGAGCCCGCAGCCCCGCAGCCGGCCCCCTCCGCTCCCCCCACACCGGCCAGCGACATCGCCCCCGCTCCAGACGATGCAGAGTCCGACGAGAGGCCCTACGTTTGCGACCTGTGCAACTGTGCCTACAAACACGCCAGCTCGCTCCTCAACCACAAGCTCACCCACAAAATTGGAGACTTCAAGTAAGAATCGTGTGTTTTGTGACCAAGTGATACCGACCAAAATGATTAAATCGGCATTTGTTTTGGCCGATAACAATAGTCATTTATTTTTTCAATCCATCAGAAATGTTCCAAAATGCTCAAGTAAATCTCGTAATTGAGTTACACATGACTGCTCCCGTGACACTGAAGGATGTGTTAAACCGCTTCTGTTCTTGTGTTTTAGTCATTTTTCATAAATTGTTTTCCACGTTTTTTCTCTTCCTTTAGTAATTTCTTAGGTAATACTACTGTGACTATAGTGTGCTCCTAATTAGGACCAGGTTTAGCCCTAAAATAGTCCTGTTATAGACCTGATTTAGATCTGGTGGTTCTCAGAAACCCAAATCATTTCTTTGGAACCACTGTTCTAGACTATATAGATAAGCAGAGCTATAGATCAGTGTCAATGGCATGGATCAGTCAAAAAAAGCTTCTTTCATCTGAGGTTTTCAGAGTCTCAGAACCGTAAAATTGGATTGTCTGACTTTATTTTATGTAAATGTGTTAATTTAGGGTTTCCCCCCAAAATATAGAAGTAAAAGCAGCATTTTTGGACAAAAGTACTTTATTTCTCGTAAGCAGCTCTGATTCAATTCAATTAATTTTTGTAACGCCCAGAATCACAACAGCAGTTGCCTCAAAGGGCGACAGTGAAAGCAAATTAAACAATGTTCAAAAAATGTCCCAGCATCCCATGTCCTTAGACAAATGTCCCAGCATCCCATGTCCTTAGACAAATGTCCCAGCATCCCATGTCCTTAGACCAGGGCTATTCAAACTATTCAGCTATTGAACTTTTTTCTTATTTTCTAGTTTAATTCTGGGTTCATACAAGTTTTAAAACCTGGTTTGCTGATTTCTGGCTTAGTGTCTTTATTTAATTCTGCTTTAGACCTGGTTTGGACCTGGTTTGATTCTATGTTAGTCTTGGATCCGACCTGGTTAATAGCCTATCCGGCCCAGAGGTCACAGCCCCCCAAGAAAGCTGGCCCTCAGGAAAATTAAGTTGAATAGCCCTGCCTTAGACCCTCCTTTTTAGCCAGAAAAAAACTACCAAACCTCTTTGGGAAAAAGTAGAAACCTCGAGGAGTTCCACTTGTGAAGGAAGAGATTCCGACTCCCTCGGACGGACAGGCAGGTGCGATTCAATTTGCGAGATAGACAGTGGAGCTGGACCCACTCAGGAGGAGAAAACCAGTTCTTTGAGGCAGATGAGGAACCGTTCAATTGGCTGTTACAATGGGCCCCATCTTTCCCTTTGCCCATTTCTGAATTAAAGGTTGTTCTGAAGCCTGTGCATGGGCGCCTGATAATGATATGCGTGGTGGGAAATATTAACAACGTGCTAATGGCTTGTGAAAGAGAGGAACTTGTCTAATAGAGAGATTTATTTGCGAGTGTGTTGAAAATCAAAGAAACCGGCAATACAAGCTTTGGCGGTGTGTTGATGGTCTCTCACACAAAAGTTAATTAAAGTAAATTTCAATAGTGTTTGCTTGTACAGTTTGCTAATTAAAGAAGACTCAGTAAATCACTATAAATTGACTGAGATAAAACATGGTATAAAGTGAGTACATAATGAATGTATTGACCTCTTGTGTTTCTTTTCTCCTCTTTTTGGGGTCAATATATGCCCTCTCTCTTCCACTCAGGTGTGACTTCTTTTGGTTGGCAGCAAAAACCGAAGGTTGACACCAACTACATGTCTTTGGGCGTAAACATCTGACATGGACGGATCCACGGGCAGAAGGTTCGTTAAGGTGAGCTGATGTGCGACCGTGTGGTGCGGGAATTGGCTTTTTCGCTTGGCCCGCTATATTCTGCGCAACGGCACCAGCGTATCCACGACGACGGGAGTCCCCAACCGATTTGCGACTGCCCCTCCTGCTGGACAGGGTAGAGCTACGGAGGACCATGCTGGAGCTGGCTGCCAGCACCGCTGCAGTGCCGCCGACAAACAACCAGGAGTATATTATCTGCGCACAAGCGCCTCGCTCTTAGTTTGCTCGTAAAGCAGTATGTGTTTTTAGCAGACAGTCAACGTTTGCATGTTTAATGGGGGTGAGCAAGTGTACTTGTGATCATGTGTACATTTGTAGGGATGTCACAATATCAAATGGCACAAACGTTCACCAATTATTCACAAGTACTGAGAACTAAATAGCAATATTAATATCTGTTTGTAACATGTTACTATTTGTCTCAAGTGTGGGACCAGCTTTACGGAATTGAACTTTCTGAATGAAAAAGAAATGAAAGTTAATGTGGTGCAAAGACAGTTGACTTTTACGTGTATTTTTTGTTGACAATAGATTGAAGTAAGAAGATTATAATGTTTTAGTTCTTATGATTGTATTGTGACCTGAATAGTCACCATTATTGATTAGCCTAAATCTTGACATCTCTATAAATGGAAACTGTCGTCTATTCCTTATTTGAAGTGTTTTCAACAAAATGATTCTGGGCAATGCACATTTGAAAAGAAAATCTGGATTTTTTTCTGCAATTTGTGTCCGAATCTTCTTTCTCTCTCTCAATATTTGACATGATATAAAGCTGATGTTTTAGTTGAGTTGAAGCCCCTTGGTTTTTTTGTGTGACGTGTGTAAAATGGCTTGTAGTCACATGTTCTTGATGTTCAGTGACAAAGAATGACCTGCCCTTTAAACATTAAAGTAGTTGTTGAACTCTGCGGTGTGACCAGGTTGTGAGGGCAGGGTGAGTTTAGGGGAGAGCGAGGGATGGGGAGAATAGGTATTTTCCTGCCGCCTGTAGTAATCCAAATGTATGTCTGTGTGTCTGTCTGTGTGGGCGTGGCTCTTAAGAACAAGTTCAGCTGCCCGTCCTGCTTTAAGAGCTACAGAACCATGCTGGACCTGGCCCAGCACCGCTGCAGCGCCGCCGCCAAAAACCAGGTTGGTGTGAGCGCGACTGAGGGTGTGTTTGGGGACTTCAGTCAAGCCATGAGTGAGGGATTCCAGGAGTTTATTTACACATTATCTGCAGGATGTTCTTGTACAGGAAGGCCAAACTTTGATTCAGTGCAAGTCACTTTCTCTGCAGGACAAAGTTCTCCCAGGATTGTCCGAGTCAGATCTGGAGAAATTATGCCTAACTCGAGCGGGGAAAACATTGGACTAAATTATACAAATATACAGTGAGGAAAGTATTTGATTTTGCAAGTTCTCCCACTCCACAAATTTTGGAGGGTCTGAAATGCAGGTGCATTTCCACGGTAAGAGACCTAATCTTAAAAAAAAATAAAAATCCGGAAATTATATTGTATGATTTTTAAATAATTTGTATATTATTGCTGCAAATAAGTATTTGAACACCTGAGAAAATCAATGTTATATTTGGTACAGAAGCCTTTGTTTACAATTACAGAGGTCAAACGTTTCCTGTAGTTCTTGACCAGGTTTGTACACACTGCCCACTCCTCCACACAGATCTTCTCTAGAGCTGTCAGGTTTCGGGGCTGTCGCTGATCAACACAGAGTTTCAGTTCCTGCCAAAGATTTTCTATTGGGTTTATGTCTGGAGACTGGCTTGGCCACAGGGATGTTGTTCTTGGGATGGCACTCATCCTTCTTCTTCCTCCAATCACGAGTGGAGTTTATACCAAAATGTTCTATTTTTGGTCTCATCTGACCACATGACTTTCTCTCATGACTGACTCTGAATCATCCATACGATCATTGGCAAACTTCAGACGGGTCTGGACATGTGCTGACTTAAGCAGGGGAACCTTCTGTGCAATGCATGATTTTAAACCATGACAGCGTAGTGTTTTACTGATAGTAGATTGAAATTGTGGTCCCAGCTCTCTTCAGGTCATTGACCAGCTCCTTCCATAGTGCTGGGCTGATTCCTCACTTTTCTCATCATTGAGACCCCATGAGGTGAGATCTTGCATGGGAGATTGACAGTCATCTTTAGCCTCTTCCATTTTCTAACAATTGGTCAAACAATTGATCTTTTTTCACAAAGCTGCTTGCCAATCGCCCCGTAGCCTTTTCCAGCCTTATGGAGGTCTACAATTGTGTTTCTGGTGTCTTTTGACAGCTCTTTGGCCTTGCCCATGGTAATAATTTGGAGTCTGACTGATTGTGGGGTGGACAAGTGTCTGTCTTCTGCTAACAAGCTCAAACAGGTGCTAATCATTTAGAATAATAAGTGGAGTAGAGTTGGACTTTTTAAAGGCAGACTAACATCTTTGAGAGCCAGGATTCTTGCTGATTGGCAAGTGTTCAAATACTTTTCTGTGGCAATAACACACAAATGTTATTTCCAGATTAGGTTTTTTTTCTTCCTATTTTTCTTTTTGATCTGTCTCTCACAGTGAAAATGCACCTGCGATGTACATTTCAGACCCCTCCATAATTTCTTAGTGGGAGAAGTTGCAAAATCGCAGGGTGTTCAAATACTTACTATACTCACTGTATGTCAGAGTTGACCGTTTTTGATTATTCGATTAGAGATATATCTGTTGGCCAATGTATTGGGCTGATATTTCTACTTTTTAGCGTATTGGCTATCGACCCTAAATCTCCAGTCGACGTGCTGTTTTGTTTGGGCCAACCTCCTGCCAAAGGAATATGCATAAAGCTTTATTTGAACACTTTAGTGTGACGAGGGCACTGAACAAAATGTGAGTGTACTGTAGGGCTGTAACTTTTTAGTTTAGTAGTTGACTAGACGAATGAGTATTTCTATTGTACTTTAAGACTTTTAAAATACGTTATCAATCAAATAAAGAGTGAAATATGGCGACTGAAGGCTTCTAGATACAGAATATTATAGTATTTATAGTATTATTGAGGGAAATCAGAAAGTTTGTTCTTTTTTGACATTTTTAATTAATACCACAGTCTTTGTTATAAAAAGGTCTACAATTATTTTTTGTATAGTTCATTAACTGTTGCAGCCCTAGTGTACTGCTCTCATGTCCAGTTTGTGGTAAATCAGAGTTGTAGATGAGTTTGTTGTGAATTCAATATAATTTGACAAAAATCGGTTCTACATATCGGCCCAAAAGCTTCTGAATTCTCAACAACTCAATACTCTGCTTGTATCTGATGTAATGTGACTGGAGAAATAAACTCTTAATATAATATGTTCACAAACATCTGGGTTCTGGGTGAAGAAGACTAATGATGCCGTGTGCAGAGTTTAGTAATCGTGCAAGAACAAACATAATATTTGGAGATTATGGAATCCTGCTGAACCGTTTTCATCTGTCCAGGGGTAAATGTGTGTGTGCTGGGCATGTTTGTGTGTGGCTGTACAAATCCCCCATCTCCACGGCGAAGGGTCACACCAGCGTTTCTCTCATCACCTTTCCTGTCATTAAGCACAGACGTGTCGGCAATTTCTACCTCAATCTCACCGCTTTTGTGTGTTCAGACCTCCAGTCGCCGCTCCAACTTCTCAGCCCCGCGCCGTCACCAGCAGCACAGCCAGCAGCACAGCCAGCAGCAGCAGAGCAACAGCAGCTCCATGATGCAGCACCCAGCCCACGGCCCCCAGGAGCCGCTGTCCTCTCACTGTGTGTCTCCCATGCCCCAGGGCGCTCCTGGGGACGGGGCTACCCAACCAAACAGTGCCCGACCACCAGGTAGGCCCAGTGTCTTTGGAGGATTGACCTCACAGGACTCATGACAAAGGCCTCAGCGATGTAATGATACAGAAAGGGTCTATTAGAACTACTTACATATTCGACCATCAATCAACTCTAATCATACTATTAAAAATAAAGAAACATTACCCACACAGAAAATACGCACGATAAATATTGAGGCCTAAAAAGGTTGTTCCAGCTCTCGTCTATACAATGATAGTCCAAATTGTAATTACTGTGAGAGGGCTAGGTGCTACAGAAAACAATAAGTCAATTAACAATAGTAAAAAACTGTCAAATATTAGGCACATGTATACCAATGTGAGACATTTCCCCCTACTAATACACAAGAGTGGCCTCAACACAACAGTCAAAACAGTAATGTGATTATTTTATTTATTTTACTCTTCTTTCAGTAGTTTGACTTATTTGACCCCTTATCATTCTGGCTGATTTTTCTCAATTCAGATTGAAGCTGTTCCTGAACCTTTGGAGCACAAACAATTGGCCTGACTCTCTGTGAAGAACACTCTAGTTTTGCCCTCTGATATCTGATTTACTCTGATTTAAGTGGAAACAAACTCTGCCCAGAGGAAAATCAGATTTCAAATCTGGCCTGGGTTTTCTTTGGTAAATATATGAATTATTAAAGCTGCTGTTGGAGGTTTGGACTGAAAGAGACTGAGCTTTTGTTGTTTTTTGACAATTGCTTTTTCAAATTTCAAGTTAATTTAATACACATACATACATGCATACAAACGAAATGTCCTTTGGCCAGACACATCACCCACACTGCCTAGTAAAGCACTTTGAGTGTCTTGAAGGTGGAAAAGCGTTATATAAATACACTGTAGTAGTAGTAGTAATACTATTAATAATAATAATAATAATATTATTATTATTATTATTATTATTATTATTATTATTATTAACAACAACTTAATAATAACAACAACTTAATAATGATGTTGTTATTATTATTGTTATTATTATTATTATTATTATGAAATTAGATTTATGGACATGCTACAAAGTAAAAAGGTTTCGGCTGAATGCCTATATATGGCCTATAATATATATTTTTTTAGGGTGATTATTTTATTTGTGGGTTTGGAGATTCTTCCCACAATGGTTGATTTGACTAAAAATAAGTGGGTTATAGCTTTCTTTTTATATTTTACCTTCCCAGGAGCTTGATAGTTATTTGTTATCAGATGCTGGACAGAATGGGCCTACAGGATTTTAAGGGGCTTTAATGTGAGCCATATTTTACTCAATTTGAACCAGATGCTTTGCTTGTCCCCTTTTGGGCATAATCCATCTGTCAGCGTTTGCTTTTAGAGTCTGCATACTCCAGGGAGCTGAAGTAAATTACTTACAAATCGTTCGATTGGGAGTTATAATAAATTGACCCATTATGTTGTTTGTGGCAGGTGTGTCCCAGCGTGGTGTCCTCTCAGAGCGGCCCCCAGAGCATGAGGAGCTCGTCCAAACTGGTGTCGTCGCCCAGCCCCGTGCCCTCCTCATACTCTCTGCTCCAGCCCATGGTGCCTGAGGTAAAGGAGATGAACCAGGGATACACTAGGCTGAGCGCCAACCCCATGGTAGGAGAAGACCCTTCCCCGCTCTGTCTGTGCGCTAGTGCAGTGTCACCTACTAACACCAACACTGGACACTACACTGTACTAACCCTGTCTACACTCTACCACCATGTTTACCACATGTTTACCACATGTTTAACCCAAGCACCCCAGCGTGGCTTAGAGCAAGGCCTGCAACTATTAATCAACTAATCCTAACAAGTCCATTATAAAAGATAATAGTGTTTGTATTTTGGAAATGTTGCCTTGGATTATACAGACTCTATAACGCATACAAAATCAGCTCAGAATCAGAATAGTTTTTATTGCCATTGTTGGTGAATAATACACAAACTAGGAATTTGCAAACGGCTGATGATAATAATATTATTGTTGTTATTATTAATATTATTAAGTTTTTTTTTTAAAGTAGAAAAAAGACCTTTACTAATAAAGACAGTGGCATTATTAAATCAAAATGTCAACAAATAAAAACTAGTTCTGATTTTATTTTATTTTATCAATTACACACTTTATTTGTATGTATTCTCATTCTGGAAGCCTTCAGTCACAATCCATTATCCTTTTGGTTAAAAATGTATTCCAAAAATCTCAATGTACTATTTACTAATTTTGACTCATCAAAAAAAGATTCGCTGACTGGTTGACTCCTAAAATAATGTCAGACTAAAAAGTGACAGCCCTACTAACAGCTAGATCAAGCTTTTGGCTATTTGTGAATGTGTTTGCTATGGGACATTTTTTTGTTTGAATGGAAAATTGAATTAACAAACTTTTTGGATGACAAAGTTGGACATTTCCTTATAGTTTTATAATAATCAGACCTCATCGTAATACAAATAAAATAAATATTATATTGTATTAAAAATAGTGTTTATTATCTTTCCTTCAAACTTTCTCCTCTGTATCATAAACAGTGTTTGAGTTTTTAGTATTGTGAAAAAAACACTGGTTAAATGTATTAACTTCATAATTTTCGTATTGGATCTTGAATATTATGACCAACTTAAATCCATGTATGATTTTTGTTTTTTAGATTAAATGGTCTATGTTTTGGAATGTCAAAGATAAGACTTATTTTACTGGCAAATGATTTACTTTTAAGACAAAATATGATGAAAACCAGAAAAGTAAGTAGTTATTTAAAACTTTTGTGGTGGAGCGTTGGTGACGGAGATGTTATGCCTAGCCTGGAATGTTCCACTGTATTGCATTTGTAAAGAAAGAAAAAATAATTATTTACAAATCTGATAAACAAATCAGAACTAGTAATTTTCCCACCATCTTTATAATAAAAGGTCTTATTGTGTATGTTTTACAAATGTAATACAGTGGAACATTCCAGGCAAGGCCATAACATCAAAAGTTTTAAATAACTTGACTTGTGTGTGTGTTTTACAAACCTATCCGTCTCCATGAAGACGAGCAGTTGACGCCACTTGGCCAAGTTACTGCAGGTCAGATCTCTGGAGAGGTGACCCTGCTCACTATTCGAATACAGTGATCCCTCGTTGCGTTCCAAAAATAACACGCGAAAAGTGAAATCCGTGAAGTAGTCAGCTTTATTTTTTATATTATTTTAGAATCAGAATCAGAAAGGGTTTATTGCCATTGTCAATGAACAAACTTCACAAACATAGGAACTTGTCTCGGCATTAAGGTGCAACACAAAACACTGAGCAATAATAAAACAACATATATTCAGTCAAACAAAAGGGTGATTACAATGCAATACTGAACTATAGAATGAAACCAAAAATCAAAACCTGTTTTAAAGCCCAAAATGTATTTGAATATAGTAATACAAGGTTGGAAACATTGTCCCTCGCATATGTCACATCCCAGCTTGTGCCTCTTCGTCCTGACTCCGCCCCGCGTTAGCGTTTCTACTGAGGCGCAGGAGTCTTTCTCCGAGAGAATAACATTGTTATGGGTCGTTGTTGGCGCTCTTTCTTTTTCTGAACAAGAAGATTTTTATAAACTGATATGCCACCTCCGATTATATTTGAGAACTGCAATGAACGACTCCTTAAAGGGTCCCATTCTTGTGCCGTGCGCTGACATTGTGGTTTTGTCACAGAGAAAAAATGCAAATGTAAAGTTGGCAGAATGTACAGAAACGAAAACGGACAAGTGAAAAACCAATACAGTACAGGTCAATATTTTATTTCTAGGACAACAGTAAAGCCCCTGAGCCAATCAGGATTCAGAGCACAATGCACTGTAAAAATATCCGCACTGTAAAAAAAATCTGTGAAGCAGCGAAGCCGTGAAAGATGAAACGCGATAAAGCGAGGGATCACTGTACATGTATTTCAAGACGCCTTTTATTGAACAAATGCAGGATGGATGAATGTAATTTAGAGCTCGGAAAAATACCAACATTTAGCAAGAAACGTGAATGTTGTTTTGAAGATATGCAACATTTGAATATCCAGTTTATTGTTTAGAGTGACAAATTCTACAAAAAGAGCTGATTCAGATAATTAAACCTCATCTAATACGTTTAAAGACATGTCTCGCCACATTTCTGTTGAATTGACATAATATTGTCTTAATATTGTTATCGAGATTGACATTTTTGCCAATACCGGCCAGCCCGATCAACATTCAGTATTCACATCATTTTTGGTTATTTTTTTACAACTCCTTTCCTCTAACACCGCTCTGCGTGTGTCTCGCAGGCCAAGCACCAGGACACGTTCTCCCTGGCCCCGCAGCGACCCCTCAGCGCCATCAACCCCTTGGGCCACGGCCTTCACCCCAACGGAGCTGCCAGCCTCAAGCCCTCGCCGGTGCCCCGCTCCATCCAGCCCATGCCCTGGGAACAGCGCTCTCTCTACAACCAATGAGACCAGGACCCTTACCTATCCCCAAACTCCTCCTCCTCCGCTCTGTCCACCTGACCACACACACACACACACACACACACACACACAGCCAACGCTAGCCTCAGGATGGACACCACTGCCCTCCCCAACCGGAACAGATTTGGGATCAGGGCAATATTAAGAACTAGTTGATTACTGAGTAGTTAGGTTTCAAATGTGTTGCCTTGCCCCTCATGTATGAACCTATTGCCATGTACTGGATACAAGTTATATGTCTGTTTCCTCATCTCCTAAAGTTATGACCCTCTAGTTATGAACTATCTATGAACCCTTTATGAATCGTGTCTTCATGCTTCCCTGTTTTCACGTTTGATGAAAAATACCCTATTTTTATCAGGACTGTTGAACTGCTCACTCCAAACCTCGACTGCCGAAATCCTGTTCCTCTTATGTATGTTTGCGAACATAACTCAGTGTTTGTCTGTTTATGGTTTCTAATAATGACTAAAGGAAAAAAAGGGGACACATGAACTTGTAACTTTGTTTGTATCTTTTTTACTCGCCCTGTTAAATGTGCTCCCGAACGGACTTGTGTGTATACTGCGCACTGGGGGACTGCCTTTTCTTTTCTTTTCGTTTCTCTTGTTTTGTTGTTTTGTAAAACCCACCTCATACCTCCAGTATCTCCGCGTAAGGACCAGGATGGGAACTAGGCGACCGCGCGCACATTTCACGACTGAAGCACTGCTGTTCTCAAGGACCTTTTTGACGTCTCCAAAACTCGGCACCGTATTTGTGGCGGCGGTCGGCCCGATCCGTCTACTCTTGTTCCACACTGACTGTTACTCGTTGTGTCACTGTAATAGCACTTTAAAACAAGTGCTGTTTCTCCAATACCGGCTCTGCCCCTTAAGACGTAACTTGGGCTTACGTCAACACTTAACGGTTTGAGAAATATGTCAGTTATTAGAATTTATGGTTAAACCTGGAAATTGGTTGTGGCTACAGTCTCCAGTCTCTCTTCCTGTAGAAATAGATACACATTACACATTGGATAAATGTAACCAATGTTAAAAAAAAAAAAGGTTTAAAAAGCTACTTATTTTTAGTTGAATATGGCTAAATCATGATCATTGTAAGACCCCCAGACCGTATCGGGTTCAATCTGTTTAACTATATTGAATTAAGGATGCAGCATGTAGTTAGTTTATGTTGCTAACTTGGTGTTTACTGAAATAGGCTTCCCACACTTCTACTGACATTGTATTGCTCTGTTTAAATTTTTATCCATGATCTGTCATTTTTGCTTTTACTCCCTGTAAGGTGTCTTTGAGTATTTAGAAAAAGTGCTATACGAATAAAAAATGTTTTATTATCACCAACAGAGCTGCTGTTCTTCCTCGACATTTTTGTTTATTAACTAATATGAATATTCTTTACATTCACTTTGTACAAATAAATGTGCACTATTTGAAATCCTGCCTCCTTAGCAGAATTCTCTGAAAAAAGTTTGTTTTAAAAAGCTTATGATTTTCACATAACCTGTCACTGACAACGTTTGGGGGCAACATAACACATTTTTAAGTGCGTTTGAACAAACAAAAAAATGGACTGAAAATAAATAAAGAGCGTTTTAGCCAAATAGTCGATTTTATTGTATAATAAGGTTGTCATTGGCAACTCCAGTTATTCAAGAGGCTTTGGGCAGCTGGATAAATAAACTGATCAGACAAGAAACGCTGATTTGGACTAAGTAGACCTACAGAACTATAGAAACCAACAATTTTCATAATTAATTTTCAATAAACCGAGTCGACTGATGTATTTGATCGTATAAAGCTCGTTGGCCTTTATTTATGGGCGTACATAGTAATAACGAGTACGGTGTAATTACCCAGACGAATTTAATGATACGCGTCAGTGTTTACGTGTAGGCTGTGCGTCATTGTCTAACGGCACTGTAGTTTAAAGCCGCCGGGAGCGCGTGCAGGCTTCTGAATACGCAGGTGCCCGCGTGCGCTTGTCGGCCTGTTTAAAAGGTGAGAGCGCGTGAGCCGCGCGAGCCTCCCGCGCAGGTTGACGTGACTTCACGCGCTCTCGCGGTTGGCGGTACAGTGTGCGCTTTGGGGCTTTCGGTTTGCGGCATAAAATTGTTTCACGTTTCGTTTTCCTCCCGTTTAGTGTTTAGGCCCGAGCTGTAGGCCCGGAGTTTAGCTAAGCCTTATTCGCCTTTAGAGGTTTGGCTCCGTTCCGTTTACAAGTGACAAAGCCAGAAAAACAACGTGACTCCGCCTAGCTAATTGTAAGAGTAAGTTAGCACTTCCAGTTAACGTAGTTGAGTCTGCGCTAACTCACTATATTCAAACTAAATCTAAAACAAACCAGCAAATACATTTACGTCTTTTAGTTGTGTTAATATTTTGTGTGCAAAAGTTGCTGTCAAAATAGGAACCTAGCTTATATACCGCGAATTCACGTGTGCATAGACTTAAAAGTCCATTTGTGCAGAAATGCGACTGTTTGCATTTAAAGCCGAAGAATAGGGGAAACAATTGACGGTCCGAGTTGCTAACATTTTATTGAAACTTATCGGTGGTTTTAGTTGGATCAATGCCACAGGCTCCTCGGCTCCTCGGCCCGGGCCCCCGTGAGAGGCCCCGCGCTCTGGGCAGGCCTGTGCAGTGGTTGGCTCTGGCCGCTGGGTGGAGCTCGCAGTCTTATAAGACTATGGGTAAGGAAAACCACATATGTATTTTGTACTGTATGATTGTTTTATTTGATTTTACTTCTACAGAAAGGATTAAAATACACAAATCTCTCTTTTAAGGACCACTAACAGTCCATTTATTAAAACATGAAATAAACAAATACAATTTTAATGTTGGCTTAGGGCTTTAAATTTGGTTATCAATTTTGTAAATCTAATTCAGACCTCTGAATTTCCCATGGCAAATTATCCAATTTATATCAAACGTTCTCCAATGGATTTGGTAATAATTGTGTTTAATGTGGCTCTGTTTCTGTTCAGAGATTGAATGCAGGGTGGCACTGGTAAATGTTAAAACGAAAAGACAAGAGCAACACTGAGGTGACAAGTAAATGTGTTTTTTGTGAAAACATTAATGAACTATGGGGGAAGAGATATAGGACAGTATGGAAACGACTGTAAGTGTTTAAACAAAGCTATTCTAATATTTGAATAGGTGTTAAATGCCCAGGGCTGTAGTTTGGATGTTTTTCTGACTTATATTTTCAGACGATATGCTCCTTGTAGTCTAGCCTGGTCAGTGTGTTTCTTTTCAGAATGACTCCAAACTTGTGCCTGTCACTGGGGCAGAAGAACGCGTGAAAATGCGTTTTAGTGTTGATTTCCTTGAGAATGTGGTTTTAAATATATTGCAGTAAAAGTAACGTAACGTTCTGTTTTTTTGTTGGTCCCCTCCCCCGTCCTTGGTGCGAGCCGAGCGGGCTGAGCGGGGCGTGCCGGGTTCGGTGGAAGGAGCCTATCAGGAGGCACACGATCACCGGCGACGACTACGCCTTTAACTGTCTGAAATGGTCGCTTCCAGGCGTTCTCAAGTAACGTTAACTGCAATTTTTTTTTTAAAGAAACACAGAAAAGAATATATCATTATCGCGGGTCATAAATGTGTAGACAGACTTTGGTGTTGTTTGGTCAGCCTCCAAAACCTTTCAGGGCTTCAGTTTTTCGTTATGCTACCCACAATCAATTGTACTTTTATTGTTTTTTATTTTTCAGACTCAAACCATGTAACCAATAGATTATGGGAAGTCTATGGGGACTCCAAACACATTATCATTAGTCAGGAGATTTTATGAAAACATTATTTTGTACAATTATGACTGTTAATGTGTTGTTTTACATTTGTTCAGTTATTGATTTTATTGTGTTAGATCTTAACCGTTGGTTTGAATTATGAAAGCACAATACACGCGTTAAAACTAAAGTGCCAAGGCTCAGCTAAAGGATGTCATTGCAGTTCATATTTGAAAACATTACAGTAGAAACAACTTTCTTCTATAGGCCAACCTAGTGGAATACTGGAGACCCTATGGGGCACACAAGCACTTTGAAGGGTCCTTAGCAATAGATTTTAAAATGTATTTCAAAGATGAAAAATATTCATTCATGAAAAGGAGGTCAGTTACTGCCTGGCAAAGTACTGATTCTTATCATTGTTTCATATTTCAACATTATTTATTAACTGAATGCTCTGCACATTTTTCATGCAAAAATGTATTTTTATGTTTCTTTGTCTACTAGTTGTCTCTCAGGAAGAGTGCAGGACAATCCCACAGTGTACGTGTGGCAGAGTCTCAGCAGCATGTCAAACACGTCTCCAGCTCCCATCTTATTATTTATTTGTTCATTTGACAGTGTACATTAATAATTGCTGTAAATGTACCAGAATTTGACAAAAGGGTATTTTTATAACCTGCTCTCCCGAAAAACAACACTGACAAAACAAGAAAAGAGCAGACATGATACTACTGTAGGGAATGCAGAAAAGACATATACAAGACAGTTACAGATACGGTCAAATACTGTTAACTACATATATACCACTACAACTGATCTTAAATTCTTAATTACAATCTCTATCATCCAGTACGCCCACACTGAATCTGGTTGCTAACGTAAACAAATGCATTCTCCATCAGTTGCTCAAATATCAGAACTCTTTACTGTCAGCTGTGCTGCTAGAACTTCTACAGCCAGTTGCACTGCACAAAAGTACAGCAGCATTTCAAAATGTGAAAATGGCTTTGTTACAGTGGGCCATGCATACAGTGCAACTCAGTGAATATAATGCTAATCATCACAAATGGCATTTGTGATTAACATAGAGGTGACAAATCTGTTAGCAACTGAAACGTGTGAAACACGGTCTGTTTGTGTAAGAGCGCTGCAGTAAGGATGAAAGAGGGTTTTAGGGCATTTGGAGCTTGTTGCCGTCTGTGCCTGTTGTAAATCAGTGCAAAGGCGTCAGGTAACAAAGTGGGCTGCTGCTGGGAACATTTGTCTTTTTTACCATAATAAGAATTCCGAAAAATGTGTTAATTTCAAGTGTGAATTATTTGTGTCTCAAACCACCTGAACAATTTAGCATATTTTTTATATTTAATATTAAATTGCAAAACATAAAATATGAACTGGTAAACTGAACACATACATTTCATGTTTGCACAGGGTTAGAACACGTTAATACTGAAATGTTTTTTGTATTTTGCCAATTGCAAACAATTCAGTAAAAAAAAAAAGTATTTGATTTTTATTTCTCATTAGGGCTGAAACTAACAATTATTTAGCTAATTGATTAATCTATTGATTATCCTTTCAAGATATCAATTAGTTGTTTAGATCGCGAGAGTTTTAGTAATTTTGCCCCAGACGAAGCTAGTTGTGTTACTTGTTTTACAGAGAAAATCATTTGATTTCACCAAAAACATTAGACGTACATGTTTAAATAAAGCCTCTTCTCTCGGCACATGCATGCTTTGATTTTGCCTATAGTTTGGTTACTAAATTAGTTGACAATTATCTCAATGATTGATTAGCTACGATTTATTGATTAACTGATTTCAGCCATATCTATCATCCACCCCTATTTAGAATCCTGATTACTGTTAAGTGAAGTGGAAATGCTGTTTTCATTGGATGGACAAATGTACTTAACTTCTGAGCAAAGTTCAAGTTTAGTTTAGCTCTCAGTGGAAGCTGGTCATCAACAGCACAGGGTGGTTGTTGCCGAATGCTTGTTGAAGTACTATAGCTCAGCTTAGAAGTGACATACTGTAATACTGTATGTCAAAAATGGGATCAAATTTGGGGTGGTGGCGATTTTGACAAAAATGTATATCTAGATATTTTTTCATCTTATCTCAGGTCATCAAAATTGTGCTGCAAATGTCTTGGTTGAAGTTCAGGTGTCACACATGACGGTGAATGGACTACAAAAGTGCAGAAATATCATCTTATATGCTTGTTTGAGAGATTGCACTTCAAGAATTAATTCACTTAAAACCAAAGGATACATAGTGAAGTACAGTATTGGCGAGTGAGTATGTTTTGTTTTAAGTGAACAAAGAAAGAAAAGCCTCACAAATGAACAGTTAAAGTATGGTTAGCTAAAGTGTGTAGCAGTAACAATAGTGCACTAGTGTCACAAGGACACAATACCCCAATGAAGAAATCTGTAATTGTAATCTGTAATTGCATTGTGCACAAGGGTTATTACTTACACATACCAGAACTGTTTATTCATGTAGTGTGATGTTTATTCAGATGTTATCATTGCAATACATAGTAAGATATAATTTGCTCCCAAACAAACCCATTTCTGTATTTTATGTTAGTGTTAATGTAGCATTTAGGCCAGATAGTTTCATCTAAATCAGAGTGGGATCCAGGTAGCTGATGTTACTTATCAAAATGCTTTATGTATGAAAGTATATGTGAAGTATTTTTTTTCTATGTTAATTTTAGAATGGCAACTTTGGTGATCTGCTAGAGGCAATATGGAGGTTAAAGGTCGGAGCTACTGGAGCATGCGCACAAGGACCTTCAGCCGATATTAAAAACAAGAGAAATGTTGGTGAGTGGAGTTGCTAACTGGCTGCCTCTATACACAGCAGAGCTAATAGCAGTAACATACTGTACATTTGCACATCACTAGAATGCTCTTATTATTCTGCCCCGCCCACTTTTCTCTCTTTCTCCATGTGATCGCCACTTCCGTTGTAATAGGTATAAACAACTTCTGGTCCAGCAGGAATTCTGTGGGTTCAAATGGAGAACAAGGGAAAAGTTGCGGCACTCGGCGCATCTTTCTTCTAAATTATCTGTTTGTATTATTGTACTGTGCCTAATCTGCATCTGTACCCTTTGTTGCAACACTGAAATTTACCCATTGTGGGACAAATAAAGGTGATCTTATCTTTTCTTATCTTAAAACATGCTCCAACAATGCTTCGATTCCCTGGACCTGAAAAACACGGAGGTCGGCAGCCCTGTGTAAACTAGTACACCCGGAAGAAGGATTACGTCGGATGCCCAGACGGGCTTCTGGAATAAGGTGGATAGCAGTGGTTATTTTCACTACAAGTACAACCTACAAAAATATGCAACTCTGCGTAGCACCTAAACCAGCTCTAAACAGAACAAAGCCTTGGCTAAAGCAGGTTTAAAATGGGACAATAACATGACTAGAAGAGTTATAAACTTGTACTACTAAACCAAAAGAGGACAAACTGTTGTAAATTGAATGTAAATCACAAGAACTGCAGAGAGACCAGCAGAGAACCTTGTGTACCACCCGAAGCAGCCAAAGTTTGAGAAACACTGCTCTATTCATGGGTTTCAGTTTCATATAAATATATATACACATATATGTGTGTGTGTCTATATATATATACCGTTGTACGGTGGTGCAGTAGTTAGCACTCTCGCCTCACAGCAAGAAGGTCCTGGGTGGCGTGGGGCCTTTCTATGTGGCATTTGCATGTTCCACCTGTTTCTGTGTAAGTTTCCTTTGGTTGCTCTGGTTTCCCCTACCACTAAAAACATGTACCCCTCCCTTCAGGGGCCAGGACTCCCCTGAAAAAGACATTCTAAATTCCAATGAGACTTCCTGATTAAATAAAGGTCAATTAAAAAATATGCATAAAATGTAATTTTGTCACAAAGGGCTGGTTTTTCAATTTACTTTATTACAAGAATAAAGTTGGTTACGTCAGTTTTTAAGTCCTCTTAAATGACAACAATTGCACCTCTGTGATTCAAGCGATTTTCCTTTACAGTTCTCTATCGGCGCAAACCAAATATAACAAGACAAAACTGACCTGCCTCGGTTTTAATTATAACACTGGGCACGTGAACCCAACTTAAGAGTCATACATGTTTTGTTAACGTTGTGCTAAATTGACATCAACATGTAAAAGGAAGCAAATATCCACTACTATATGTTGTCAAGTTTTTTTTATAACTTCATCATTTTTGGGTGCTGTTTTTCCAATCTGAAACAAAATAAATGCTAAATAACCCCTGTTCATTTGCTTGTGTTCTTTGTCTCCCCCTCCTTCTACATTCCCGCCCAATTCACCCTGCTTCCCTATGCAGCCTTTGACCTCTGCCTATGGACCCCTCCCCCAAAATATACATAGCAAAGGCACAGCATGCCATTCACTTCAGTGTTTACAAGGTTTAGCCTGCAGAACGTATGTGTATGGTGTATGTTTCTTTATTGTGACAATGTAACTACGCGGTTTCATGGCACGATGTGTTGATACTTTAGTGTAAAAGGTCTTTACTTGTATCTCTTAATGTATGTTATGTTTTACAACTACTGAGTTTAAGTGTACACTTGGGAATCACCAGGGTGACGTGTGAAACTATTCAAATGCAGTTTTGAGGCGTGAAAACGTATGAAGCTATTGCTAGCCTAGGTGTATCCGCGCCGCCCTCCACATCCAGCAGCCAAACTGACTTGGGACTATTGTTTGTCGGTGGGGGAGCAGTAGTCGTGTCATAGTCTCTGCCTCCATTTTGTGCCTCTATCCAAAATAGAGGGGCGTGAGGTGTAGGCTGCTAGCAGAGCTCCACGGTGCCATTATAGCACCATTTTCTCTGCCGTGTGCTACAAAGCCTTTAGCAGTAAATTGCATAATGTGAGGGAGAGATGGTCCAGCACCCGTGTATTCTGTGGCTTGGTCCAGATAAAATACTGTGTGCGTCTGTACGCGCATATATGTGTAGTAGTGGGTCACACAGGAGTAGCAGCAGGCCTACTCTCACCATGGCTTCGTCGAAGCTGCAAGTGGTTGTGGTTTGTTCTCAGCCTTTTCTCCAGCAACGTTGTCGCTCAGTAAAAGCGATAATGTAACACAAAGAAGTGGACCGTTTCCGCCAGTTTCGGTTCCTGCGCTTTGCGGCCCCTTAGGCTAAAGGGGCCCTGTTCCTCCACCACAAACAGACCGAGGTTCGCCATAGGTCATTAATGGAACTCAATGACTAGTATCTGTTCAAACTGCATAGCAGATAGGGTTCAACGCCTTAGCCAACAGGACGGTAACACCAGGGGCAGGTTGTGTTGTGCTACCCGTTTTCAATTGAGCGTCTTCTTGCGAAGTAATTATATCTTCATTTGGAATTGTGGATGAAGTGTATCTATTGGACAAAACCCTTTAGTATCGCGCCATATATGAGATCTCGTTGAAAATCCAAAACCCAGTCTAATGGTTGAGTGGCCACAGCTACAATACAGCCAAGCGCGAGGACAGTAGGCTCTACTACTAAGGTTTAGTTGGCTATGCGCACACTCACTCACGCGCGTTCACATGGTAAATACCCTAGGATGAGTAGGGAATGCCCCCTCCTTTCCTCTTCCACCTACTCCAAATAGACCACGTGGTTTCCTCTTTGCAAAAAAAATAAAAAAATGAATTGGAGTTGGTGAGGGGCGGCGTCACCCCTCTGTTGCCTCACCCCTCTGCTGGCAGCGGGCTGATCGCTCTGAGAGAGAGGAAAACATTTCTCCAGACCTGATCCCGCCATAGTTTTTCCCACTCCTCCACCATAGAGCCATCATTAAACCCAACCAGCCGCCCCCTCCACAGTGCGATAGACAACCGATAGGCAGCCGCTGCTTTATTCGTCTGGGACCGGCTGCAAGTCGAGGGATTTCTATCTTTTGCTCTACTTATTCAACTGGATTTGCAGCCGCATTTGCCATCAGCTTTAACACTTTTGAAATTGCCCACTTGTTTTAACTTTAGTTTACTGCTGCCTTTTGGTACTTTGGTATTTTTTTTCCACAACTCATAATTGTTTTTATTTACTGGAGGCGTGTTGTGCTATCTTGTTGCGCCACTGCACAATACATTTGCAGGGGGAACTTTGCTTTTTGTTCGTACGTACATTGTTTTGTTTGAATTTTGGAATTGGAAAAGCATTACACCATGCACAAGCTGTACATTGGGAATCTAGGCGACACCGTTACTGCCGAAGACTTAGGAAAAACCTTTGACGAACACAAGATCCCCTACTCCGGACAGTTTCTCATGAAAACTGGTTATGCTTTTGTTGACTGTCCGGATGACCAATGCGCCATGAAGGCTATCGAGACGATTTCTGGTAAGTTAATGTGGAGTTTGGCCGAACTAAAGGCCAAATACACTGAGTGGCCGTCAAGTTTCATTCATTCACAGAGCCAGCGGTAGGCTTCGACGTGCTTCGCTGCTCTCCGTTCACTATGTGTATCGTGCTATAGCCTGCGGTCTCATTTGTTTACACACACACACACACACACACCATATTCTGACCAGTGATGAGCCATTCATTAATATACTCGTGCACAATGTAAAATATGCGCGCACAGCTTTGGAACAATGTAAACTTTTAGAGGGGTGGGGACACACAGCTAGGCACAAATGTAAAGCTGTAGCCTACTGTAAAGGCTGCCCACTGAAAGCAAGCTGTAGCGACGGAGTTTATTAAAGGCTGTGATTGATAGGCCTACCGAATGTGTTCATTGAGACTTACTACAGAGTGACCTCTTTTTTAAGTCTAGTTAGCCTTTTATAAAGCATGCTTTTAATGTTTTTAAGCCGAGCTCGTATAGTGATGTGATGTAGGACGAAGCCTTGCTGCTGCTTCCCCTCCCCCTTTGAGCCGGTACTCAGTACGACAAAGATAGCAAATCTGGACTTGTGGTTTCACTGAAAAAAAATAGGTATTCTTGTGCAATTTACTCCTAAACTGATGTTCGTTTGCTCAAAGAATGTGTACTGCTCTGTGACAGTGGTTTGACAAAAGAACACACTGCTACGAGGCAATAGGCATGATTTTTTCCAATAGCACGCAAGGTCGCCAGGCCCGTCAGCTCATATTTCCCCATGTACACTGAAAGACTGATAACTAAATGTAAATACATACTTGAATCGTTTCAAATTGACATGCAAGTAAATACTCTTTGGATCCTGGTGGCGCAAAGGACCCTTGTCCCTCACCACCAATTCATACATTGTTTGCTTGTTTTCCACTCTGATTTAATACTCCATACTGTAGACCCATGTTTATTAGGCTACAGTAATCATTGTAACAGTCAGATGAGTTATTAGTCCATAATAAACCGCAATAACACCTATGAGACGTATGCTCTCTGAACTGTTAACAGACACCATCTGTGTAGCCTAACTTTGGTATATTTTTGTCAGGTAAAGTGGAACTCCATGGGAAACGGATTGAGGTTGAGCACTCTGTCCCAAAGAAACAAAGGTAAGCTAATACAAACAATCATTGATTATTTTTTATTTTTTTTGCATCTTAACCGACTTTCAACTAAGTGCAAGTATGCATCGTTTAAGAATAAATAAAATCACCTAGTTTATGTATATATTAAAAGGTGAAATGCTACTGTTGAGGTAATGTATCAACTTTTTAGAGAGCTTTAAAATTAAAGCCTATTTGCTGCTGTTTATTTAGTTTTGTTTTTCTCTTTTTTGCAAAAGCTGTAATATGGTGTGCTGTGTGTTGTAAGAAGGGAGCTGGCTACTTGATAAAAAGCCTATTTGTAAATAGCTCTATACTTTGTTGCATTTTTGATGTGTACGCTGGTGTAGCTATCTGGGTCTCCGTAAAACTATTTATATGCGATATTTTATGATTATTGTCAATTACAGAGTTGTGTCATAATAAACATGAGCCACTGAAGGATTTGGTCCAGAGCCTTGAGTATAAGATGAACGTTCTAGCCTCAGGATAGCTCATGTCCACATTGTCTCATGTTTGTATGGTTGTGGAATAGTGTCGCTCAGCTGTGGTCCACATCGCGCTAAGTTAATATACAGCGAAGTGCAGTATACATCGAAGTGCAGTATACATCGAAGTGCAGTAGGCCATCATGCAGCATGCCTGTAACCTTTGGCACACATACGAGGGTACCAGGTTAGCTGTTTCACTCCTTACGCAATTTGTGCCTTTATTTATTATTTGCTTTCTACGCTAACAACTTGCATTCACCATCATTGATTATTTCTGGCGTTACCAACCCTAGTTCTATTTTAGACTATGGTCCCACTCGTTTGACCGACAATTTACGCGACGTGTACATTTTGGGGGCTTGTCCCAAATAATAGTGCGCTTTCTGATTGTTTCCCTGAGACTTTGTGTACTTTTACAGAGCTGCTGTGATAAAACTGCAGATACAAGTCATTGACGTCTACTCTAAGAAGCAACATGGCATACTGCAAGTTTCGCCCCCAACCCCCTCCTTTGAGCCCGTATAGCTTAGGCCATAGTCTCAGGGTGATAACCGCGAGAGCTATCACGAGAAAGGTGATTTGTAGGGTGGGGGCCACCGTGGGTGCGGTGGGCCCCTCTTTATTACGGTGGTACACGTGGTGTATCCACGCTAGCGGAGTCCCTTCATGTCAGCCAGTGTGGGCAAAATGGCGAAGCCGAGCTGAATTAGGTGAATTCACAGCACTCTATGTTGCTGCCAGGGTCCAAACGCCCAGTCCTGTAAAACTGTAGCCTACTGCATTTGATTTTAGAAATTAAATGCACGGGTGTTTCAGTGTAGGCTCACACAGAATTTGGCATAGCCAACACAAAATGGATGGCCATATTGCTACCAAGCTAGAGGCTTCTGAGTACAATTGTAGAAATATTAGTCGTACGACTGAGTGTTAAAGTTGAAGTATCGTGAGGGTTCTGTCAATAACCCGGTGCGTCACGAGTCACGACAGTAGGTCTGGGCTGCATTGTTTTGTTTAAAATGTGAAAAACAAATCACGCTTCTAGAACTGATTTCTGTCATTTTCAGTCTAAAGGTGGTCTTGAGTGTTGTTCGTTGATTCTGAATGTGAAATATGTTATAGCATATATATGTTTTGTTTTATTTAGTTTTGTGGTAATGGTTGTAGTGGAGGTGTGTGCGTGGGAGGGGCGGATGTTCTGAACAAATGCTCTGTTCTTGGGGGAGGGGTATTTTCTCTAGATAAATTCTATGGTTCATTTTACTCATTTACCTTTTTTCTGACCTCCCTAAAGCATTGCTAATTGTGTTCTTGGTCAATCTGGCCCATTCTGTATAATTTACATCATGCCTATGTGTATTTTTAGAACTATTCTTCATTTGTTTCTTGAGGATATCAACATGCTTTGCCAGCATTCTTATGGTAAAGTTGTGTGAAATATATGCTAGTCTGAGACAAAGATGCAGAGAGCAAGGTGGGAGGTCAACAAGAGTAGTAAAGAAGGGGAGGGGAAGGGGAACCATGGTCGGTGGGGGCCGTAGAAGGTTTCATAAGAAACAAGCCCTTCACCCTGTGTAGAACCTTTAGTTTTTAATCAGGGGGGGATATATAAATTGGGCATGTTTTACCACTGTGAATGGAGAGATCTGAAACATGCTGTGTGTTCAGTGTGTTCGCTGATGACGAGTGAAAGGACAATGTGCTGCAAATGAACGTCAGTTTAAAGGCGGCCCTGTGACACTCACTCGCCTGCCCCTAGCATACGTATATGTGTGTTTACTTTTTATTTGCCGTTTACAGTTTGCTTCTAATGTGTACACTGTCAAGACTTGTTGACTATAAGTGTTGAGGTTTTTTTTTGTGACAGTGTTCTTTTTAAAATAATTTACTAAATGTTTGTATGTAGGTTGATGTGAAATGACTTTCACGTCTCTGATTTCAATAATATTATTGAAAAATTCTACAAAAAGCACTAGTATATATACACGTACCTTGAGATCTACAAACTGTTAAGAACATTAAGTAAAAGGTGTTAATGCTGCCTGCATAACATTCTGCAGGACGGAAATAATATTACCGTTTATTCCCTCTGTATATGTCGATATACAATTTTAGATATCCAAGTTTGTGCACACTGCTTATGAAGTGGTTTAAGTAGTAATAAGTGTTTTTATATTTATATACACCTGGATACTGGATACTTATTGAGTAGCAAAAGTTTAACATTTCAGCAGGTTTATTATTATTAATGTTTGGCTGTGGTCTTTGTAATATTCCATTGGAACCACATAAAATATATTTGGATTAAAATGTCAGTGAACTTGAGGTCAACTTTCAGGTTGCTTCAGATAGAGCTGTGCAATTTATTTATTTTAATTGGATTGTGATTAAACGATTTATAGATTGCTGTTGCTTGGGCTTTTTGATAGCGTTTGAAATTACTTTAATTGTTTTACTTTACTTTTTTTTTGCTTCTAAAATTGTCCCAATAAATTGTGACATCCCTGTTCCATGTGTATTTGGCAGGAACACATTTGTAATAATTATTTAAATAAGAAGTTTTGTCTCATTAATTGCTTTTGCTCATTCAAACTCTTTTCATCAGAGTTTAAGGCCAAGAAAATACACACATGCAAAGCACAGATCTCACAATGGCAGGGGTTTTACAACAGTTTATAGGTAAGAGGTCAGCTTCACTACTAAACACAGCTAGTTAGTAAATGTGATCAATGCAATTGTTTTTGAGTATGCAAAAAAAAAAAAAAAAGATTGACTGTTTGACTGTTACTTCCAAATTAGATTACTGCTTAAAAAAAAAAGAAGTCTGCCTGTCCTGTATGGAGTTAGATTGAAGAATAGTTTAATCTCATGAATCTATTTTTATGAGTGAGAACATTATGTTCTTTGTGTACTATTTTGTCCTGAAAAAAACATTTACAGTGCTACAGTCCTGTTCCCCCTCCCCTCTAATGCTCTGATGTGTGTTATGTAAAGTGTGTTGCCACTCTAGTCTGAATGTGTCATGCGAGCGAGCTGTGCTGAGTCTACGGCAGCAGAAAGAAACGCTCGCCATGCTTCGTCCTCTCTGTTCATGGCTGCCGAGCAGTTGGGAAAGGTGGGGGTGATGGGCGGAGGGAGTAAGGGGGTGCGACCAATCATACAGCGGGATCACCTGTGAGTGGCGAAGGAGGCAGCCCGTTACAGTCTGACATCATCTTCCCCTCCTCTTTCTTGCTTCATACTTTGATCCTTTGCTGTTTTCTTCTCACCCACAGTACTGTATGTCCAGTTCACCCTTGTTTTTCACCCTGCACATACATCGCTTGTTCATAACAGACTTTGCCTCCTGCCATGCTTTCTTGGAAATTATGGAAACCCAGACAGGAATTGTAAATATTAAATTCATGTTTTGCCAGGTAAAATAAAGGTTACAACAGCTAAACAAATTTGGTTTAACTTCCATTTATGGAGAAAAAACACAATATTTCAAGTTAGATTGGTTATTGTATCATATTAATAAAAGTTAAAAAGTTGAATACATTCATTGTGCAAACTCTCACAATTATGTGCAGTTAAACATACAGATTTTGGAGACAATGCCACATGTGGTTCAACTGTGGTTTACACACTGGCTTGGATTAACATTTTGTGATATAGTTTGCTAATTTGTCGAGACCAATCCTGTTTAACCTGTATTTGTGAAATTATTTTATTTCTAAATCATAGTAGTAGTTTAACTGTACAACATTCAACACGTGTTGTACAGTTAATTGGTGGTAAATGTTTTTTCTCAGAGTCAGAGCAATAATAATGCTAGTTTTCTCACCAAATAATATTGTCTGAAAAGTTTCTGTAGAAACTTGTTTCACCAAAATTTGGATGTTGACAATCAACAGCCTTTGGGTGTAACGCTGATTGCCTCAGATTAAAATGTTAAGTACTATAAAGACATATGTAAGATTTAGACTATTGCTTCTTGAGCTATGTTATTTAGCATTTTTGTAGGTAAAAGATTTTTAGCTGTAGACATGGTGTGGTTTTTATAAACAATATTATACCAGATTACAGAAAGATGTTAATAATTACTGTATTCCAGAAGCCCGTCTGGGCACCGCCATACGACGTAATCCTTCTTCCGGTTGTGTTAGTTAACATAAAGCTGCTGACCTCCAGAGAAAATAAGTTCTACACAGACTAAAACGTGGTTTTCAGGCCGTTTTCAGGGAATCGGTGCATTGTTGACTTGTTTTTCACATGAACGTTGGATATTTTACACAAATCTATCTGCTTTAGAGCATGTTTTAGCAGTGAGACTTTTCCCTCGTTCTCCATTTAAACCAACGGAATTCCCGCTGGACAGGAAGTGCGATTACAATGAAAATGGGGATCTGTGGCAAAAAGAGGAGAAGGTGGGCGGGGCGGAATAAGGTCAATAGCCTGATAATTAGCAAACTGATGTACTGGTCAGTTGTGTTTATTGCTGAAGCTTTACTGATACTGGTAGAATTGCTACAGAAATATTTTGCCTTCAGCATCAGGTGTGGTGTTGGGGAAACAATGGAGTGTGTGCATGTGATACAAGCAGACTCATTAGGATCCCACTGCAGTGATAAGACACGTCAACTTAAAGTGCATATGACAGGTTCGAATACACATTTCAGTCAAATGTAGATTGTGATGATTATATTTCAGATTTTAGATAATATTTCCCTAGTTCACCCCAGTTTGACCATTTTTGTGAAGTTATAATTGTATTTCCTGATTGGACATGGGTAACAAATAGGTAGAGGTAATTTTACAGCCGTTACCTAGCAACCATATAATAAACAAGGACCAAAACCCATATAAATTACATAACATGATTGGATAATAAATGTTACCCGATAACACCTTTATTTTGTTGAATGATTGTTTAAACTGTCAGTAAATGGTCACATACTGATGACATCACAGAGGGATACTCTTTTAGAGCTCAGCACTACTTCCTGTAATGTTTCAAAATGTGTTCACAAACTGCAACTTGACGGATGTAAAACTATGATAAATAATTACCACAGGTTCTACGCCACCAAACTAAGTCATAATTAGAAAAAACAGGAGAAGCTGTCGTACAGACTTAAACTATATTTGAAGAGCCGGAAAGATGCAAATTCCAGAGAAAGCACAGCAGCAGCATTATGTAGGTGAAGGGTAACCAGGTCCTGTCTCTTTAAGAAGTCCCCCAGCACCCTCTCAGTCCACCGCGCCTTCACTGATCCAGTCCTCTGACTGTTTCTCCTTTCTCTGGTTTGAACCATCCTTTTAGCTGAGGGTTGGATTTGGTGGTGGTCTAGTTTAAAATAAAGAGCATATAGTATTATAAATATTGTATTATAAATATTATGATATAAGGCTGGTTGTTACCATCTCTCCATGATTATTCCACACTAAACTATTCTTAGTAATTAGGGATACACAAGTGATCACAACCAGATTACACTGACAAAATTGCATTTGGTGCGCATTTGTTCAGAGTTTTTAGATTACATAGTTGTCGTGGCAAGTTGCTTATTGTATTGTGGGTCTATGTCTAGGGTATATAGAATAAAATGGCATTAAACTTCCTCTCTGTGTGTTGCCTGCCTGCTGCTGTCAGACTGTACAATGAACACTAACACTGCTCGCCCTTCACATGTGTCATTTACCCATAGTGATCATGTACTATTACTGGGGTTCAGATGACATCACAACATTCTATTTAATATAGATGCTGGCTAAAATGAATACTGTTTAAATGCAGATGTTATAATACAGTTACTGAAGTGAATGAGTATAGTCACTAATAGAAATGGTCAGATCAGTGAATGTACTTTTAGATATTTCACGACAAAGTACAATGTAATCTGACTCTTGTGACATCAGCACGTTTTTGAATCTGAAAACACCAATGCACAGAAGTCACTTTACCTGCTATTTATTCTTGGCCATATGTTGCACTGTTCATAATCATAGTCACCTCGTGTACTTAAAGTGTTACCGTGGCACAGAGTTGTGTTTTCTTTCTCTCTTTACTCTATTTTGTATTAAAATTGTATTCCAAATATATTTAAATATTCTAGTTAAATGTTTTGGTTATTTTTGAGTAGTTATTTTCTTGATTTTTGACTTGACATTTTCACATTGTGGGACAAATAAAGTCTTTAGATTTCATAGCTTCATTTTTTCTCACAAATATTTGGATTGTAGTGTAATGGTGACTTATATAAAACTATATATGTATAAATGGCCAACCAGCTACTGCCTAGTCCAGTGTCTTTCAGACTGCGTCGTCCTTCAAACCTCCCCACACATCACTAAAATGGATTGTACATACATCTGGCCTCCACTTTCTGGCACATACATGCATTGAACAGCCAGAGGAAAAGGGTAAGAAAGGGATTGGAGCAGAAGAAAAAGATGGCGAAAAGAGCGCAGTGGGAGGAGGGAATTGTTTGGGGCACCGGGGGCGGGCGGGCGATGCATGGAGGATATGGGGCCCCTTGTGCATATGTGCTTCTCTGTATGTCTGTGTATGAGACTGAGAGGGGCAGCCATTCTTATTATGTCATCCAAATTGTATTTTGCAGTACCATTCTGCTATATTGCAAGTAATTTTGATATAAACTGATGCAAATGTTGTATTTTATGAGAGGAAGATCATGATTTTTTGTTTATGCTGATGAGATGTGGTTGTATAGTATGTAAAGAATTGTTCTTGGTGTTGACTTGTAATTGCATTGTATAGTTCAAGGACTCCACATGAAAATTAGTAGTTATAATCTGGTGCAGAACATTTCTGGTTTAATAAATTGTCTCTTTACATTGTTCCTTTGAATAAATTTAACCAGCCCCATATCATTCCTTCTGATTCCCCCGAACACGACTGAATAAAATGACCCCAATTCAAACCAAAGCTGTTACTGGACGTGTTGGAGTATGAGGCTGGTTGCTTTTTGAAGCTGATACTGTAGTTTTGGCCTCTGCTGTCTGACTTCAAATTGTAATTGGAAACTAGCTATGAACAGAGGAAAAAGACTTCAGGGGTAAATATAAGATGCTGTTGGGAGACACTGACTGACAGGAAATTGTTGTGTTTTGACAATTGCCATTTCAACGTTAAAAGCAAAACCAGTAAAATTGGATTTCTGGAATTAAGTTTAAAAAATAAGTCCGGGCAGAACGCTACAAATAGTCAAATCAAATGTTATTCTTTTTATTTAAGTCTTATTTTTTATTTGTGCTTTTGGTAATCTTGATTCTTCTTAGAAAGGTCAATTTCACAGTATGCGAGTATACTGTATATATATGAGTGTACACTCATACACTCGAAGTATATATGGGTGTTATAGCTTCTCAACTGACGTTTACCATGCCCAGGATCTTGATATCCTTTTAGTCATATGAGTGACTAAATGTATTCTATGAAGAATTCAGATTTTTGAAAGGCTAAACTAAACTAAACTAAAGTATCAAGGTTATATTTCCAATTGTCTTGTTTTTTTTAAAGTAGCCCAGAAGTGTGTCTTTTCAGGAGGGCGTTTGTGTGTCAATTTTGTTTTAATTTCATAAGTTTCATAACAGTGGAATTGTTGTTTCTTTTGTTCTGCTTCTCTGGAGACATTTGTCCTTAGTCCTAATGCTGAGAAAGGTGTGTGTTTTTTGTCTGTACTCCAAGGGGCTTTAATTGTTACTCACTTTAGTTGATTGTTGTTTTTGTAAATTATAAGTGTAATATTAGAGAAACCTCCTGGTGGAATTTGTTTAGCTAATTTAATCCATTGAACAACATGTGTGTGCTGGGAGGGCACAGCGTTCTATAGGAGTTTGGTCTGTTCACACTTCTAAATGGAGCAGTGTCTGTTCACCTGTCAGTGCTATGTGTGCTTGTGTGGCAGAAAAGTGTGTGTGATATCTGAACATGGAGGGTTTATGGAGAGCTCCTTTTCCTTTATGCTTGATAAACACTTTGATGTGGATGAAAAGATGTCCATTACTAGTGATCTGTGAAATTTGTGCCATGTGATTACAGCAACTTCAGCTATTTCAACCTCTCTAGCGCTCTTGATAAGACTGTTATTGGGCAGTGCATTTCATTCAAATTGAATACACACAGTACATACATTTACAAAAAATGTGTCATTGATAAAACTATTTTGTTTAATTTGCAGTAGGGCTGTAAGAGTTATTGGAATGTGAATTAGCAAATTGTGATGACTGCAATTATTTTAAGTTATTTGCTCTGTAAACAACAAAATATCTGAAATGCATTAGATTTGTTTTGCAGTTCAAATTTCAGTCTTTTCTCAAATGGGAATGCTCTTGGACACGCTAAAATGTGCACTTTAAAATGTATATAGCAAAAATCACAATGCAGGAAACAGCAAGTGTTTTTTCTCTCTTCAAGCTCCTTCTAGCTTATTCTACAGGGGCTTTTAAAACATGAATCGTGTACATCTGCAGAGCGCTCTCTGGCCAGTTTGTTTTGGACCTGTCAAAAATGTCAGAATTTATGGCTGAACTTTTTAACTGGCTTGCAAATAATAATACACAATTCTTTCAATTCCAGAACCAGAAACGGCTTTGTGTGTGTGTGTGTGTGTGTGTGTGATGGTCCTGAGCTCCTCTTAACAACACAGATTTATATGAAATGGTAGTTGCAATAAATGTATATAATTATAATTAACATTATGGAAGATCCACTACTTCAATTTAAGGTGTGGTTAACCAAACTGAATAGTATAGCACATACATCCAGTATACTTTGGCATTATAGGACACTTAACCATACATAATATTGACACAAAATATCTATTACACATTTGTAAACATGATGAATCTTCTTCTTTTCGCGTACTCTTTAGGTTAACTTTTGTACATTTATTAATAGTGCTTTATTTGTAGAAAAAGAATGCGTCGTAATCATCTGGACACTGTTTTTATAAAAACACGACGTTCTGACTCTCATCCAGCACACAATCTGCAGATCTAGTTTGAAATTACTCTTCTTTGTACAAGCAAAACTGTAAACAGGAAAGGCTACTATCAGGAGGTTCCGCCTGGTGGGCAGGGCCTACTCCGAGTAGGATAAATATCTGAGTTCTCAGACTAGAGCCGCAGATTGAGAATAATTTTTGGATGAGAGTCGAAACGTCTTGTTTTTCATCAAACCGTGTCCAGATGACTACAACTGAAGCGTTTTCTACAATGGAACACTCCTGGATGAATGAGGGATTACACAAGTACATTGTTTAAAATATGTGATTTAAATTATAACCCAAATAATTGTGACAATATGTTATTCCATAATTGAGAAGCTGTAGGTCATAGTGTACACCACACTGGTTTATTATGTTATTATTTGTGTGAAAAAAAGCCCCAAAAATTACTGGCTGGTCAACCTTTTGGAAAAATCCTCCTGATGCTGTGAAATCTGAAATTTTTCCCACTAGCATTAGATTAGATATAGAAAATAATACGGTGTGTTTGTAAAAGTGTCTGTCGTCACAGAGTGGTTGTAGTGTTGCTCTCAGTGTGATGCAGCTTTTTGTGCATATGCTCTTGCTCACAGCTGAAGAAATGGGATACAAAAATCTTCAACTCTTCACTCTTCTTTTACAATGGCACTTTAAACACTGCAGTTATAACCCATAGTGCTACTCTATTTACAAATACAGTGAACATCTAGAAAGCAGTTTTGAAACCTTTTTTAGTGCTGAAGGCGTGGGGAAATGTAGGCACAGTGTGTTCAAGACTTTGTCCTTTGGACCTGAATTCTTTACATTTTTTCAACAGTAATGAGAACCGGGGATTAAGGAGCCTACTGCTGCCTGTGATTGGCCACTGGGCATTTCCTGTAGGACTCTGATTGGCTGCCAGAGACTTGTGCAAGTGTGGTGCCTCACATATAGAGCTTCCTGTCAGCCCTCTTCCTGGTTCATCAGCGTGTGTGTGCGCTCCTGTGTGTGCGCGCTCCTGTGTGTTTTTGTGTGTGTGTGTGTTAGTCATGTTTGACCCAGATTTCAGGCCTTTGAGTTGTGCTTCTCTTCAGATCAGACTGAGGACACCAGATGCCCTTCTCCTCTCTTTATACAGTCTAAAAATATATATGTAATCATACAAATAAAAGATAAGACAGACAACAAAAACATAATTTCCTTTTTTCAAACCAATGACCCTACAGGGAGTTACGAATAAGAAAGAAGAAAATACCAAAAGACAAGTGCTATTCAAAAATAAAATACAAACATTTCTTATTATATAATGTTTTCCTCTGCAACTATTGACCTCTTTTCATTCATACTAATGTTTCAACAAAATGTAATACAAGTACTTGAAATTATTATTGCATTTTCAAAACAACCCAAATATGAAAAGTATAAGGCAATTTATTCTATTCTACATATGATTGAATAACAGAAGTATTGGAGAGGCATTCTTCCATGTGAGCTGTCTCCAGAGGTCTGCAACCACTGTCTGTCTTATTTATGAAGTTTTTCTTTTACTATATTTGTAGCATACCAAAGGGTATTTTCTTTATTTAGCAGAGAACTTCTGGGTCTGTGGCCTCGTAACAACAAAACCAGTATTTAAAGTACTTCAAATGTCAGTCTTTTGAAGTCGTGATAACTGAGTAAATCCCCTGCTCATGTTTCAAAGGAAGAACAAGATTGGTAAGAATAAAGATTCTTTAGGTAGGTTGCTGAGTTATGAATTTTATATAAAAATGTATCAGAATGCCAGAAATTACATTACACACGTGATATTTACTCAAAAGCGTAAACACTTGAAATAAATCAATGCAAGCTGATTTGAGTTTGTCTCATTGTTTAGATTGAAATACTTGTGGTTCATTCTGACTTTGGTTTGGTTTCAAACGGGCCAATGTGGCTCTTTAGCTGTTAAAGGGTACACACCTCTGGGCTACATTGGCCCAGGCCTTCTACAGTTTTATATTCACTTTTTTTTTTTTACTGTTGTAATAGAAGTGAGCGGTTGCACATTTCATAATTTCTGTCTCGTGCATGTTCTTTGCCTCCTAATTCAGTCTTTATAACTTTCCACGCATCATTACATTTCTCGAAAAGGTGTCCACTAGAAGCACTCAATTTATGTCTGTCAGCATTATTGAAATAAATGTGGCTGACCTTTGTTCGTTTTGTTTTGTATGACATGTTTAGATTTTTTTGTTTTACAATTTGGACATTTGAAATATATATATATTTTGCAGTGGGATAGGGGTACTATACAAATGGTTTGCTTTTAGGGGTGCTTTTAGGGCTGCAACAATGAATCGACTAATTCTGACTATAAAAATGTATTGAAATAGTTTTTTGATAATGGTGATCGTCATCTGGACTGTACATAGTCTAAAACACATACAAAATCCTTGAGAACAAAGACTGCATCATTAAATGAAAATGTCAAAATAGACTAAACCATTATCATTTTCATCACAAAAATACAAAAACTTTATTAGTAAAAAACAGACTACGGTAATCGAAAAAATAATTGCTGACTTGTCGACCACGAAATGAATGGTTAGTTACAGCCCAATAGGCTATAGATAAATGAACTTAACATTGTACTTGAGATAAAATGTTTTAGACAAAAAATCATGAGAATTAGAAGAAAAAACCTGAGTCCACCTCTATTGTTTAAACATGTCATTCTTGAACATTTAATCCGTTAACTTGTTTTTCTGCTGCATCGCATTTCCAAAAGAGTTAAAATGGAACCTGCTAGTCGCATGTCTGCAAATGGCATGTGCCGTGGTCATGTGCATGCACACTTTAGTATGGCGACATCATGTATACGCTCCAGAAGAAGGAAGATGGAATGTAAGCAGCAGGCGAGGGAAGCTAAAGACAGAGAGAGAGCAGAGAGAGCAGGAGAGCAGTGAGAGCAGGGCCCCTCCCCCTTCCAGCCTTCCCTTTCTGGGCCGAGGTGGGTGTGTGCATGCTGGGGGTGTGCCATATCACAAGCACTGCACGACTCACGTGGTTCACACCTCCCCATGCACGCCTGCTTATGGCACAGAGAAAGCTTTAACACTTTGTACTGACAGCACGGACCCCACCAAGGCTTTAATATCATTCACATGGTTTTGGTCCAGACACAACCCGAGCGTTGAAAGGATGTCCAGTGGATTGTGCAGGAGTGATAGTCCCCTATAGGCTGGCTCTATAGAAGCTGTTTTCCAGTGGAGCGGCTGCATTGGTGCAGAGCTGGCAGGGAAACACATGACACACTTGCTCTCTTGTCTGCTGCACAGAAGAGGCTTGTTACATATAATGGGACAGTTCTGCTCACTTCAAATACCTACATTCAGCCGGGCTCTTTCTCTAACACTGTGTTTTATGGAATACATTCACATGGCATTGTAATAACTAGGTTCAACTAATATATAATAGTTCAATGGTTCACGTTACCATGCTAAACGTAATGGAGCAACTACAATACGATACAAAACTATTTTATCTTGTGAGAGATTGTGTTTGACTGCTTTTTATACTTTTATTTATTTATTTAATAATCCAACTGAATTTGCCGTGTCGAGACAAGTATTCTTTATTCTACATCATTCTTATGCTGTTACCTGTTTATAAAAGAGCATCCTTTCTGCCACAGCTCGTGGATGTAATCTATAGCTTAACAGGTTATGGACTTTCATACTCGATGTTTACCTTATTCATTTTTTTATTGATCAATACTGCTGGTCGTTGTAGCAAATTGTAATTTTACTTATTCTGTATTGGTAATTATTATTGTATAGTTCCGGTATATAGTTCATATTTTAAGATGCATTTTGTACCTATATATCAATGTAAAGTCAAATGAACGATATCTTACTTAACAGTATAACAATAACATCAAACTGATCCAAATAGATTAAGTATTACTATTCATTGAATTAAAAGGCCAGCTAAGCATTTATAGGCGCTGTGACACGTGGTGTGCAGTAGATCTGGGCAATATCGACAAAAACATGTTTTTTTGGAGTATCTGGATAGCGATAGTTTAAAACATAACCTTTTTTTTTTTTTGAGCATTTTATACTATAAACAATAAACTCATCTTAAAAATGAACAACTCTTCACAATATTATTGAAATTCCAATCTACTGCCTACCTCTAATGTGCAGACATTGTGCCTGGGTTGGGGGGGTGTACCAGCTCAGAGCATCAGATCTGATCCATAACCCTGGTAGATCCTGTCGCCCTGATACAGTTTAGCAAGTCACTTTCTATCATTGAAAGAGCAACTATGTTTTATGGGCTCAAGACTTATTGTGTATACTTTCTTCTGGGAAACTGTTTCATAAGTTTTGTGGCACAATAATGTTTGAGCTGAATTTTAGATCTTAGGATTTAAACTCTAAAATTCATCAATGATATTTACTAACTACTGAAGTCTTTCATTGCACTTTATTGGTTCCTTCAGAGAAGAGTTTACTGGGGGCTTTAGGGATTTTGTGTGTACAGTATCAGAATCAGAAAGAGTTTATTGCCATTGTCGATGAACAAAATTCACAAACATAGGAACTTGTCTCGGCCTTATACATATACTCAGACTCAGAGAAGTCTATTTTTTATTTTATTAGGACATTTAGAATTTTATGAATGCCTTATTTTACATATTTTGCTATTATTATTATTATTATTATTATTATTGTTATTATAAATTGTTGTATGTTGCACCTTAAGGCCGAAGCAAGTTCTGTTTGTGAATTTTGTTCACTGAACCTTTCTCTGATTTTGATATTATTTCACAAGAAATGTCACAATATTATGTAGATATTTTCTGTAGCAATATTTATCTTTTCATCAGGCCTAGTTCCTCCAGTGAAATAATGAGCACAGTAACTATCTCAGCACTGCTCATGCTCATCAGTGATGTGGATGGAGCCGTTTGGATTGGTAGAATTTGCTTGTGGTGAGGTGTGTGTAAATGTTTTGAAAGCGTGACTTTGTAACTCCAAAACACAGGGATGTGAAAAGGCCGGCGCTGAGAGCAGAGGCAGAGTCAGCCCTCTGCTGTTCAGAGTGGAGCACACTGAGGAGCTGCCAGGAGGCGAGGCTGCCTTGTGCTTACAGTCGGGCCCCTCTCCTCGCTGTCTTCTGATTGGCCCACACTGACCACGCCTCGCTCCTTGGCGACTCATCGCAAAGTGAGATCTGACGTCATCTGCCTGTGCACTCAAACATCCAGTTATTTAGACAAAGATGGAACTCTCCCCTTTTTCCCTCTGCTCCCCATTTTGTGTGTGAGCGGAGCATGAGGAGGCCTGGCTCCCGTCCACTTTCCACTCGCTCAGAGCAGAACGTGCACCGGCTTTCACCACTATCAGATTTAAACTCACTCGGTAAATGAACTCTCGAGGCGCAAGATTCTCTCAATCGAATCGCAATTTTTAAAATTGTATGAAAACTGTACCAAACTATAGTTTCGAGCTGTACAAACATGCTCTTTTAGTAGGTAGTCAGTTCATAGGCCTGTTTCACTGTTATAATGGGAACTTTTAACCGAATCCTATTATTAAAACAAAAATCACAAACCTAATCACAATTACTATTCTTTTCTTCAAAAAACTAGATTATTTCCCCCAATGGTGCAGCCCTAATGAACCTCTTTTGTTGTTTAATGTTATAGTTTATCACTGTTTTTGTGTGTGTGTTTTAACACCTAAAATACAGCCGGTGTTTTTAAAGTCATACTGTCATGATTATATTTTTCAGTATCAGTGGAGTTATGAAAAAAAGAGTGTCATAAAAACAAATATTTTCTGTAGATTAGATTGTGTTTATATTCTTAGGTAAACCGTGTTTGCAAATGTGGCGGGGGTTGCATTTAAATCTATAGTTTGACTTTTTACAGATTCATTTATTTTGAAACTTTCTTACAATTCCTCTCAAGGTTTTAATTCAATTTAAGTGACAATTGTCCAGCTAAATACCTAACCAATAAATGCTTAAATTGTGTTTGAAATTATGAAAATGGTGGGCTTCAGTGAAAACACATAGGCCTTTTTAACAGTACAATATTGTGTTGCATGATGTTTATTATTTTATTATCGTTTGATTTTATTCCTATGTCAACTCTAAAACGGCAACAATTGATCGACTCACTTGTGAACAACTATATTCACATTAAAATTGTGGCAGGAACTGAGTACAGCACGTCCTAATGGTCCCAATCGTCTGTCTCACATCTGTCTCGGCTCCTTTCTCCCGCGTACACACGAACGACTGCATGGCCCAAAGGACGGGCCCAAAGGAAAGCAGAATGCAGTTTAGAACGTTAGCTTTAAACTGGTTCATTCATCCACAACGCCTTCTAACATTGGGTTATTAAGTAACTAGTAGTTTGAGTAGCATTATTAATGCAAAGTATTTCAGTCCTATGACACACCACGGACAGAAGTGTTGTACTGCAACTTAAAAGAACTCATTTTGATGTGTGTTTGTCACCATAGCATATTCATTTTAGTCTGAATTTAATGTAATAATAGTTTTCAGATTCTAGAATGTGATCGTGTCATCCTCCTAGAGCCAGTTATTCCGACTGATCCTATTCTCACATAAGACATACCCAAAAAGGAAACTCTTAAATGTGGAACTCATTAGAACAAAAATCTGTATTTTTGAACATCTGTATTGAATATTTAGATCGTGTTCACATTCTTGAATTTGATGATGTCACAATTTCAGAAGGAGAGCAGGGACAGCTCCACTTTCTAAAGTTATGAGAAATACTTTCACTTCTGTTTAATTGTGCTGACGACATATATCCTTAACCATAAACCAGGCCAACTAATCTGCAATCCAACCGTTTTAAAAAGTAAGGGCTCTTGTGATGTCATAATCTGAGCCGTGTTTTCCTATTGATTGCACTGGAATTTGCCATGAAATATCTACATGGAAAATTCCTAAATGTTAACCTGATGATTTGTCTCAGTGACTAGACCTAAGATCTGCATTTCCCACCATCTGTGTTCAACATTATTGGCCTACAGAATGTGTTGATGTCATGAAACCCAGCCCTCACCATCGCAGGCTATTGCCATTTGGACTAGAGATGATATTGTTAAGATTGATCATCATTTTGTGTTATATGCAAAAGAAATGTAACATATAACAGGAAGCTGAAGCCTATGAGCAGCTACAGCCATGTATGCTCCCTAATGCGGTGGCTCCTGCTCTCCTCCTGCTACTCTCCTGCACATGCTCCAACTCTCCTGCTCCTACTCTCCTGCACATGCTCCTACTCTCCTGCACATGCTCCTACTCACCTGCTCATACTCCTACTCTCCTACTCATGCTCCGACTCTCCCGCTCCTACTCTCTCCTGCTCCTTCTCTCCTATTCATGCTCCGACTCCTTCTCCTGCTCTCTCCTGCTCCTACTCTCTCCTGCACATGCTCCTACTCTCTCCTGTTCTCCTCTTCTCTCTGTCGAGCTCGGGATCCGCCAAACGTACAAAACGTTCATCCAGATACATTAGCAAACAGTGTATAAAAACTGTAATCAAAGGAGCCGTGGAACAGCCCGATAAAATGCTTTGTCACTACTGGTAACTACATTTGTCAGATTACTTTTGAACAAGCGTTAAATGTAGTATTTACAATCTTTAAATCTTCATAGACTGAAAACCCAATGCGCTTTATGGTTGCACTCGTGCGCTGTAGATGTTCAGTGACTGCGGCGCGTACAATTGCGCTTTCATTTTGAATTTAACCCGCTATTTATCACACCTGCGCCACTGTAGTGCGTTCATTTGTGCGGCAACTCGTGTGCATTACATGAGGCAAATGGCGTGCTCAGGTCGTGTTGTTTTCAGAAAGGCCACCCTTTTCATTGGGTTTGATTTGACTTATCCGGTCCAATCAGAGGCTAAATCAAATTACACAGATGCATCTCGTAATAGTGCGGTACTGTCACGCCTTAGGCCTACTCCCAAACTAGTGAGCATGATTCCATGTTCATGTAATGGCGCATGTGGGCTCAGACTCCTCCTCTCGGCTCATGCGAGTGTTCTGTGTGCGTCTGTGTGTTGTGTGCATCTGTGTGTTGTGTGCGTCTGTGTGTTGTGTGCATTTGTGTGTATTTGTGTGTCGTGTGCAGCTGTGTGCTTCTGTGAGGTGTGTGCGTGTCTGTGTGCGGGTGAATTCTTCCCTGTCACGTGACTGCACATTCATTGTAGTAAATGGGCGTTGCCTGGTCAAGATGGCTGCTCGCTGGTTCTCACATGTGAAGCGTGTGCGCAATATAGGAAAAAGCACTGTTATCGTGACGCTTTAGGGTTGATTTCTACCAAAGCGGTTTCAGAATCTCACATGAGAAGCACGAGTAAACCCTTTGGAAAAATAAACAGAAAATAACTTAATAGCCTGTGCCCTTATGCCCGTGGCAACACGCCAGTCTGTTTGTTAGGATAGGAACAGGGCGCACCATGAATCCATGCTACAAAAGAGGAAGAAGAAGATAGATGACCCAGTTTCCGTCTATTTAACCAAACCATTTGCCAGAGAGAGTGATACTGGTATTTCACGCGTCGGCACCAGAGAGCCCATTGTCCCCTTACCATGGGCCTATTGGCTATTAGACTGTATCTTTCAACACGGAAACATTGAGACTAATTAAAAACTTAAAAGAGCTGAGCAATATTTCATCATTAAGCGTTTGCACAGCCGGTTGCCTTTGAGGGGCCTATAGGTGCTCCATGGTTAGTATGGAGGAGGGGGAGGAGACCCGAGGAGACCGAGGGAGCGGGCGCCCTCAGCGCAGCTCGGGAGCGGACAGAACAGGAGCGGTGTACTCCGTGCTGCATCCACCAGTTGACTTTCAGACCACTAGACTTTGTAGCCTCTTAATTGTGGGCAATGGGAACTCGTGACTGCATGCGGTGCATTAAAACTCAATAAACGTAACTTACATCAACACCATGAGCTGACGCGTAGCCTACCGTAGGTCGCATGGACCTAATACAGCCCGTTTAAAGTGCTGGTGCTTTGTTGGGTTATTGCGCGCTCTCTGCCATGTTTAAAACATGAATCTGCTGTTACATAATACTGAAGCAGAGTCCGCCACTGGAGCTCAAAATGGAGCCGAGCCTCTCTAAAATGGAGGCCTGCGCAAAGCCGAGGCGGGGTCAGAAGAGAAGGAGAGCAGTGTCTGAACTTTGACCCATTCTGTGGCACCCTCTCACTCTCACCCGGCGCAGTCGCTCAGAATGGTGAACTGTGTAACTTTTAGAGGACGTGCAGGCTGTAGTTTCCCCGTTGGTCAAGTTCTCATTTTTTGAGCTGCGTCTGCTGTAGGCCTACGTGTCCTCCGTTACTTCGAATTAACGTATCTATTCATGCTTTGTAGGCCACTTTACCTCATATATGCTACCAGGCTATTCCTGGTTATAGTATCTAGGCTTCTAGTGTAAAAAAAAAAAAATCTATTGGCTGCAATATGCAATGTGTAGTATATTTTGACTAAAGTAAATGAATTGAAAGGGTTATGGACCTTTGGGAATGTAATTGGTGAAATTTCATTTGCTTGTGTGTGTTACTGTCAGAATTACTTTGTATTTTATGTGTATGTTTTTATTGTAGCGTAATATTTCTGTTTTTGTGAAGATGCTTATAATTAGAATAATTGTAACATTTTTGGGACTGTCAGTTGTCAACTAGTCAGCAATTATTTTCCTACTTGTCAAACAAATTGTACATTGATATTTGTAATACATAATCAATGAAATATATGTTGAAATATGGCCACTGAAGGCTTCTAGAGTGTTAGTATGTATGAATAAAATATATGAATATGAGTATAAGTTACTGAGTTAATAAAGGTATTCTTTTCAAATACAATAACTATTATTATTATTTTTTATAGTTGACTAGTCACAAGTCGTTTAATTGTTGCAGCCCTAAAGTTTATATCACAACTGAATTGCATACAATTAACACTGCTATAGCCTAATTAGCAACAGTGCTCATGTGAGTGGTGTGTGCAGTAGCAGTGCTGTGATTGGTCACTTGCAGGAGGCTTGTGGATCAGAAATGCAACATTGCAGCGCTCTGTATGTGGCCGGCTGCACCAAACGGGCTCTCCAACGCTGCCCAGCAATGCACCCAGAAGTGAGGTTAGCTGTGCATGTTACATCCACGCAACATCCCAGGAACCATCAGTCTCATCACATACTACTTCCTCTTCTCTATTTAAAGCTCCCGTCCAGTGTTACATGCCTTTTCTTCAGCCCGAGTGAAGGAAACCCTGGGCTCGGATGGAGGGAGGAATGGAGAACGGAAGGGAGAGCATAGATGATGAAGAGGTGTAGGGTAACAGTCAATGGGACACGGCGGTCTCACTTCATGTTCTGTGTAAATATAGTGTTCTATTCATAAAAAGAAAAATATCAATTCAAAAATGTCAAAAAGTTCATTTCAGTGGACTTATTTTGTTTCTTTCCGATGTTAACTGACATTGTGTCGTTTATGGTGTATCTGAATCTGTTTTTTTATTTGTATTTTTTTCTGAAGGGTGTGTTGAATGCACAATGTTCTCTTGTAGACTGTTGGCTGTAAAGCATTACCTGGGAGTTAAAGTTATGGTACTGGTGTTTGGTTGCTGTTACTCGCTCCTGACCATTAGCAATGAAATATTAATTTGTGATTTTATGCTAGCTCGATTGCTGTATAAAATATTAACCCGCTGCTCTCAGTTGCTCATGCAGCCAAGCCTTGGCTCTTGGTTTTTGGCGACATGTAACGCATGCAGGGTTTAGTGGCAGGTTAATGTGATTCTGTATAGACTGCCTGCACGTGCTCTAAGTGTCAGACCTTTTCACACAGATGTGGGTATAATTCACATGAAACGACCTTGATGTGACTGAATGTTAGTCTCATATAGTTAGCTAATATTGTTGATTAAACAGCAGTTGCATCTGTATTATCTTATTCCAGCGCAGAGAAAAGTCCCTGTCCAGCCGTAGAAGTCACTTTGCGTATTGAGTCGGCTTTGTTAATTTGTTGAGCCTGCTCTTGTGGTGCTGTGGTTTATCACATTGTTTGTTGCTGAGGTCACTTGAGACTCTGGCAGATGTACCCTAAGCTTGACGTCGTAAACTGTGGATAAAAGGCTTTATCGATAAGCACTTGTGTTACTGAGCCATGGAGCATCCATTCTTATTGGTGACATGCTGGAGTGAGTAGGAGGACAGTCCTAGGTGTACTGGCAGTTATTGTAGATCCCATTTATCAAGGAATACTTCACATTCTAGAATAAAAGGTCATTTAAAACATGCACACACTACTGATCATGTACATGTTGTTTAAATGTGTGCAGTGCATGCAGTCCACCAAAAAGCTATGAAATGCTTATGCAGGCGTGCCTCATCAGCACATAAATGTGTCTGTCAGAAGTAAGGACACATATTGTGTGGTCAAGTGCACTTAGAAGCTCCATGCTGTGTTGGAATGTGCTGTACATCAGCCCAGGTTAAAGCTCAACTGTACATTTATGTGAGTCTTTTGCTGACATTTTGATACCATCAGTGATCAGTGACTGTATTTGCCAAAATATTTGTTACTGTTGACATTGACGACAAAGAGTAGAGCTGTCACTAATGAATAGTAGTCGACTAGTCAGCTATAATTTTTCTGATTAGTCAACTAGTCAATTGACAGTGACAATAATGTCACTGTCTTGTGATAAAAGGTCTTTTCATATGTGTTTTAGAGTGTATAGTCCAGAGAACCATTACCATTGACGAAATACGACTGCAATTATTTTTTATACTAGACTAGTCATGATTAGTCGATTAATGGTTGCGGCCGTATTTCAGAGTCACTTGCAGTCTTTAGTGGTTTATCTATGCTACACGTTGGTGCTATGGGTGGCACTTTGCTCCCATGGCCCCTGTGTCTGGCCTAAAGAGCTCCGACCTATGCCCTTTGACCCCACCCAGCAAAGCCTTTTCTTATGCATCAGTAGCTCCTCTGCTCCACCTCTGCCTTAGGGACCACGCTCTTTTCATTCGGTTATTTCTTTTCACTCTTATGCTCTTTCTTTCCCAAAAGCGATATTGTTTAGTTATTGTTTTGGGGTTTTTGCCATAAATGCAGACATTTTCTAATTTCAGCATACAGAGCTCTAAGATAGTTAGTTATTTTTCTTTTGTGTGACCACTTTTTAGATAAGTAAAATCAAGTATAGTAAAAATAAATATGCTGCAAAAAGAGAAGAGCCAATGTACGTTGTAAACTTCCAGTTGTTTCACATTTATTTGATATTTAAACCTAAACTAATGCACTTAAAGACATACTTGAATATCATTATCAGTTTACTACAAATATTGAGATCTTCATTTCTGTCAATATTGCCCACCCCTAATCTCAACCACCTCCTTTTGAAACACAATCAAATTGAAATCAAATAAAATGTTTGATACGCTTTTGCATCATAATTTAAATGAATCTGTGTTGTTATCCATCCATCCATCTTGTCGCCCGCCCATTCCTGACCTGTTGTCATGGTTTCAGCCAACGGGGAGCTCCCCTAGGCCATCGGGCGTCAACAGTATGGGTCATGCGAGTTCAGCGGCTGTAGTATGTTGGGGGTTGGGGTAAGAAGGCTGTTTGAGCTAATGGGCAGATGATGCATTTTGCGTTGAGTCAGGGGCGAGTTCTGCCGACAGAGGTGTGTGGGGTTTCTTATGTATATATATGAGCCAACGTTGTAGCCAGCAGACTTTTTAGCATCAATCAGTGATCAAAAGGCCACGCTGTTTTGTTTTTTTCGGAGGGTGGACTCCAGGTATTCTCCTCGCACACAAAAGCCTATTGACGAGGTCGGATGGAGACGTGGGGGTGGGGGCTCCCTGGGTGTGGCCTGGAGAGGAGGCAAACACACAGTCACATTGCCATTCCTGATAGCATCAACATTCTACAAATAGTCGGAGGTAGAAGAGATTAAAGGCCTTCATCGGTGGAAGTTACAAAAAGAGGCCAAAGGTCAAGCGTTCAGGGTCTTGCGTCACTTTCTAAACAATTTAAGTAAAACCTGACTTATTTATTATTATGTTTTTTCCACCTACGTTTCTGAATCAGAATCAGAAAGAGTTTTCTGTGATGTAGTTGTGCCGTTGTTGAAACATTATCTGGACTGTGTGCATGTAAACCTTTGTAAAGAAGTCCTAATATTCCGTTTTTCTCATAACTTATACCTTACACATTTCAAGTGGGATATATTTCTTAAGAAAATATAGACAATAAATGATAATATAGAAACTCATTTATGCCACTGACAAAATACACTTTAAGACAGTATTATCCCCAAAAAACATGAGCGGCAATAAATAAATAAATAGTTGAATGAAACACTTACGTAATTAGTTTGTATCTATAATGAGTCATAGAAGTTATTTCTACAGCTGAAATGTTATCATTGCACAGAAAAATAACATAAAGTCTCCCACTAGTACAAAAAAAGGACCAACAACAAATATTTTTTTCTATCATTTACTGAACATTAATTTGATATATCATGACAGGCTCACTTATATATTATCAATATGCATGCATGTTGTGTCTCTAATATCCCCCCAAAATACTCAAACTTCTCATCACTTTTTCTGTTTTGGAATGGTTCCATTTTACTGAAAATGGTATTTTCAAGTTCAGACTATTTCCTGTCAGTCTTTGATGGAGCCTGAGCTGTTCTGTTGTTAAATCCTTTTTTTGTGTTTCCACAGGACCAGGAAGCTGCAGATCCGAAACATTCCTCCTCAGCTGCGGTGGGAGGTCAGTCTTTTTACATATTTTACAAATAGATTCCTTCTAAATTGCAAACATACATCATCTTCATCATATTTTCCTGTTACTAATCATTATGATGAGCAGATATTTTCGGAGACAACGTATCATTTTTGTCTTGTATTTAGTAACGTGGTGAACGTGTTGCTCAAAGAGTGCGTGAATATCACTTTATTCCCGTTGAATTCTCAATGTGATCTCAGCTGTAAAAAGTACAAAATAAAGGTAGTGAAATCCTCCTTTACACTGGTTTAGCTCAGAAAAATTATCTAATTTTTACAATGTTTTAAGAGCATATATTATGTCTAAATTCACCACTGTAGTTTATAATATTAATATGTGGCATACAAATACATAATCAAAATGTTGTAATATTGAAGTCAACAGAAACACTCTCATCAGATGAATTTATCTGTAAAGACACTATAATTCTGTTTCACCTGGAGCAGTGGATTGTACAGTTTGTATGAATTACTGCTCATTTTGTATGGATACATTAAAAAGCACTTTTTCAACTATGGTTAGAATACCAAAAATGTAACTAATGTTCTTTTAACAGTGCATTTCCACAGTCACATTATCACACATTGGTAGATACTTTTGTTCTGACAATGAAAATTTGAAATGAAAAGTGCTTTAAAGTATGTGTTTTCCACTCTTTACTCAGCTGTTTGTTTTAGCTGTATATTTAAGCGCTGAAAGGCCTCAATGAAATGTGAGTGAGCAGCTAAAGATATGACTGATAAGACTGTTTATTTATTTTTTTAGACAAAGTGTAATCTGTGAAAAGGCCGCACCACTTCTCAGAAACAGATCACTTTCTTTTTGTGCACGTCTTATACAGATATTATCAACCAAAATAGAGTGTATTTGATTAAGGAACGATAGAATCATAGTTTTATGTCTCTGCAGGCGTCACGGCTAAATTAGGGCGCTTACAAGATGTTGCAAGTGAACTTTTCATATATAACTGCATTAAAAATAAAATATTAAATGATTTGTAAACAAACCTGACTATTATGAGGGCAGTTATTATTATTATTATTATTATTATTATTATTATTATTATTATTATTATTATTATTATTAATATTATTATTATTATTATTATGTATTATTTATTATGTATTATTTATTGCCATATCATTAAAAGCAAGGGTATTTGTTCAGTTTCTGTTGTTAAATGTATACACATCTTTGATGCCATTATGGTTATAGTTTTATCATTATTTTTATACTATTAAGGCAGATTTTATGTTTCACTTGAGAGCTGGAGTTTGTGTTAAATGTAAAGATTTAATTAAAAGAGTCAAATTCATAAATTAAGAAATGCTTTGATTAAAAGTGTTTTTAAAAAGAGAATTTAATGCATGAATTACTTTTAAAACATGATTTGGTAAATCTATTAACAAAAGTTTTAATTAAAAAAAATTCAAAGAACATTTAATAAATCATTTAACAAATACTTTTAGTAAAAGAATTTTCAAAAGTATATTGAATAAAACAATTACTTAATGCATTTACAAATCCTTTTAGGAAAACCAAAAAGTATTAGCTTTACCATGGCTTTCCTGCTCCTCCTGGCTAAAGTCAAGCAAATAATGACAGGGAACGAGTAAGGGACTCTCTGAAATAAATCAGAGAGCTCCTTACTAGTTCACTTGTTTTAATTTTCTTGATTTAATCCAGGATGACCAGCAGGACCATGGTAAAGCTCATCGGAGAGGCGGACCGCAGAAGGCAATACAAGCTGCAAAAGGTTTTCCAAGTATTTGTAAATGAATAAAATTAAGTTTTTGCAAATCCGTTTAATAAATTGTGTTTTTAAAACTGTTTTCATAAACACTTTTGTTAATCAATTAATTAAATTGTATTTTAAAAACTATTTTCATAAATTGTTTTGTTTTATTTGTTTTTCAAATTATATTTTAAAATCTATTTAGAGCATTTCCAAATAAATGTATTAAACTGTCTTTTTAAAAATATATATCATAAAGCATGTATTAATTAATTTATAAAATATTCTTTCAAAGAGTCTTTTAATAAAATCCCATTTTTAGTAGATGATCTTTTGTAGCTCAGTAAAGGGCAAATATATATTTACAATAATCTCTCATTTTCATGGAATTAGTAGATTTAGTTCACTCATTCACTATTTACCGTAATGGATCATTGTAGCTCACTTAAATGGAGTCAAATCTCAACAGTGGAAACAATGGAAATCCACTTGAAAGTGTGACCAAGCTAGCTTTGGTACTAGTTACTAAAATGTTGTATGATTTGCTACAACTTTTCTTCTTTTTAAAATAGATTTTTACATGTTTACATGTTTTAGCAATAATAATACATTTTATTTATATAGGGCTTTTTGGCACTCAAAGACAATAATAAAGCAGTCAATTTATGTGATGCAGAATGATGCAGATAAAAGCATTAAATAAAAAACCTTAAATTGAATTTAATTGAAAGTATGCATAATTTAAATATGGAATATACAGATAAGAGATAAAAATAACTTAAAGTTTCTGGATAATCTAATCAAGTGTATAAAGTGGTGTTTCTGCACTTTTGTGGTTCATTTTACCTTCCACTTTTTGTGGAATACTTGAAACTTTATCAAGACATTTACAGGCACATTTTAGGACATTGCTGATGGATTGTAATATAACATTTGAGTATGATTATCGGGGCAGTCCATAAAATGCTGTTACCGTTTAGCCGTTATCCCTCACTCCTTAAAGAACAGTTTAATGGTGAAATGAGCATGTGCTGAGGGTGTGGCAGAGCGCAGGCCTCGAGCAGAGAAGAGCAGACTGGGGCCTGGTCTAGGGCTTGGTGCCATTTGGTTCAGTGCCAAAGCTGTGATAATCCTCCACAGTCCACATGGGGGCGACGTGTCTGCGCTACACTGAGCCACTCAACTATTTACAGAACAGAAATTGTAATAGTTGGAACGAACAAATCTGTAATTATTCCAGACGACGTCCTCTGCATTGAACTGAATATTGTGTCTCCTCTGGGGCTTGTAGAGATAAAACCTGTAGTTTAGACCTCGTTGGACTATTTATTAAGGTTCTGTTTGGTTTATATTTTAGTCTGCTCACATTCTTATTTCTCCTGAGTCAAAATTAATGTAAAAATGCAACAAAAAAAAACACACGACAAACTATTAATGTACTTCTTTTATTGACACATTCTATTTCCACGAAAAGATCCTCAACAAATGTTTTAAATGCAACGTTGCAATAAACAATGTGTTTCTAAGTAAGTGAAAACTAGCATTTAAGTTGAAGCACTATTTTTTACAGTTTGAAAGTATGACACAAACAGATTAAGTGTTTCTTCTTGCCACATATTTTACGTTTTTCAATTAGCAAATACATTTAGAAAATGATTTCCATAAAGGTAATATCTTATTCCAAAGTAGTGTGCTGCTGTTGAAGTATGTCTTCATCAAATCATACGATATCTGTACGTATATTATCGGTGTTTAATTCTCAAGGGAGTTAAAAACAGAGCTTTTCCAAACATGAAATCTAAAACACAAAAGCCTGATCAGAATGATGCCATAAAGAGATGAGTGACATGATGATATGTGTGTAATTGTTTGATTCAGCTGTGTGCGTGTTGTGACTGTTGCTCTTGTGTTGTTAGGACCTGGATAGTCTTTTGGCTCAATGTGGGACGGTGGAGAACTGTGAACAAGGTAAAACCTCAGGCGCGACACACCAACTCTCTCACCAACTAGGGATGTCAAGATTATTGGGTTCATTGATATTCGTGATTTTTCAGGTCATAATATAATTGTAAGAATCCAAAAATCATGATTGTGACAATTTTAGAAGCAAAATGAGGTATTTTTTGTTAAATATATAGCCCCAAAAATATACTTTTTTCAGCTGGTGTTTTTTGTTTGTTTTTTATTCGTCTCTGAGAAAGTTCAATTTTGTAAAGCCGGTCACAAACTTGATGAACAGTAACATGTTGGACCAGAAAGAAAATTAAAGCTATCACAGTTGTTTGGTCAGTCTCGCAAATACCGTAATCGTTAAATCGTAATATTTTTTCTCACAATAATTGTAACACTAAAATTTGATTTTGTGACAGTCCTATCACCAACACAATCATTTTTAATTTGTATCACATTTTCAAGATATTGCTTTTGTTTTTCTAATGTCAGTATAAACTGTAATTTTGAACTGAAAGTGCACACTAAAACTAACAAGTTAGGGCCATAAAAAAAAAAGTTTTTTCACATGAGACCAGCACCAAGAGGTTTTGTCTTGAGATGTCTGAAATGAGTGAGTGGTGTAAAAGCTGTTTAAGAGGTTTGTGTTGTGTCCACAGTGAACACAGACAGTGAGACTGCAGTGGTCAACGTCACCTACGCCTGCAGAGACCACGCTCGACAGTAAGCCCCGAAACTGAACTGTTTCTGCACTGTTTTCTTTTACCAGAAGAATGGGAGTGTAAAATATGGACGGGCTAAGGATATCCAAATCATATGCTCATTGTGCGCCATCTAGTGGCCATTTAAGTCACAGTTACAAACTAGTGTGACTTAAAAGGCCTCATGTTTCATCTGAGCTCCTTGTGTAAGAGTGAAAATTATAACATTAGGGCTGCAATGATTATTCGATTAATGGATTAATGGTGACTTATCGACTGCAAAGAATAAGCGTAATAATACTTTGATAATCATGATCAGATTTCAGATTTTCATCAATAATACTTTATGTGGATATATTCTCCATCTAGAATCCTTCATAGACCAAATTTAAACCTTTATTTGATTCAAATGTATTTAAAAGTCTCAGTGTACAATAGAAGTCATTGTTTGACTACTCGACTTCAAAAATAATGGTTAGTTGTAGTCCTGGATAACATTTTCAAAGAAAACGCTGAGGTCCCCAACACAATTCCTAGGTTCCTCCAACACCAGCTTAAATGAGACGTGTAAAAATGTGTTTTTGTGGGGTCCACTAGAGCCATCCAGAAGCTGAACGGACACCAGTTTGAAAACAACTCACTGCACGTGTCCTACATCCCTGATGAGACGTGTGAGCTGGACGGCCAGAGGGGCCCCGATAACGGCCGCAGAGCCGGCTATGGGCCCCGGGGAGGACCACGCAGTGGCTCACCAACCCACGGCGCTCCAGGCAAACCCCACCCTGACTTCCCCCTGAGGCTGCTGGTGCCCACCCAGTATGTAGGGGCAATCATCGGAAAAGAAGGAGCCACCATCCGCAACATCACCAAGCAGACGCAGAGCAAGTGAGCGCCACACGCACAAGCTGTCATCCTTTGTTTTCTTTAGCACCTGGCATTTTATTTTATGTTGTCACTGATTTTATAGTTATATATCCAATTTCAACTGCATGCATAACAATGACACTTGTGGATCATACATGTAAAACCCTGGACTATTAAAAACAGTCCAAACTGTGATGTGACTCATGTCCGTCGTGCCGTTGTAGGATTGACGTTCATCGCAAAGAGAACGCGGGAGCTGCTGAGAAGCCCATCAGTATTCACTCCACCCCTGAAGGCTGCTCCGCCGCCTGTCGCATGATCCTGGAAATCATGCACCAGGAGGCCAAGGACACCAAGACGTACGTTACTCCCACACTCCACACTGTCTTTTATCTGACAGGAGACTTGTGTGTGTGTGTCCGCGTGTGTGTGTGATTACCCTGTGCTCTTTCTGCAGTGCTGATGAGGTTCCACTCAAGATCCTGGCTCACAACAACTTTGTGGGACGTCTGATTGGCAAAGAGGGACGGAACCTGAAGAAAGTGGAACAAGACACAGACACCAAGATTACCATTTCCTCGTAAGGCTACCCGTACCACTGAGCTGTGGACACAATCCCAATCATCACTTTCAAATGCTAGTGTATTCCTGCTGCTCTTGTGGGTGAATGATGTCATTATGTTCATTCATGATGAGGGGGCATTTTGGTATCTAGAGTGAATGATTTTAGTGGTGTTAAGGTTTGGTGGAACCTTTGGGCAGCAATGCCTTGAAAAACTTAAAATAATTCAACAAAAAACTAGGGATCTAAAGTAAAAGTGCTGTGTCACTGCTGCACATCGGCTCTATACTCACAAAGTATAGTATATAGTATATAATAAAGTAGTCCGCAAACCTTTCACTCCAAATACCACCGCGTTTAATAATATTTGGCTTTCCGAGTAGCACCAAGTTTAAATCTGGATTTAGCAGGCCTAAATTAAGGGTAAACCTGGTCTGAAGTGAGACTAAATCATGGTCAAGATTCATTCATTCATTTGTTTGAGAAACGATGCAAATATACGAGCAATAGATAGATAATATTAAGAAAACAGAACAAGAGCTAAATAATGATTAACCCAACGACGTGAATACATTTGTCTCTAAACAAGACAAATGCTCAAACTGCAGCTCTCACAGATTGAGAAGCACTGCTCTAACACACTCTAGTGTCAGAACACCAAACTTTAGAAGCTAACGCCTTCAAATGTTTTACTGCTCTATTATCGGGCCATACTTTGTGCTAAACTTTGAGCTCCAGGCAGGACTTACACATCTGATCAATGGAATGTTGCTGATGTGTTCCACACTCATAAGCTCCATTCTTGGAATATTTGCAGTTTACAAGACTTGACAATGTACAACCCAGAGAGGACCATCATGGTCCTTGGCAGTGTGGAGGCCTCCTGTAAGGCTGAGGAAGAGATCTCCAAGAAACTGCGGGAGGCGTATGAGAACGATGTGGCAGCGATGAACGTGAGGCACACATACGCACGCACACACACACACACACACACACACACACACACGCACACACGCACACACACACACCCACACACCCACACACACACGCACACCAACGACCTAGGGGGCAGGATCTCTGTGCTCTGAGCTGAAGATTTGACATTGGTATCTTTCCCCAGCAACAGACCACCACCTGATCCCAGGCCTGAACCTGGGCGCCTGGCCTGTTCCCGCCTCCGGCGGCCTGCCTCCACCTCCCCCAGGAAACTCTGTGGAGGGCTCTCTATGGCTTTGGTGAAGTCTGTTGTGCTCACATTCAAAAAGGGCCATTAACTTTTAAGGTGGCATATCAACACAAAATCATCTTTAAAGAGCTATAGCCACCTACCTGCCCTACCCGCCCATATCCCCTGTACTAGTGATTATTTGAAAAATAAGACTGAAGTGTAGTGAAATGTTGCTATAAAGAGGTCACCAGTTTTGAACAGAAGTCAAAACTGGTCAATTAACCTGTTCTATTAATAAGCCATTTTAGATCAAGATTGCAGTTAGAATGAATAAAAGTTAAATGATGATCCACTTGTTTATTATGTTCAATACGAATGTACCTGAAAACTATATACGCTCCTTAAATTATCTACTTCTACTTGACTAATATTGTTTGATTTATCCATGATTGAAATCCAGAATTGTATTTTTGTCACATTGTCACAAATCCATCATTAAGTGTTTAAAGCTGTGTCTGTAGTGTAATGTAGTCATGTGTGCACCCAGGCTCCAGAGCAGGAGACGTGCACGGTACACCCAGCCCAGTGTGGGAGCCCATCATTGGAAAGAAGGGCAACACATCAAACAGCTGAGCCGCTGACTGGGGCTCCTCAAGGTCTGACACCCCTCCTCATTTAGTACTCAGCAGTAGTTGTCTGAATGTATTAAGCAGATTCTTGTCCAACAAGATAGCTCCAGCGGAGTCCTCCGACTCGAAAGTTCGTCAGGTATTGTGACTGGACCCCCTGAGGCACAGTTCAAGGTAAGAGGAACTTTGAATTATGACTCACAGCAAGAGGGTCCTGTTGTGTTTGCCTATGGTCACATTACATTGTACCTTACTGCCAATCCCAAGATCTTCAGTAATTAACCGTGTGTGATTGTTCTGTGTCATAGGCTAGGCCGGATCTACGCAACTCAAGGAGGAAAACTTCTTTGGTCCTAAAGAAGAAGTCAAAACTGGAGACACACATCAAGATGGCTGCCTCTGCTGCGGGCAGAGTCATTGGAAAGGGAGCAAAACGGTAGCCTATCATTTCGATTAGATTAACCTTTATCTCAACAGCTGAATACAGTTCTGTAACGTAAGCGTTTGTGTGTCTCAGTGAATGAGCTGCAGAATCTAACTGCTGCTGAGGTGTGGTACCCAGAGAAAGATCCAGATGAAGACGACCAGGTCACGTCAAGATCAACGGACAACCTTCTTTGCTAGCAGTACCCGCACCAGAAACTCACATCACTGCTACTGGACTTCGGTCTGCTGTTCTTTTGTTGGTCTAATATTTGCATAATAACTGTAAGTTACTAATGCTGACCTAACATTTTTTAACACAAAATCATGACCTTTAGATAGTCTTTTCAATCCAAGTGTCTTGATTCATACACTTACGTACTTTCCAAACAAACACTAGTTTGTCTGTTTCTTGCGGCCTGCATGTGCTTTCTGTTTCTTAACCTTCTGTATGTGCTGTGCAGCTGGCCCAGAGGAAGATCCGGGAGATACTGACCCAGGTGAAGCAGTCACAGAAAGGCAACATGAGCCCGGGCCCCCAGCCACAGGGCTTCACTGAGATGGGGGGCCCCACACAGGCACTGGCTCAGGACCACCAGCCACGCAGGAAGTGAAGCCCGCCTGATGGACAGACAGACCAGACACACGGACGAATAGACGGACAGACGAACGGATACAAGAGAGCAACACACGGACCCAGCAATAGATAGGGAGAATTCTACAGAGGGAAGGGATACGCCCATTAGCTAGAGACAGAGGAAGGAGAGGATTCAAATCAAAAAGATGAAATGAATAAAAAATGAAAGCAAGCAGATGCCAGGCCAGAAGAGGCTGGTTCAGGATGGAGGGATGATGGAGGAGGGCTGCCAGGGCTGTGTTGGTCTGATCCTGGGCAGCTCCACTATATGTGTAAGGAAGCAGCCTTACACCTGTCCACAGACACGCACTGCTCCGGGTCCTGCCACCACCTGCCCACCCGCCTGAACGCAGCCTCACCTGTAAGCTGTTTTTTAAATAGAGATATATGTATAGAAATGTTTATTCAGAGCTATTATTGATAGAATGCAGTGAAACAGAGCCGGGAGAGAGAGCAGGGAGCTGCTAGAGCACTTTGTGCTGGAGAGTGGCCACAGGTCTACCGTCCTGCCCACACTTCAGCCTGAACCACAGTCAGTACAGAAGAGGGGCCCAGATGCTAACACTGCTCTTTAAAAACCTCTCCGAGTCGCGGAGAGATTAGAAGAAAATGATAATATGAGGTTGTAAATATATAATCTTCATGAAAATAAAGAAATGCTGTGTCTGGACACTGCCCAGCCCTGTGTGGTGATACATCGGTGTAGTTGTGTACAGCGAGCAGGCGCTGGGGGCTCCAGGCCCAGCAGGAGACAGTAAGGCACGCAGAGGTCGCGGCTAGTCCTGCAGTTCTAATGCAGAGGCTCAGCTCACGCTCAGACACATTTGTAGAATACAGCCAGCTATGCTAGCTGGCTAGCGGCCCGCACCTTAAACGGCATATTTTATATATATTATATATATGATATGTGAGTTAGCCTGGCCCCTCTGGTGAATGTAGGAGGCAGTGAGTTCAGACTGCACCTCACGCAATGACAGGAAGACAGGTGTGTCTCATTGTTTCGTCTCATTGCTTTCCCCTGGCCAGGATAGCCCCAGGAGCTCTGGGGCCTCCCTGTGGGCTTCACTGGGGCCTCACCGTGGTCCTCACCGTGGTCCTCACCGTGATCCTCACTGTGGTCCTCACCGTGGTCCTCACCGTGGTCCTCACTGTGGTCCTCACCGTGGTCCTCACTGTGGTTATCACCGTGGTCCTCACTGTGGTCCTCATCGTGGTTCTCACCGTGATCTCACCGTGGTCCTCGCTTGAACTTCACTGTGATCCTCACTGGGGTCCCATTGTGACCCACTGGGGACCTCATTGGGACCTACCGGGTCTCACTGGGGGCCTCACTTGGGCCTCACTGGGGGCCTCAACTGGGGGCGCTCCACCCTCGGGGCCTCATCTGGGGGCCTACTGGGGGCCTCACTGGGGCCTCACTGGGTCACTGTCCTGGCCCAGCGCGGACGACCAAAGGCAGTCCTCCAAAGCTCCTTGCCTTGAGCCCAGAGAAGGAAAAAATAGAGAAAAGGAGCAGCTTCCATGGTTCTCTCTCCGACAGACTGCTCGAAGGCCTGTGGGCCGGAGTCTCACGGACCACCCTGCCGCCTTATGATAATGAGGGGCGGGGTCCCGTGCCTGACGCTCCGCCATTATTAGAACAGAGTTAGAGAGAGATGAAAAACGAAAAAACCATACCTCAGCGTAAAGTTACCTCAGTTGATTCCTGGTCTTATTTTGTTTTTTGTTTTTTTTTTTTTTTTTTTTTTCCTTTTATTTTTTTTGCTTGCTGGTATTTTATATAAGATGAAAAACAAAAGAGCTGTAGACCTGAATATTTTTTATTTTTTTAAGAAGGAAATTATTTTTTTTTAGGTATTGTCTTGTTGCTTTGATATTTTTTTCTGTTTTTTTGTGTGTGCTGATTGAATGTGCTCAGGATGACACAAAGGCTGTGTTTTTAAAGCAGAGATTCAGTGTGGAGAGGAAATGGGGGAAGTGCCATTTTGCCTTTTTTTTCCTTTTTTTTTTGAAAACAGGCTCTTTGTCTTCCTGCAGTGTGTGTTTGCGTGTGTGTTGTGTGTATGTGATGGGACCAATGGGGACAGGTGTGAGTGAGGAGGGTCCAGAGGTGCACACGGATGCCTCCTCACGGGCCTGGAGCCTTTCTAAAGCTCAGCTGGTGGCTCCTGGCTCTCCATGTGCCCTGAGGGACCCTCCTCTCCTGCCTTATTATGATGACATCATCATGACATGCCAAACATTGTGAGAGGGCTCAAATGTGTGGGACAGAGCCAGCACAGCTCAAGTGACTCTCTGAATGTGAATCTACCCTGTGCACTGACCTGTCCACCTCCCTATTGGCAACATGTATGATTGTGTTTCTGTTCACTGGTTTCAAATGTTCCGTTTAGTCTGGAGACGTGGTTTGGGTGAAAAAAGCAGAAAAAAGTAGGAAGAGAACCTATGGCCACTCCGTCTAATTCCACCGGACGGATGCTTAAAACTGGGAGCAACTTGCTTTAAACAAGAGAGTTTAAAACATTCAAACGCCACTACAAAATAGATTCTGACCTGTACAAAAGAACAGACAAGCTGACCACAATGACCACTTTTTCTATTTTTGGAGACAAAAAATCTTCAAGTCCTCAAGGTCATTGACACTAAAGATCGCACCAAGCCATTTATGGACACTGCCAGATAAATACCCCTTGTGTAACCTCTGCTTGGTGACCCAGCCCACACAACAGGGAAGGTCTATTTTACTGTGTTCGCTTCCATATGGATCAGAGCTGAGAACTGAGACCCTCATGGTGGTTCTCACTCGCTCCAAAACCATAGAGCTCTGTCCACCAAGACAAGCTACTCTAGGATTCATAATCAGCCTGCAGCCATTCAGATTTGTCAGAATAATTGATCTTTTTTTTTTTTTTTAAATTGAATGGAGTTATGACAATTACAGCAACTTTTATTTTGGACGTGAATCTAGGTGAAGGACTGTTGAAATTCAGTGAGCAATTACAGAAATGAAGCCCCTGTAAGTAGTGAAGGGTTTCCTCTTCTGAACTCCGGAGAGATGCAAGATTTTTTTTGTTTTTAATTTGGACTGGAAAACTCATTTATTTGTGGGTGGGCGAGATCGTCGGATCTCCGTCCTTTACTTGCGCTGGTCTCCTTCGTGTTCTTTTGCTCACAAGACGCTTTTTAAACAACCTACTCTTTATTTTTGAATCTTGACTCTTTGGTTCACTATTATTTGTCTTGGAAAATGGCACGTAACAGCTACTACCACACACAGTAGCTCAGTCTATATGACAGTGCCAACGCAGGCACTCTCACTGCAATATCACCAACTCCAGGCCAAACATGGAGTCTGTCATGTGGAGCGTTAGAGTAGACCTGCGAGTGCACGTAGTGTCTCCTCAGACACACGAGGCAAACGTTTACTCCTGCTAAAGTCAGCCTTTTCTAAGAGCCCAGTCTGAGACCTTTTGAGCCTGTGGGGAGGATGTACACTGTCAAAATCCTTAAACGTCGTCTGACACAACCATGAATGCACATTAAGCTTTTATATAGAGCATTTTAGCTGGTCTTGTGCATCAAGTCATTCTCATTTGAAGGTTTAAATGGCAACCAACCTGCACACTAATACATAATGTGTGATATTATTGCTTACGACTCCTCAGCCAATCATGTCAGGGATTTAAGTGGTCTATGGGCAATTGGTTCTTCAAATAGAGAAAATTGTACAGAGAAATAAGGGACTGAGATGAATATTCACATTTAGATGACAGCATAAGGCCACCTGTGGGCTTTATCTGACTGATTAGTGTGTAACAACAGTGTGTAGCAACGGGACAACACACCGCGACGCTGCGAAAAAAGATACCAGATTCTCTAAAATGACTTGAATTGATTAGTTTATCTTATGGAGCTACATTTTTCAACTTGTTTTAACAAGAAATATTTGCCATTTTAGTTAGAAATGTTTTCTCATCGAAGCTAAATTATGTAGAGCCATAAATGTCATGTAGCAAGAAAAATATATCTCGGTACGTAAATAAATCTGACATATTCCATGATCAAATAAATATACTGGAATAAGTCATTTTGGCCTTCATTGCTGTGTTGGGTGATCGTGCTATGTGCCATGAAGTGCATTTCAAGCAGAAGGAGTATTAAATGTGGCCGGCTCATGCTTTTGAAAAGGTTGACAGTGGATATATTGCTGACATGATGTCCACAGTGCTCCAGACCAGCGGTTCTGAGGTCAATTTGGAGATCTTTTCTTCAAACTCCTCCATGTCTTGTACCCATGTCCCTCTTCAGTACGCAGAGGACGCGACGAACACCCTCTTGACACATAACTAGGAACGCTACCATCAGAAAAAAACAACGCAAACTCAGCAAGAGATTGTTAGATGCTATCATGCTAGACAAACATTCTGTTAGCGAGCGTGTCGTCATAGCTCGACAGATGCAAATATAAGAATGGAAAGTTCCAGTGGAAATTATGCGACTTTATAATTTATTTTTCAGTTATGGGCGAAAAATGTACCTCTCCAACGTTTACGAGATGAGACTGTAAAATAAAACAAACAAAAAAGCTAATATGGACACTTGTTGGAACTGTGGAGAGATGGGCGTGGCTTATCAAAAAGCGCAGTATTTGAGCAATCTGATTGGTCCAGGTGTTTAAGCCAGGTTTTTCCAGCCTTCAGGTTCCCAAATTCCAAGTTACCAGCGCTGCCTCAAATTTTCCACTCCGCTCCCCACTTTGCGATATCACGACACCTGTAACCATGTAATTGTTTCGTTGATCTACCTCTAGGAAAAAAAATAGGTAAATGGGTTTTCTTTTCTTTTTTTCGAAAAAAGGCACAAACGAAAAAAAAAAAAAAGTTGCTCGAAATAAAAATCAGGATAAATTATTAACTGGGTAGTGGCATCTCATATACTGTAGTGGATAGTCTATTGAAGGAATTCTTCCAAAGATTTTTTTTTGTTTTCTTTCTACATCCTTAGTTGATTTTGATTTTAAAGGATTATAAAAAGAAGCTGATTTGGAGAGTCGTAAGCATAGCAACTGTCTTTTAACTATCTTCTTGAAACCAACATCAATGAGATTCTTTATTCAATTTGCATTTTGTTTTTGTTGTGTCATAACGCATTTGTTTAACATCAAAATATTCTTATCATTTTCGTCTCTCTTCTGACAGCAGATTGTAACTCTTATGTTTGTGTGCATTTAGCATTTTTCTTTTTCTCGGTGAAAAAGCTTATGTGCAAGGACCTCCTACACTGATAATGCTATGTTTTCACTTCTTCTGTTCTGTCGTTTGAAGAAAAAAAGGACCTGTTGTTGTAGCGACTACGGCGTCATCGGCGGAGAGGAGGCCACCTGGGCTATTCTCACTATTCAAATCATATCTATATACTATTGGGATGTTTAGGGGGGGGGGAACGATACGCATTTTGTTTTTGAAACTCAGAATTAAACAAACGTGTCCCTGATCATTCCTGTGACAGTCAGTTGACATTGACTGCATAGCTTAAAAGCAAAGTCGGATGTTACAACTGCCCATGTCCAGTGTTGGTCCATCAAATTTATATTAAGCTAAATATAAAGATAAATGGATTGGCATATATCAACTTTGCTCCGTGATTTTTAGGGTTTTCTGACTGTTGCTGTGGTAAAAGTGCAACATGCACGTTGGGGTTTTGTGTGCGAAGTGCCCGGGTCCCTTCCTCCTGCAGGTGGCACCCTCGGTCTTACAGTATATGGACTTTCACCCTCTGCCTGCCTGATTCCTTTAGTCCTCATCAACACTTGTTTTAAACTCCTTGTAAACAAACAGAGCATAGATATGAATGTGTTATTAAAGATGAGAAAATGGACCATGCGTCTCTTGTGTCATTGTGTGTGTGTGTGTGTGTGTGTGTGTGTGTGTATTTGTTGAACACTAGGGTTTACATAAGATTTAGCTTTGTAAATGATTATTAAAGTTGTTTTAAAATCTTTTTTCCTCATATATAGGCCATAGTAGAAATGATGTTTGCTTGATTCACACAGTAATCCTGCCTATTTACTCTCTTACTCTTGTAAAGTCACCTCACCAAACTCATTCTGATCAGTCTAACTTATTGCAATCACGACAAACCATCTTTAGCTGCCCATCATGGCAAAAAGACCAGCTATTGGTCATAAAGTGCTCCTCTCGTACAGTGGTGTTTTCCAGGTGCTATATACTTACTGTTGTTATTAAACATTTAATACCAGGACTGGTATTTTTTAAAGTTGGAAATAATGTGTTTTCACACAGTCATAGGGACTTTGGTGAAGCCATGCCATGCCCACCCCCCCAGAGCCAAATCATGACAGATTTACAGGCCAAGGGCCAAACATGTTAAAGTGGCAATCAGCCTTCTGTAGTGTGAAGTAAACCTCTTAAATAACCTAGTTTGGCCCGCCCTGGACTCACTTTGGGCACTCCTGGTATAGGCGTGGTTGTTATATGTACATTGTAGCCTTATTATTTAGTCAGAAAAATGTGTAGTATTTATTTTATTGTATTTAACTGCTCAACGTGCTTGAAATGCCCCTCTGGGACAAATAAAAGGAGATTAAAGATCAAAAGACGGTTGTTTACCGTTTGCCACACGAATATTGCATTTGCTAGTTATTCTGTGATGTGTCATTAAAAGTGTAGCCTTAGTTTAAAAGATATTTGTTGATCATAGCAGTATGTTGTTTATCCCCCGGCCAAACAATACAAGGAATGGTTCAGTTATGGAAAGAGTCCCACAAAAGGTGTAGTTCTAGATGAAAGGTTTTCCTGGAAATATAAGTCATTCATGTTCAAAAGTTGCTAAATGTGTTGGTGTCATGAAGAGATGTAATCATGTGCCCAAAATGTGTTACTATTACTTTATCAATCATTTATAATGTCTTACTTAAACTAATGTTTAGAAGTTTGTGGAAACTCTTATAAGACAAATCTATTGCCACTGATTTTTCTCCAAAAAAGAGCAATTAGAATTGATTAAAAAGTTCCCTGGTCCCACCAACCAGCTTTTCCTTTAAAATGATGGCTAAAATGATATTATTTAATCGATTACAAAACTGTTCAAATCATGTTTAGGGCGTCACAAACCTCACTTAATATTCAAAATCTATTTTTTCGTCACAAATTCAAGAGGTATCTATAAACTATATCACTGAGAATGACTTTCAAACCCAAGTACAGGGGGTTACTTTGTGGAATGGGTAAACTGAGGAAAGGAAAAAGTGTTTCAAGCTTATACAGTTTAAACAAATGTTGAAAAAGAGGCCATAAAAAGTATCAGGAGAAGAGAGAGTGAAGCCTTCTACAGTGAGCGTAGATGAGGAGAGGGGGAGGTCAGGGAGTGGAGGTCAGGGAGTGGAGGTCAGGGAGTGACCGGGCCTGTCCTTGACTTGTGTCGTTGTATGTTTTGGATGTTGTAGGTATTGTACAATACTTACAATACTATTGCTGTAATAATCTGCAAATGGATTTGTGTGGAGGGTTGGACTTCTAAAAAGTGAAAGCTTCCACCATGTGAAGTGAATGTTTCTCCTCCATGTCCTTTTTTCAGCACAAAATATGAGACCACTGTGAACCTCACCATTCCGCTGTGTCTTTAATACGGCTCCTTTCGAAAAAATAAATAAATTAACTGACAGAAAAATTCCTTCCTTCTGCCTAAAATGATCCATGAACATTTTGGATGGATTAATCAAGTATGTTTGTACTTTTCTTCTCAATGTTTTCTTCCACAAACTACCACTTAACGTATGTAAAACTATGATAAATAGTTTTACATACCTCCCAAGTAATAGACTAATTAGAAAAAAGATCTTTTTATTCGTTTTAATTTAGTTTGGACAGGACATTATCAATAACCACTGACTAGTGGTTTTCTTATTTTGTCTCTACAGTCTGCATCTTTCCCAAGTGGAATATTCCACAGGTGTCTGCAGAGACTTTGTCCTAGAATCTCTGACTCAGTATGAAATGAACATGAAATAGGCCTGGATTAAAACATCTTTGTGCTTAGGCTTCCATAGAAAAAAATGAGACAATTAAGGTCATTATGCACATACAAGGGCAGTTTTATGTTTATTTTTCTCACACCAGAGTCAGTGTCTGAAAACTGTGCTGTGGAGAGGGTGAACACAGAACCTGAGTCGGATTTGTTTTAAAACCATATTTTAGTTGATTTCTGTGTAGGTTTTTTTGTAAACTAACAAACAAGATTAAAAAAAAAAATTTGAGCAGGAAGTGTTCAAAGTATAATTCATTTTTTGTATGTTTTTGAGACGCTGGAGGTGTAAAGTCAAATGTCTCCCTCTTGTGGTGGAACGTCATAAGTGCACTGTAAGGACAAACTTTTTCCTCCTACACTATTGATTTTATCTGAGGTAAACCTGATAGTTAGTTCATCCACAAACCCACAGGTTGGAAATTTGATCCTGAATGCATGCTGTCATTGTGTCCTCGGGCCAGACACCAGCAGCTGGTGGTCAGCAGAAGTACTTTCAACTGTATATATAGAATACATCTGCAAAATCAGACAAAGGTAGATATTTTTAATTATAACTTTGAGTGTTTTTTGTTTAAGTGTTTGACATGAACCGTAATTATTACTGAAAAGTAATTCATGTGCTGATGGCAGACGCCCTTTTCAGTATCGGCCTGTGTGTGGGAAGTATTAGCAAAAGTCCTTTTATTTTCATTTTTAATTGACATGTTTTTATTTTGAAAGATTATTATTTAAAGATATTTAAAAACAAACAGAGAACAAAAAATTCGACCAGAGAGAGGTCAGACACAAAATAAAAGCAGCAGACAATAAAATCATTGCATAGAGAACAGTAAAAAAAAACTTTCCCATTTTGTCCAAAGTTTGCCAAATTTGTCAATTTTCAAATGAAGTCCAAATGTGATTTTTTTTCTATCTTATGGATGTCCATTATGATGTCAGTCCAGTCTTTGATTGTCGGGGCATTCTGTGTCATCCATTTTTTTGTGATTGCCTTTTTTGCTGCTGCCAGGAGAATGTTCCAGCGATTGCCAATTGTGTCCATGGCAGGAGTCCTGAGGCCCAAATACATAGCTCTGAAGTCCATTGGGATGGTGATGTCATAAATTGTCTGTTGGTGATGTCATAAATTGTCTGTAAGGCTTTATTGATCTCGGTCCAATACTTGTGAACAACAGGACAATCCCACAACATGTGATAGTGGTTTGCCTCCTGCCGCCACAGCCTCTCCAACAGTCTGCATTTCCCTGTGCGTAATGGCCACTTTGACATGGGGTTAGAAAGGAGCGAGACACATTTTTCCAACAGAATTCCCCCAAACATGTTATTTTGTGGTTCTCCAATGAGATGTACATGTACTTTCCTGCTAACATCAGCCAGAACAAAGTGACCCTCTCTTTCCCATTTACCCTTAATGTAATCAGCAGAGTGAGTGCCCAGATTGTGAATATATACAATTTAGATATTAATTCCTTGAAAGTTCAGATTTATATGCTTTAATAAATATTTCAGTAGCGGTTTGAGCTCTCGCCTCCCAAGAAGGAAATCATGGGTTAGATTCCTGGGCGAACGTTACATCACATGATCTCTCTGGGTGGAGTCTGCATGTCCTCCCCGTGTTACCGTGGTTCTCTCCGGGGTCTCCGGCTTCCTCCCACCGTCCAAAGACATGCATGTGTTAGGTAAATTGGCAACTGTAAATTAATGAGTGTGAGAGTGAATGGTTGTCTGTGTGTCTATGTCTCTGTGTTAGCCCTGCAACAAGCTGGCCACTGTCCAGGGTGTACCCCGCCTAAGGCCCAAAGGCACTGGGATAGGCTCCAGTCACCCGTGACCCCTAACAGGAACAAGCGGTAGAAAATGAATGAATGAATGAAAAGGCTATGATGGTCACTTTTGATTTCTTCGTTATAATAACTCCTTATTTGTAAGTACCTTTAAAAGTCCTGTTTCTCTAAACCAAAGGATTCTTTCAACTCTTCAAAGCTCTTCAGATGATTCTCCTTTACAATTGAGTAAAAAAAGACTTTATACCTTTTGTTATCCAGACTTTAAATCTTGAGTCTGTGCTGTTAGGTGTGAAATTCTGATCGTAAGCCAGCCAATTTAAGGTTTTAACATCTTTGTTTAGTTTGTATGTCTTGATCAGCTCCCTCCATGTTGTAAGAACAGACTTCACCGAAGGGTTCTCCACCCCCCCAAATGACCGTTTGTTATCTGCCAGTAAGGCCTGCACAGGGACCCCCGGCACAACAGCAATCTCAATATTTTTCCATTCATAACAGTCCTTTATTTAACTGTCCATCTGGATCCTTTTGGGGAGACCATGTGACATGGCTCCAGTGGCTGAATGTCCAAGACCTATGACCAGCTTCTTCATTTGAGATTTTAATAATCCTGTAATAGCAGCATGACCAGGCCTGAAAGAACCAAACACTACACGTTGAGTGTTAAGAGGCAATTAAGACAAGATAAGATCACCTTTGTTTGTCGCACAATGGGGAAATTCCAGTGTTTGCAACAAAGGGTACAGAAGCAGATTAGGCACAGCAAAATAATAAAAACAGATAACTTAGAAAAAAAGAAAAAGAAAACTCTTATAATCTTAACTTTAAAGACCTCCTAAATCCCACTGCCACGTCTTCCGAAGAGGAAGTAGAGGCTGAGTACTCGGAGGCTAATAATCAATAATTACAGCTGTCATATGGACAGAAAATATTGCACCAGGGATGATTGACATTTTCACAAATAAATAACAGTACCAAGAACTAAGTCCCTACTATCCCCCAGTCCTTGTTTAATGAAAGTTGATTGTGGATCTAACAGTCTTTAAATGAGCCTCCGTATAGTGTCGAACATTTAAATATTAAATAACATGAGGGCAGGAAAACTAAAGTGTTTTTTCCTTCATTCTTCTTCTGTTGAGCTTGTAAAACCTGCTCATTCAGCTGTGATGCACAACAAGCTCAAACAGAATTTACATAAAGAATCAAACTTAATTATGATCAGAGTTCCATCCATCTCCATCCATCCATCCATCTTCTTCCGCTTCATCCGGGGCCGGGTTGCGGGGGCAGCAGTCTAAGCAGGGACTCCCAGACTTCCCCATCCCCAGACACTTCCTCCAACTCCTCCGGGAGGATCCCGAGGCGCAGAGACATAGTCCCTCCAGCGTGTCTAGGTCTTCCCGGGGCCTCCTCCCGGTGGGACATGCCGAAGCACCTCCCTAGGGAGGCGCCCCAGGAGGCAACGGAACAGATGCCCGAGAGCCACCTCAGCTGTCTCCTCTCGACGTGGGAGGAGCAGGCGGCTCTACCGAGCTCCTCCCGTGTGACTGAGCTCCTCACCCTATCTCTGAGGGAGCGCACAGCCACCCTGCGGAGGAAAACTTATTTCGACCGCTTGTATCTGCGTATTTTTGTCTTTTCGGTACTACCCAAAGCTCATGACCATAAGGTGAGGGTAGGAACGTAGATTGACCGATAATCGAGAGCTTGTCTCTCGACTCAGCTCCTTCTTCACCACCAACAGTCCGATGCTGCGGGCGACATCACTGCAGACGCTGCACCGATCCGCCTGTAATCTCACGCTCCATCCTCCCTCACTCGTGAACAAGATCCCGAGATACTTGACTCCTCCACTTGGGGCAAGGACTCCCCACCCACCTGGAGAGGGCAAACCACCTTTTTTCCGGTTGAGAAACCATGGCCTCAGATTTGGAGGTGCTGATTCTCATCCAGACTGCTTCACATCGGCTGCAGTCCCAGTGCATGTTGCAGGTCCAGGTTTGATGGAGCCATCAGAACAACATCATCTGCAAACAAACAGGTCCATGACCTCCCCAAACTCCTCCGCCCGGGTTTTTGCCTCTGTGACAGCACGAGCTGCGGGCACAACCTGGCCCGCCGATACCCGTCAACGGCCTCAGGAGTCCCACAAGTCAGAGGCCTGATAGGCCTCCTTCTTCCGCCTGACGGTTCCCTTACTTCTGGTGTCCACGGTTCGGGGGTTGCCGCGCGACAGTCACCGAGACTTGCGACCACAGCTCCGAGCAGCCGCATTGACAATCGGAGGTCGAGAACATGGTCCACTCGGACTCAATGTCCCAGAAGCTCTCCGGAGGTGTGAATTGAAGACCATGCTGAAGCGGGCTCGCAAGACGTTCCCGACAGACCCTCACTATAAGCTTGGGCCTGCCAAGTCTGTCCGGCTTCCTCCGCCCACCAGCGGATCCAACTCACCACCAGGTGGTGATCGGTTGACAGCTCCGCCCCTCTCTTTACACGAGTGTCCAAGACACGCGGCCGGAGGTCAGATGACACGACAACAAAGTCGATCATTGATCTCCAGCCTAGGGTGTCCTGGTGCCACGTGCACTGGTGGACACACTTGTGCTTGAACATGGTGTTTCGTTATGGACAGTCCGTGGCTAGCACAGAAGTCACAATAACTGAACACCGCTCGGGTTCAGATCGGGGAAGGGCCGTTCTTCCCAATCACCCCTCTCCAGGTGTCACTGTCGTTGCCCACGTGGGCGTTGAAGTCCCCCAGTAGAAACTAACGGAGTCCCCGGTCGGTGCACTGTCCAGTACCCCTCCCAGAGGACTCCAAGAAGGCCGGGTACTCCAGCACTGTTGTTCGGCCCGTAGGCCAACACAACAGTGAGAGACCTGTCCCCAACCTGAAGGCGTAGGGACGCGACCCTCTTCGTTCACTACGGATAAACTCCAACACATGGCGGCTGAGCTGTGGGGCAATAAGCAAGCCCACGCCAGTCCCGCGCCTCTCCCCGTATGGCAACACCAGAGAAGTGGAGCGTCCAGCCCCTCTCGAGAGGATGGGTTCCAGTGCCCAAACTGTGCGTGGAGGTGAGGCCGACTATATCTAGTCGGTATGCGTTCAACCTCCCACACAAGCTCAGGCTCTTTCCCCCCCAGCGAGGTGACGTTCCATGTCCACCAGAGTTAGTCTCTGTGTCCGGAGGATCCGGCTCGTCGAAGGCCCCTGCCGTCGACTGCCGCCAGATCCTCTCAGAGAATTTACTTTGGACACAGTACATCGGGGTGCACAGTGGTTAGAGCTCTCCGTTTTCAAGAAGGCGATCATGGGTTCGATTCCTGGGTGAACATCATATCACATGATCTCTCTTGGGTGGAGTCTGCTGTCAGAAATCAGAATCAGAAAGAAGTGTTTATTGCCATTGTCAATGAACAAAATTCACAAACATAGGAACTTGTCTCGGCCTTAAGGTGCAACATAAAACACTGAGCAATAATAAAACAACATATATTCAATAAAAAAGGGCATGCCTCCCCGTGTTACCGTGGGTTCTCTCCGGGTTCTCCGGCTTCCTCCCACCGTCCAAAGACATGCATAAATTGACCCAAGTGAATGAATATGAACGTGAATGATGTCTGTTTGTCAATGTCTCTGTGTTAACCCTGCGGCAAGTTGGCCACTGTCTAGGGTGTACCCTGCCTAAGGCCTAAAGGCACTGGAATAGGCTACAGTCACCCGCGACCCCTAACGGGAACAAGCGGTAGAAAATGAATGAATGAATGAACAGTAGCTCCAACATTACAATTTGTTTAGTCTTTATTTGTCAGGGACCATGTACAAAATCATTAATCTTCAAAAGAAAAGATGATTTGCACCAGATTTAGCTACTGGCACTTTCCATCTGCAGTCCCTGGGATGATGAATATAACAGAAATAAAAAGTACACGTTGCATTATAATGAAAATTATAGAGTTATAGAGAGATCTAAGAGGAATAATCATTGAAATAGGTGAAAGCCGCCTTGACCTTCAAGCTGATTCTCATGTGTCTTAAATATGTTTGTTTTAAACAATGACTGATTTAAATGATTGTCCATAGCAGAAGTTCATTTAAGGCCGTTTGCTGCATATCCCTTCCATGCGCATAGACGACAGCATCATCCGCGTACATGAGGATATCTACATCTCTGCACACATCCGGGAGGTTGCTGATGTAAATACTGAACAACAAGGGTCCCAAATTTGACCCCTGTGGGACACTGTTGTGCTGGGCTTCAGAGAGGATATTGTATTGTTGGTTCTCACACACTTCGTCAGATCTGAGAGAAATGACTTTAGCCAATACTTGAGGAGAGAGATTGTCACGAGAGAGTTTGGACAGGACACAGTGTTTTACTGTGTCGAAGGCCTTTTGTAAGTCCAGAAACACAGCATGCTTTCTGTCAGGTAGCAGCAAGCAGCTTCGGGCCTGTAGTTGCTTGTTTCATTTTTGCTATCGGATTTGTGAATTGGTGTTATGACTGCAGTTTTGAAGACATTGGGGAACACACTTTCATGCTATAGTTGTTATTACTAGCTCCCTATGTTTTTAATGAGTGTGCCGTCACGTGCCCAGTAGCCTTCGAATTAGCAAGAGATTGGATTATTTCATCCGTTTCAGCATGAGCAGTACATTTGAGGCTTAAAGCACTACAGGAAGATGGAATAGGTGGTGAAGAAAAGTGAAACAATCCAGAGGTCTGCTGGTTTGGCTAAACTGTTGGACCCATCCTTTAGGTTAGTCCCATCTACTTTACGCTCTATTGTCCCTGCATTTTGGTGTCCCTGATCCAGTTTAGTTTATTAATTGTTTGCCACAATTTTTTAGAATTTCTTTGACCTGTTGATTACACTGAGAAAAAAATGTTTCTCTAGCTTTTCTAATCAGTTGTAACCTCCGTTTTAACCTCTTTTTTTTTTTTTTTTGGCCGAGTTTCTCATCAATTTCCATAAATCATCAGTCAACCAGGTAGAGGGTTTTTCTTTAAATTTAACCTGAATTGCTTTAGAATATTTAGAAATTAGTGTCGAGAATTACTATCTTTATCATTGATTTATCTCATTCCAATTTACATGTCCTAATTCATTTTCAATTACCTACTCATATTTAGGTTTTTTTTTTTTATCTTTTTTTTTTTCTTTCAATTTTGTTTGCAGAGACGGCTTTATTAGACAGGAAAGGACAGTGTAAGTAGGGAGGACATGCAGTAAATTGTCGGAAGCGGGATTCAAACTCACGACCAGAGGGGCCTTCAGGGGGCCTAAGCGAACTTTTCCTTGGGGCCCTCAGCACATAATAGAATCAAGTTTTATTTGCCATTGTCAGTGAACTAATTCACAAAACTAGGGGGCACTCCTTTTTCGTGTGTTCTGGTGCATTTTACTGTGGTCCAGCCGGCTAAAATAAGACCTAACCCTATACTTAATTACTCAATACAATATTGCATGAAAATAGTTAGGGTCAAAAGGTGTTCACAACAATAAATGTACCTAAAACATCAGGCTATTTTGTTGAATACCAAGTTAAATACATTTATAATACCAAATACCATGAACTCTGTACCACTGGAGGGTCACAGTGTATTTTGCTGATACTAATAACTAATGTTGTTATTAGACAATTAAAGCAATCACCACTTCACATGGATGGACTCAACATAACATAACACAAGGAAGGTCAAGTACAAACTGACCAAACATCAGCAGAACTACAATATGACATAATATAATTGTAAAACAAGAACAAGTTAAAAGGGGGACATTGAGTCCGAGTGGACCATGTTCTCGATCCTCCATTGTCAATTGCGGCTGCTCGGAGCTGTGGTCGCAAGGTCTCAGGTGCAACCCCCAAAACCAGTGGTGAACGGCGTCAGGCAGAAGAAGGAGGCCTATCAGGCCTCTTTGGCTTATGGGACTCCTTGAGGCCGTTGACAGGGTAGCGGCAGGGCCAGGCGGGCAGCAGCTTGTGCTGTCGCAGAAGTAAAAAACCTGGGGCTGGGAAGGAGTTTAGGGGAGGCCATGAGAGGAGGACTATCGGTCGGACCCCAAAGAAATTCTGCCAAACACATCCGGCGCCTCAGGACGGTAATCAGTGCTTTCACCAACACCATTTATGGTGCAGGGTGGAGACCTTGCTTGACCTCGACTGGGGATGTCATCGGACAGTGGGAAGGAATACTTTGAAGGACCTCCTAAATCTCACTGTCACGTCTTCGCGAAGAGGAAGTAGAGACTGAGGACTCGGAGGCTGACGCATCCATCACACAAGCCAAAGTCACTGAGGTTGTTGGCAAACTCCTCGGTGGCAGAGCTCCGGGGTGGATGAGAATACGCCCCAGAGTACCATAAAGTCTCTGGATGGTTGCAGGACTGTCTTGGCTTGACACGTCTCTGCAACATCGCGTGGCGGTCAAGTCGGACAGGTGCCTCTGGACTGGCAGAACCGGGGTGTGGTCCCTTGGTTCAAGAAGGGGGACTGGAGGGTGTGTTCCAACTATAGAGGGATCACACTGCCGTCAGCCTCCCGGGTAAGGTCTATTCCAGGGTACTGGAGAGGAGAATCCGACCGATAGTCGAACCTGGATTCAGGAGGAGCAGAGTGGTTTTCGTCCTGGTCGTGGAACACTGGACCAGCTCTATACTCTCTCATCGGGTGCTCGAGGGTTCATGGGAGTTTTGCCCAACCAGTCCACATGTGCTTTTGGATCTGGAGAAGGCTTTTGACCGTGTCCCGGGGGTACGGGGTCCGGGGCTGCTCAGGGCTGTCCGGTCCCTGTAATGACCGGAGCAGGAGCTGTGTTCGCATTGCCAGCAGTAAGTCAGACCTGTTCCCAGTAGCGTGTTGGACTCCCGCCAGGGCACTGCCCTTTGTCAAACCGGTTCTGTTCATTGTTTTTATGGACAGAATTATTCTAGGCGCAGTTCCAGGGTGTCGGAAGTGTGTTCCGGATTTGGGGACCACAGGATCCTCATCCTCTGCTGTTTGCAAGATGATGTTGTCCTGATGGCTCCATCAAACCTGGACCTGCAAACATGCACTGGGACGGTTTGCAGCCGAGAGTTGAAGCAGCCGGGATGAGAATTAGCACCTCCAAATATGAGGCCATGGCTCTCAACCAGAAAAAGGTGGCATGGTCTCCCCGGGTGGGTGGGGAGTCCTTACCCTAAGTAGAGGAGTTTAAGTATCTCAGGGTCTTGGTCACGAGTGAGGGAAGGATGGAACGTGAAATTTACCGGCGGATCGGTGCAGCGTCTGCAGTGGTGAAGAAGGTGCTGAGTCCAAAGACAAAGCTCTCGATTTACCGGTCAATCTACGTTCCTACCCTCACCTATGGTCATGAGCGGATACAAGCGGTCGAAATGAGTTTCCACTGCAGGGTGGCTGGGCGCTCCACGTCGAGATAGGGTGAGCCAGCTGAGGTGGCACAGGAGCATCTGCTTCCGGAGTGCAACTCGCTGGGAGCCTCCCTAGAGAGGTGTTCTGTGCATGTCCCACCGGGAGGAGGCCCCGGGGAAGACCCAAGGACACGCTGGAGGGACTATGTCTCACGGCTGGCCTGGGAACGCCTCGGGATCCTCACCGGAGGAGTTGGAGGAAGTGTCTGGGGAGTGGAAGAAGTCTTGGGAGTCCCTGCTTAGACTGCTGCCTCCGCGACCCGGCTCCCGGATGAAGCAGGAAGAAGATGGATGGATGGAAGGATGGAAGTTAAAATGTACATTCTCATTGTTTTGTGCAGAGGAAATTGTAACTGAAAATGTAAAAGTAATAGTTATCTTTACTAATTTATCTTTTACTGCTCCTGACTGTTCCCTCTTGCCAAAGTGATAAAACAAGTTACATTGAATTAAACAAATGGCATGAGCATTGACTGATTAACAATTAACACTGATAAAACTAAACAGTGCAAACATTTTAATTCCCACAGAGAATGAACAGAAGCAGAAGTGAAGATCCACACCTGTCATGAAAAGACTGCGTTTCTGCCACTTTGCCACTTTTATATTATTATTTTATAACATACGTAATTATAATAGGTCTAGTTATTTTTCACAATTTACCAGTTTATTATAATTTATAACAAATAGTCTAATGGTGCTTTTGAAATCAATTGAAACGTTTTGTTGCTCTATTAAAAGCTGAATAGAATATAAAGCTGACATGAGATGTTTGTTCTGGTCAGAACATCACACACTGGAATTTCCTCTGCACAAAACAATGCTGCAATGTGATTGGCTGATGGCTGAGTACGACGCCTCGTTAGCAGCACTACTACGCTGTGCTAGTGGCGCATGCTGCGCTTTTGAATCAGGTTGTCAGATTGGGGGCCCCTTCAACGCCTCGGGGCCCTAAATTCGCTTATAGGCTCAGCCGGCCCTGCTCATGACACTGCGGCCGGCTGCACTTGGAGCCTGGCATACGTATGCTGTGCCTTCGACCATCGGGCAGCACCATATGTATTTTTTTTTCTATAGAGTGATTTTGGATACTAATGTTAATTTATGGCAATATAGGCCTGTTATTAAATTGTATACTTTGGTGATAAAGTCAGTTTTGGTTGTGAAAATAATGTCTATAAGTGTTTGTGATGTCTTTGTTACCCCCATTGCCCTTTCAATCATTTGCGTGAAGTCACATTTGTGAATAATTTCTTTTAGTTTTCTTCTGCCATGTTTATCTAACCAACTGATTTTTTTGACATTTCAGGAGACAGTCGGATTGTCACTCCCACACAGTCCAGTGCTTCACCCACTGCTTCAATTTGTGAACACAAGTCTGAAGATATTATAGCCCTGAACATGACTAGAGTATCTGCAGTAGAAAGTTGTTCAGCAGCTGTTCGACTTGGACACAGCACCCATAGGTTTCAACAGCAGCTGGACGACACGACGAATGAAGTGAGCGTTCAGGGTCACGTGATGTTAAAATCAGGGTATTTATCTGAAGAAATCTATTAAATTAATAAGTCGGAGCCTCCAGGCTGATCGTATCTAGTTTTATTCTTAGTTAAAATTCTGAACTGTTGTAATGATTGAGTTTAGTTGTTGTCATGAGAGTTGGAGAGAAGGGTAGGCATAATACGCCTTGGCTTCTGCTTACACCTGGTCAAATAACAAATTTGTATCTCTTATCTTGTTATGTGCTTGGATGTTGAGCACTTTTTGTTTTTGACCAAACAACAATAACATTCAGTTTTAGATTTTTATGTGCAGGTTTACAGTGCTCAATAGTAAAAAAAGAAAAAATAAGATTATTAATTTATTATCTTACTCCAATCTAATTACGTTTTTAAATGTCCCGTCCAAAACAGATGCTGATGTTAAAGCAGGTTAGACTCTTTCTGGATGAGAACTTGTCTAAATAGTGACTGGGAATACGGACTAAACAAAATGGGAATTAGTACTAAAAAAGTACCAGGAACTGCAAACAGAATGAAGCACCTTATATCTCAGCTTCTGAAGCCTACAGGGAATTCAACCATCAGAGTCTCCTTCAGCTCACAATTTTTTGTTTCCTTGGGCAAGATACTTTACCAGCTTGAATTGTTAGCAGAGAGTTGCCAAAATTACTATTACTCAAGTAAGAGTAACTTTAAGAGTAACTCTCTGGACGTAACATCTGCTTTATAATTTAAAGTTTACGTAATTGGAGCGACAAAACATTAAAAAAGGCACAAAAATATGGTGTTTTCAAAGGATTGGTGCAAAATAAAAAAATACAAAATCGGAGCGGAGCCACTTAGCAGCCGTGTTTCCCCCAGTGTGTGATGTGCTATCGGTCTAACTCCTCCAGCGATGCTTTGCACGACATTCCATATTGTTTTTACACTAATCCTGTGACCCTTTTCTGTCAGTGCTGAACGTCCCGAGACACTTCGAAGTGACCCGTTCTGGGGGACCAGGGCTGCCAGTGTGACGTGTGTGTTTTACCCTTTGCTTTTTGTGAGAAAACGATGTGAACATTGTGCACACTGCAAATCATGTTCAAGCATCAGGAAAACCAAAGAATGTTTTTTTGGCAGAGCCGAGTGCAGCTGCAAAGCCTGAGTCAGACACATGAGTCTAATGTGTTTTCTGGCCTTAGTTGGCCTAAGATTATAAACACTTCCAAATGCACTACTCCAACTCCAGAGGAACCAATCAGTCGCCAGCATTCCACACTTTCCCAATACTCACTGTCCTCCCAACATTCCACCCAGTCGTGCTCAGAGTCTCCTCTGCTCTGGAGAGTGAGGCGCCTGAAGGTAACACTGTTTACATCTTGGACACCAGATAAACCAACATCATCATGTCACCACACTACAACATCTGAAACAAAGCAAACTCACACAATGTGGAACATTTACAATTAGAAACACACAGAAAAACGTGGCGCTATAAGCTGTCTGCAGCCCTCAGGGGCCTCAAAGCACATGGGCGAGCTCTGTGGGATGGGACAGATGTTGGAGGCTTGTCTGAACTGCACAGTGCACAGAGAAGCACTGTGCTTCTCACAGATGTGCACGTGCACAGGGGCGTGGATCCGTGGGAGTGGGACAGAGGAAACTTGTGGCTCCAGACACAAGTCAGCTCTGCCACTCCAGGATGCACGCGCTGGTGAAGTGGGGTGTGGGGGTGCTCGTGCTTCTCTCCGTGCTCCTGAACCTCGCACTGATCGTGGGCTACTCCCGCAGGACGCCCGCGTGCACGGCACGCAGCAAGCACGAGCTGCGGGGAAAACATGACGACCGCAGCCGCGTGTTCGCAGACTTGAGCCGGGATGAGTACGCACATGTGCAGCAGTACATGCTCCAACAGAAGGACCTGAACATCTCAACGCGCCAGATCACGAGACCGGACCAGAACTTTCTTTTCCTCATTGACCTGCGCGTGCCACCAAAGTCCGAGGTTCTGGCGCACCTGGACGCTCGCGGCCTAACGCCGCGCCGGGAGGCGACAGTAGTGGTCTTCTACGGCACTAAAGGCTACATTAAAGAATATGATGTGGGGCCGCTGCCCAACCCCAGCTACCACCGCGACGTGACGCGTGAGCGCTACGGCACCGAGCTGCCGATGAGCGCGCGCACTGTCACTATTGGAGAGTACATTCTTTTGTTCCAGTTCCTCGAGGAGAAAGTGTTTCTGCCGCTGTCAGAGCTCCTGCATGAGAGCTTTGGCGTGGACCATGAACATAAACTCAAACCCTTTGAGCAGATGCCGCGCGGCTTACGCGCGGGAGACCGCAACACCTGGATCTCGTTCTTCCGGGACCTGAGCGGCATGTACATCCAGCCTGTGGGCTTTGAGGTGCTCGTGGACCACCTCAGCACCAACGTGTCACAGTGGCGCGTGGAGCGCCTCTTTTACAATGGTCAGTACTTTGCATCAGTCGACATGCTGCGGGATGCATACCGATCGGGCACCGTGGAGAAGATCGTGAAGGCACCGTGGGAGGACTACGGCTCCCTGAAGCCCAGGACAAGAGCCCTGCAGCTTGGACCGCAGCTGGTGAGCCCAGAGGCGCGCGCTTACATGCGTGAGCCACAACCATGTGCTCTACCTGGACTGGAGCTTTGCCTTTGGCCTCAGCGCGCTCACGGGCATGCGCGTGTTCGATGTGCGCTTTAGAAAGGAACGCATCCTCTACGAGCTGAGCGTGCAGGAGGCCATGTCCGTGTACGGTTCCGTCACTCCGGGGCTGGGCATGACCAAGTTTCTGGACTCTGGCTTTGGCATTGGCCGCTTTGCACATGAGCTTGTACGCGGCGTGGACTGTCCATATGACGCTACGTACGTGGACACATATAGGTACATTGATGTGTCTGGGCCTGTGCTCACCCGGAACTCCATCTGCATCTTTGAGCTGTCCCTGGGCCAGCCACTGCGCAGGCACTTCGCAGACTTTTTCCACAACAGTTATGGAGGAATGGCGAACAGCGCTCTGGTCTTCAGGACCATTACGGCCATCGAGAACTACGACTACATGTGGGACTTCATCTTCTACCAGACTGGGGCAGTGGAGGCCAAGGTGCATGCAACAGGCTACATCTCCTCCTCCTTCCTCGTTCAGGGCAGTCTCCAACACGGCCACCAGGTGGCACCAAACGTGATCGGAAACATACACACACACTTCGTCAACTTTAAGGTGGACTTGGATGTAGCGGGTGAGTTCCCTGCAATACTCAGAGGTATGACTGAATGAACATAATTGGTCTATAGAGGAGTGGTGAGGGGTGATCGGGAGGAACTCATGCAGTGTTCTGTTATTGGATGTATGTGGCAGTTTTGTCAGTTTGTGCTAGTTTGATCAGTTCCGTCCAAAATGAACGCCATGTTTGACACAAGGGTGTTCATCAGTGCATTTGGCACCAGGACACTCTAGGCTGGAGGTCAATGATCCGCTTCATTGTTGTGTCATCTGACGTGTAAAGAGAGGTGCAGAGCTGTCAACCAATTACCACCTGGTCATGAGTTGGATCTGGTCGCAGGGGAGCTAGCCGGTCAAACTCAGCAAACCCCAGGGTCTGTGAGGGTCTGTTGGGAATATCTGGACTGGAGCCCTTTGTCAGCAAGACAAAGGGCACTTCCGAGAGAGCTTTTCCCAATCCCGGTGGAAACTGGGGACATTGAGTACAAGTAGACCATGTTCTCAGCCTCCTCTTGCCTTTTGTGGCAACAACCCCTTTTGTGGCAACAACCCCTGTCGAATGGAACGAATGGCCCCCATCTTCTGAAGTTGTGGCCTGATCCTTCCAAATCCAATAGTGTAGCCAAGATACTCGTCTTTACTTTTTTAAAAATTAAGTCCTGCAGCCTGGATTCTCTGCAGTACCGCTTGGAGGTGGTGGACATGTTCCTCCCAGGACCGACTATAGACCACCACGTCATCCAGGTAGGTTGCTGTGAACCGGGACACATTCCGGAGCACATGGTCCATGAGCCTCTGAAATGTGGCTGGAGCTCCCTGTAGGCCAAAGGACATCACTCTGAACTGATACAGACCAAAGGTTGTTTTGAAGGCAGTCAGTTCTCTGCCTCCGGTGCCAAGGCCAACTGGCAACAGCCCTGGGAAAGGTCCAGTGTTGTCATGTAGGCCGCACTCCCCACACGTTCCAGAAGTCGATTTGTCAATGCGAGGCATCTGGTAGGGGTCGAAGTTTGAGATGACGTTCAAGTATCTGAAATTAAGACAAAAACATAGAGAATTGTCTTTTTTGGCACAGGGCTGTCACCAACCGCTCTGTAGCTCCTCTGTCTCTTTGGAGCATCCTTTTTAAGGGCAAATCTGATGTCAAAATCTGAAACAAATCTGGGTCAAGCAGAGGTCTCAGCTCATCCTGCTGAGCTGGAGGCAGGTGAGACAGATCAATTGCAGCAGGCTCTGTGGTTGCAATGGGGAAAAACTTTTCAGCCACCTCCTCATCTTTGACAGCACGCACCAAAAACTGCTGAGAAGGTTCCTGGTGGACAACAAACTTAATGCAAAAAAGTTGGTGTTTCTTCAGTCTTTCGGGCATAAAAAGTTCATAAGTGACATTGCTGACTCGTTTAGTTATCTCATATGATCCATGCCACTTAGCAAGTAGTTTCTTTTCACTGGTAGGCAAAAGCAAAAGTACCTTTGGCCTGGTTCAGAGATACGGTCCTTTGCTTTGCGGTCATACCAGGTTTTCTGTGAGGTTTGTGCTGCCTTGAGGTTCCCTTGTGCCAGTGCCGCCATTGCCTCGAGCCTCTCCTGCATCTTGAGAACATAGTCCACAATGTTGTCTCTTTCGGGCTCTGTTCGCTCCCAGGGGTCCCCTCACCTTGCGTCCATACAGCAACTCGAAAGGTGACAAGCCAGTGGATGTTTGTGGGACCTCCCGGTTGGGAGAGAGGCAATGACTTCATTCCAGCCAATTCCTCCATTTTATCTTTCAGACCACTTGCTTGCACTTCCTGGTGGTTGGTGGATACAACTTCTTCATCATCATCTTCATTCCTTCTCCCACCTTATGTCAACATTTTGCTTCAGTCTCACAGCGGCAAGGACTCACTTCCAACACCAAATGTAACATAGGCTGACCTTGAGCGGTTGGAGTTAAGTGTGACAAGACATTGACGAGGTCCACATCTTTTTAATTTTCAATCAAATTAAAGTGCAAAGTGCATTGTGCATTGTGCATAGTGGAAAAACAGGCAAGGAGCTGTGTCTTCTCCAGCAGCAGAACAAGGACTGATGTTCCAAGCGCCTATCCTGTTCACACACTTGGGCAACACCACGGACAATTGACAGGGTTGTTATCATTATTATCAGCTCATAAAACTTTCTAAAACATCCATAAAAAACAAACCCCATACCCACTCAACAACACACAAATATTTACATAAAAACCTAAAACAAACACCTGACAATGATAAAAACCCTTAAACCCCTGTACAAGCCCAGTCATGCTCCCCTACACATCCTCTGCCTTGGTCCAGCCAGGAACCCTTATAAGGGAGTTCGTTTCCAGAGGGAACCCTTTGACTTCAGGACACAAGCAAATTTAGGGATGAACTTCCTTTCCCATCCCACAAGGCCCTAACCTTCTTTTTCATTGTGCACAGGAAAGGAACGAATGGCCCCCATCTTCTGAAGCACAACTTCAGAAGATGGGGGGGAGGGGGAAATGGGATAAAAAGGACAGACATTACTTCAATAAATATTTCAAACCAATTTGTGCAATTGTATTTTTGAAAGTGCAACTTGATGCTTAAAGTGCTGTGTGCAATTAAAGTGCCAAATGAAATTTAAAGTGCAAATAGTGAAAAGGGTCAAATGCTAGTGGTAACAAACAGGCTCTTTGTTACACCTTTAATTGTTGGACAATGGAAGGAATACTTTGGAGAAGAAAGAAAGGAGGAGGACCCTGAGGGTGAGGACTCAGAGGTGGCAATCATCCAAGTTGATCAGTCTGGGATACCTGGATTGGCAAACCGGGGTGGTGGTGTTTAAGAAGGAGTACTGGAGGGTGTATTCAATTTACAGAGGGATCACACTCCTTAGCCTCGATGGTAAGGTCTATTCTAACTTAGTGGAGAGGAGAATCCGACTGATAGTTGAACCTTGGATTCAGGAACGGCACCGTAGGTGCTCCCTTATGGGCTGATTACACATCATGCAGCTCCGTTCCGCGCCTTCGTCTGAGGGAGCAGTTTCTTGCTTTTTGGATGCATTTTGTCTCCTTAGCGGACTTGGGCACAGGAGAAAATAAATTTGATCCACAATTTGGTCGGATGCCAGTGGCGTGGGGGAGCCGTGGCCAGATCTGCGCAGCGCATTCATGGGGTGTGGAAGTACCTTCATTCACTTCAATGGCTGCGTAAAGGACAGCGCAGTACGTGGCGCAGTGGAGCAGAGCAGAGCAGAGCTGCATGATATGGAATCAGCCCATTAGCTATAGAGTGAGGAGCACAGTCACCCGAGAGGAGCTTGGAGTAGAGCTGCTGCTCCTCCACCTCAAGAGGAGCCAGCTGAAGGAGCTCGAGTCCCCTGGACACCTCCCGTGGGCATGTCCCGCCAGGAGGAGGCCTTGGGCCAGGACACACTGGAGGGACTATGTCTCTTCCTGTATAAGAGTTGAATTAAAAACCATGTCGTCATAGCTCGCCACCAGTAAGTAATCTACAACTTGTTAGAAAACGTACATCATATGTAAGTTTTCGACTTTTGTAATAAATAGTTGAGTGAAAGTTTTACATAAATGAATCCCCAGGGAAAAGCCTTGTCTTGTTCCTTTCGTCTGAAGCCTTTCGCCTCATCTCAGCAACCTCAAAGACTATTTTATCCATTCTCTTGCGACCTTCAGCCATGGTATGTGCTCACAAATGGACAAGAGACTGACGAACTCACACCACTAACCCACGCTTCATCTGGGCTTCAGAAATATTCTTCTATGCATATGCGGCTAGTAGCAGGAGCGCGTAGAGAGATAAATGGTTACAAGCCCAGGTGCTCATATCCCCCTCAAAAGAGTGGGAGGAGATTGCATATATTACAATCTGACCATTCATTGGGTGGGGCTTTCAAAGAATGTCCCCTTGAGGCCAACCAAAGAGGAAGAAACTTCAGACAGACTGGTACATTCCTACCTTCTTCTGAGCCAGACTACATCAGACCAAACCACTTTGAATCCCAACCTGGTGTGCAGCCAGTGCAACGACACTAACTCATTAACAACAACAATGAGGAAGACAACAGGGCCATTTCAATAACCTTGTCCTGAACATCAAAAAAACGAAGGAGATTATTGTGGACTTTTGGAAAAAATACATCAACCGCACTCTATTGGCAAGTAGGCGGGAGAGAGGGTGACCGTGACTGAGGACCTGTCCTTGGGCATTCACACTCACACTGCCATAGCTGTGGGAAAGGCCTAACAATGCTTCTACTATCTGAGGAAACTGAGGAGCGCCAAAATCCCCAGACCCAGTTTTCCACTTGCTGCCCTCAAGTGGAAGGTACAGGTCGATTCTGGCCGGAACAAACAGACTGACCAACAGCCTGTATCCTCAGCCTGTACCCCTCTCTGACCCACGCCCACGGACAGTGGGCCAATAAAATAACAATAAACCGGATGCATTTGTGCATAATGACATTACAGACATATCTGTCTGTAATGTCCTTGTTATGCACTTTCTGCTCCTCAGACTGTTAACTGTCTATAACACTTGTCTTTACTGTGCTAATGTTTACACAGTGGTTATTTCCTGGGGTTTATTGTATGGGACATAGAACCTTTGCATTGTATGGGACATAGCACTTAATTGAAGTCTGAATGTCATTTTTTCCCCCCATTTGTCTAATATTTGTTACTTTGCCAGTCCAGTCTTTGATTGTTGGTGAGGATTGTGTCAGCCATTTCTTTCTGATGACCTTTTTCCTGCTGCCAAAACTACATTCCGAAGGTATCCATTTATTGTGTTCATAATGACAGGGGTTTTGAGTTCCAAGTACATAGTTCTAAAATTGTGGGATGGCAATGTCAAAACAGTCTGCAATGCCTTGTTAAATTCAGTCCAATATTTCTGAGCAACAGGACAATCCCAAAACATGTATAGTGGTTCGAGAATAATGAGTGAATAATGAGCATTTTGACATGGTGCTATGAAAAAACGTGACACATCTTTCCAACAGAATTCCCTCCAGACATGTGAATTTATGGTCCTCCACTGATTTGTACACACACTTTCCCACTCTTCATCTGTCAAAACAAGATAACTGTCTCTTTCCCATTTGTTTTTAATGTATTTAGTAGAGTAGCTGTCCAGATTAGTTATGGCTCCATATAATTTGGATATTATTCCCCTTGAAAGTTCAGATTTATAAGCATTAACAGACATTACACATTACTTTGTTTAATTTCTTGATTATAATCAATAACTCCTTATTTGTAAAAAACTATAAAAGTCCTGTTTCTCCAAGTCAAAGGATTCTTTCAACATATCATAGCTTTTCATGTGATTATCTTTTACAATCTGGTGAAAAACTTGTGTACCTTTTGTAACCCAGACCTGAATTTCAGGTCAGCGCTATTTGGTACAAAACCCTGGCCAGCCAGTTTAGGATTTTAACATTGTTGTTTAGTATGTATGTTATGATTAGCTCCTTCCATGTTGTAAGCACAGCTTTTATTCAGGGATTCTTAGCTTCCCCCCAATGGCTCGTTTGTCATCTGCCAGTAAGGCCTGTACAAGGAACCCCCGGAATCGTATTACTCTTAATAAGTGTCTGACCACACCTAAATATTTAAGGTATTCCATTTGCCATTTCCCGGGGAAATACCGGACGGTAGTCGGCCAACAGACGTTACCCTCGTGGGTATCTTCTGTTGGCAATGGCCCTCAAAACAATAGTACAAATCAGGTATGAGGCTTTTTATAAGTAAGAAAGTAATGTCATTATGTTTTTGTATTGCACTTTATTGTATTTGCACTGCATTTATACTGTGAGGACTGGAGTTAGTATTGTTTGCATTTTATCGTTTTATTGTACTGTATTTTATAGTGAGGATTGGAGATTGTATTTGTATTTCCACTTTATTTTTTCATTGTACTGTATTTTAGATTGTGAGGTCTGGAGATAAGCACTTATATTTGTATTGCACTTTATACTTGTTGTAATGTATTTTTGTGAGGACTGCAGATGGAAATTAGCTTGAAGCTAAATCTGTGTGCAGACATATTTTTAATGAAACTGCACATTGTCCTAATAAACTAAACTGAAACTGAAACTGAATTAATGGTCAGGTTTTTCTTAGGGTCTAAGGCAGCAAAAAACCATTTCAGTTGTGTGTACATTCAGTTTGTATCCAGAACAATATCACAATTGTATGTTCTGTCACATCAATTGTAACTCCATAAATTGTTTCTGATTGTCTAATATATTGGGCCTATGGTTCCATGTACAAAGCCAACATGAACATGCAAGTACTGTCCTGCCTCACTTACCCATCACTTACCCCTCCTACCCATCTCTGGTCTGTTGTTTTCTAAACTTCCAAGTTGACAATTTGGAGAATTTTTAAAAACTCAGAATTTTTTTTGTGAGCCGCATTTTAAAAATGATTACATTTGAGGATCCTTGTTTTCTGCATGTTTAGCTTCCAAAAATTTGTTCTGTAAATTGTTGCCAATGTTTTATTTTAGGCCATGGCGACAGCAATTACTTTGCCCCTCAAAACTGTCTAAGCTGCATCCCAAAGAATGGGATAAGACTCGGGGCCATATTTTGAGGTAGCGTTATCCGGAGCCTTTTCCAGGGGGCAGGGCCAGGGCACCATTTAGCTTTTTTGCCGACCTTAGCGCTGGCTTGAAGAGGCTGGAGTGGGATGGTGCCAGTCCATATATGGTGATAGTGTTTGAACCAATGACTGAGAACTGTGGCATTCAAAAGCACCACCTGTGTGGGAGATGTTTGTCATGGACTCATGTACAGGCAATGAAAGAAGTGAGCAATAAAACCTGCGTTTTTCAATGAGTTCCCAAAATTATTAGTTAAATTAAATATTGAAATACAGCCTTTTCTTTTACTTTTAGGTGTGTCCCCAGTTGTTGTGCTTTGTGTGTCCTTAAAATAAAAACTTGAAAAAAAATAATAATAAAGAAATACAGCCTCAGAGCGATTTATTTATTTCAGTTTATTTATTTATTTCACCTTTATTTGTTTTGCACAACGCAGAGTATGTCCTCAAGATGGGCTTATGCCAATTTAACCGGACCTGAGTGCTCGGTGGGATGCAGCGTCTTAAACCGTTTTGTGATTTCTGTCATGTCTTTGTGATTTTAATGCTTTTTTGTCCTGTTGTGTGAAGCACTTTAAATTGACTTGTGTACGAATTGTGCCTACAAATGAACTTGCTTTGCCTTTCCTGCGTGGTCCGGAGGGCTCGAGAACGCCGCACACTCTGGTCAGCTCAGTCTGATTGTATGTGCGGATCTCGTGTGTTGCTGTGCCAGTTTTATGCAGACTGAGACAAGGATTTTGGGTTAATGTGATGTGACATTGAGGATTAATTTGATTTTCCAAAGAGTTGTTTCTCTGAGCACATGAGTCTGCAGGTCCAGTATGGCCCAGACTGCGCAGTAACAGGTGCCCAATGCAGTGCAAAGAGCTTTAAAAGACCAATTCATACTTCATAAGAAGCAAGAAGTTTGTTAGTTTATTTATAGGGCTGCGAGAACAAGAACAAACTTCGTTTCACTCCGGCATTCATACTTCACAAGAAGCGCCGCAGCTAAACTCCTCTAGGCCCCGCCCCCCGTGATCCCCAAAAACTGTTTCCACGCTGTTGCTATGGACATTATTATTACAGAAAGCTCAGTTGAGAGATTGTGGAGAGAAGAGTGTAGTAAGCTGCATAATGCTTCGTGTTTTATTCCAATCAGTCACATATTCACAGAGAAACGAGCCAAATGAGGAAATTAATTTAGACGCAGCAAATTGTAATGACACAAGCGGAGGGCAGATGCACGAGACGCGGTCAGCATTTTGAAACCCGTCCAAACCTGCCCCGCAATTAAATGAGAATTTCTTGTCCCGGCCAAACCCAACTTGTGCGTCAGAACACAACTGCGCATCACTAGAGTCCGCAACGCAACGCCGTGTGCGTGTCCTGTATCAGGTGAGACAGAGGGTTTTTCTCCTCATCTGCACCACTCTCTCCTCGGATATAAAACCCACGCAGGTTAATATTTGTCATTTATGCTTGAGGAAAATATCTGAAACTCAAAAACATCTCCAATCTATTCTTAACGCTAGTTTTGAAGTTTATTAGTTACGATTCTGGCCACTCACAGAATGCACCAGACCACAACCACGTCAAATTGCTTACTCCACCTCATATTTTGGCATAATCACGCCTCTTGTATAGAATTCCACGCCCTGCTCTGTCATCCATTGCGCCAACGGAAAGATGTGACGCAGTGAGCTCTACTGCACCCACGTTAACGTTAACCCTAACCCTATAAACCAGGGCTATTCAACATAAGGCCTGGGGGCCAAATCAGGCCCTCCAAGCGATTTAATCCGACCCACCACCCATTTTCCAAATATTACAACAGCAACAAAAAAAATCCCATTTACTTGTTTAAGTCTGTGATAGCGCTAACGTGGTTTGTTAATGGTTGAGCTATTGTTTAATTCTGCTTTAGACCGGTTTTGATTATGGGTTAGTCCTGGTTCAAACCTGGTTGGTACTAGTCTAGTCCTAGTTTAATTCTAGGCAATTTTGCAAAGCAATGTTGGTAAAGCATTTTGTATGTCATTTCTCACAACAAATCTAATCTATCAGTAATTATTGTAATGTTATTAACTCTATTAATTTATTAAAAAAGTGTTGGGGATATTTTGTGCGACCCAAAATGTAGTTATAGTGGTGTGTGATCTACCTCCGGCCCAAAAGACTTGGCCCTCCGAAAATCTGGCCCTCGAGAAACTTAAATTGAATTGCCCTGCTATAAACTGATGGTCTCCATAATGTGTTATTTCGTTTCTATTCCAAATTTACAGTGATGTAGTTCGGGTATGATCACTTAGATCTATCTAATGTCCACCTCTGTGATTTTTTCTGAAAATAAAAAGTGGTCTATTCTAGTATATCTTCTGTGGGTTGGGAGTAAAAACACTTTCATTAATGTGTCAAATCCGTCATCTTACTCTTTGTGTTCAAAACTCTGTTCATAGTCCATTCTGTTTGAGACCAATAGGAACTACTCCCCTCTTATCTTTGCCCCTGTATCAGGAAAAGTGACATTTATTATTACCAAATTTTGTTAATCATTGATGTTCTAAGTTGTTTGAATGGGTTTCTTGTACATATTGTATATAATACTTATTTTTTCCTTTTTCTTTATTTTCTCATTTTTGTTAGTAACTTTGACCGTTCAAATATCAAATGGCTTAATATGTCATTAAGATTAAAGAATGCTATTCGTAATTTTTCAGATGCCATTGTATTAACCGTGTTGAGATAATTCTTGCAAATCTGCTCTTGTTACACACCTCTCTGGTCGAACACAACACACAGACACAGGAACTACAACAACAGAACATAACAAAACAAGCAGTCGGGGGTCGGCGGGTGTCCCGTTTGGGGACCATAGGATCTCATCTCTGCTGTTTGCAGAAGATGTTGTCCTGATGGCTCCATCAAACCCGGACCTGCAACATCCACTGGGGCGGTTTGCAGACAAGTGTGAAGCAGCTGGGATGGGAATCAGCACCTCTAAATCAGAGGCCACAACTGGAAAAAGGTGGCTTGCCCTCTCCAGGTGGGTGGAGAGTCCTTGCCCCAAGTAGAGGAGTTCAAGTATCTTCGAGGTTCACAAGTGAGAGAAGGCTGGAACGTGAGATTGACAGGCGGATCGGTGCAGGTCGGACTGTTGTGGTGAAGAAGGAGCCGAGTCGAAAGACAAAGCCCTCGATTTACCAGTCAATCTACGTTCCTACCCACACCTATGGTCATGAGATTCGGGTAATCTCGCAGATACCAGCGGTCGAAATGAGTTTTCTCCGCAGGGTGGCTGGGCGCTCCCCTAGAGATAGGGTGAGGAGCTCAGTTGCACGGGAGGAGCACGGAGTAGAATCAGAATCAGAATCAGAAAGAGTTTATTGCCATTGTCAATGAACAAAATTCAAAAACATAGGAACTTGTCTCGGCCTTAAGGTGCAACATAAAACACTGAGCAATAATAAAACAACATATATTCAATCAAAAAAGGGCATGCATTAAGAAAACAATTTAAAATTACTATACAATAAAAATAAAAATAGGCATTTCTATGTACACAAGAGTTACAGTTATGTTTAAAGTTGTAGTGCAGAAAGTGACAGTGCAGTGAGTGGTTGAATATTGCAGTTAAAGTGACAGGTGTTTTGAAGTGTTCATGAGTCCAACGGCAGAGGGAAAGAAACTATTCTTGTGGCGGGAGGTTCTGGTCCGGATGGACCGTAGCCTCCTGCCTGAGGGGAGTGGTTCAAACAGACCATGTCCAGGGTGAGAAGGGTCAGCTGTGATCCGACCTGCTCGTCCCAGAGCCCTGGAGACGTACAGGTCCTGCAGAGATGGAAGTCTGCAGCCGATCACCTTCTCAGCAGAACGCACAATGCGCTGTAGTCTCTGTTTGTCCCTGGCTGTGGCTCCAGCGTACCACACGGTGATGGAGGAGGTGAGGATGGACTCAATGATGGCCGTGTAGAACTGCACCATCATCTGCACTGGCAGCTTGGCTTTCCTCAGCTGCCGCAGAAAGTACATCCTCTGCTGGGCCTTCTTGATGAGGAGCTGATGGAGGGCTCCCACTTGAGGTCCTGGGTGATGGTGGTGCCCAGGAAGCGGAAGGAGTCCACGGTGGTGATGGGGGAGTCTGTCATGATGAGGGGGGCTGGGGGGCTGTGGCTTTCCTGAAGTCCACGATCATCTCCACTGTCTTCTGGGCGTTGAACTCCAGATTGTTACCGCTGCACCAGGACACCAGCCGGTCCACCTCCCTCCTGTAGACAGACTCATCCCCGTCCGAGATGAGCCCGATGAGGGTGGTGTCGTCCGCAACTTGATGAGTTTTACGGAGTCGTGGCTGGAGGTGCAGCAGTTTGTGTACAGGGAGAAGAGCAGAGGAGGAAAGTACACAGCCCTGTGGAGCTCCTGTGCTGATAGTCCGAGTGTCTGAGACATTCTTCCCCAGCCGCACGCACTGCCTCCGATCCGTCAGGAAGTCAGTGATCCACCTGCAGGTGGAGTCAGGCACGTTGAGCTGGGAGAGCTTGTCCTGGAGCAGAGCAGGGAGGATGGTGTTGAAAGCAGAGCTGAAGTCCACAAACAGGATCCTGGCGTAGGTTCCCGGGGAGTCCAGATGCTGCAGGATGAAGTGGAGTGCCAGGTTGATGGTGTCGTCTACAGACCTGTTGGCTCTGTAGGCGAACTGCAGGGGGTCCAGCAGGGAGGAGGTGAAGGACTTGAGGTGGGGCAGGACCAGGCGTTCAAATGACTTCATGACTACAGACGTCAGCGCCACAGGCCTGTAGTCATTAAGTCCAGTGATCCGGGGCTTCTTGGGGACAGGGACAATGATGGCAGACTTGAAGCAGGCTGGGACATGGCATGACCCCAGGGAGGTGTTAAAAATGTCTGTGAAGACGGGGTTAACTCTCCTGCGCAATGTCTTAATGTAGCGGCAGAGACGCCGTCTGGTCCAGCAGCTTTTCGGGGTTGGATTTCCGAAATAGCCTGTGAACATCCTGTTCCTGAACTGAGAGGGTGGTGGGGGAGGTGGGGGGACCAGGTTTGGGTTGGCGGAGGTGGCCACCGTGGGGGAGGGGGTGGTCACATCAAACCTGGAGTAGAAGGTGTTAAGTTGCTCAGCCAGTTTTCGATTGTCTGCAGCAGGGGGGGCTCGGGGCTTGTGGTTGGTGAGGAGCCGGAGCCCCTCCACACGGAGGCGGGGTTGTTGTCAGAGAACTGCTGCTTCAGACGCGTATTGTACTGTGATCTCGCTCGAGAAACCTCTTTGCTAAATCCATACTTTGCGTCTTTGTAGCGCCCCCTGTCACCAGCCCTGTGCGCTGCCTCCTACTGCCTTAACTGCCTCAGTGCCTCAGAGCTGCTGCTCCTCCACGTCGAGAGGAGCCAGCTGAGGTGGCTCAGGCATCTGTTCCAGATGCCTCCTGGACGCCTGCCTGAGGAGGTATTTCAGGCATGATGAGGCCCTGGAGAAGACCCAGGACATGCTGGGGGGACTATCTCTCTCGGCTGGCCTGGGAACGCCTCGGGATCCCTCCGGAGGGGTTGGAGGAAGTGTCTGGGGAGCGGGAAGTCTGGGAGTCCCTTCTTAGTCTGCTGCCCCCGCGACCCGGCCCAGGATAAATGGAAGAAGATGCATGGATGATAATCCAAAATAAAAATAGTTTTGGCCACTTAAATGTGCAATGCACTAAAATATATAGTATCAGTTGCGATACAATAAATCTGTTTTTCCTACAACCTCCGCTGAAAACAGAATATATTTATATTTGAACTTAACATAAAAAATAGCAAATATAAAATCGACAGCATTTTTGAATAGCACATGGAGAAGTACACCTTAAAATTAAATTACCCTTTTACAATGATTTAGACACACCTGATGCCCTTCTTCAGTGTGGGGCCTTCTGCTTTTGGCAAATAAATATTGGTTATTAAAGTTTGTTTGTGTTCCAGGAGTGAGGAACATGTTCCAAACCAAAGACATGGAGTACAGGAACATGTCTCTGCCCTGGAAGCCCGAGCACTACGCCATGGTCCCTCATCTGGTGGAGAAGACCCTGCACACTGAACAGGTAAGCTGTAGGATGTTGCAAGTGTGTGGCTGGCTCCCTGGCCTCACAATATGAAGGCTCTAGGTTCAATCCACAGCCTTTCTGTGTGGAGTCTGCATGTTCTCCCTGTGTTTGTGGGGTTTACCTTGGCAGAGGACGATATATTCCTGAAACATTTAACCATTATTCAGCTCCATTAAAAACTTGTTGAATTAAATGGTACAAAATATCTTATTATACATTATTCAAGTACATTTACAACAGAGCATTTTCACACTGGCCTCTTTCTGTGTCTCTCTGCAGGAGGCTGCCCTGCGTCACATTGCTAAGATCCCTCGGTACCTCCACATCAGTAGTAACCAGACTAACCGCTGGGGCCACAAGCGCTCCTACAGGCTGCAGGTGTACAGCTTCAACGGGGAGCACCTGCCTGAGAGCCAGCCCGAAGAGAGGGCCATGTCCTGGGCTAGGTGAGCTAAACTGCCACTCGTGCAGTTCTCCTCAGGATAGGGCAGAGATGAAGTGCAACACCCTCCTCAATGTTGTTTGGGCCCTCCGTAGCAATCACACCGTCACCACACCATTTCAGTGTCACACAGCACAGACTCTACTGTGGCAAAGAAGAACATTCTCTATAGATCTGTCAAGACGTTAAACTGCCTCAGTGATAGTCCTTTTCATGTCCTGGCAAATGGTTACCCCAACATATTTGCTAAGAACTCTCCATTGTTGTCCCGGAAATGTTTCTTGTGTTCTCTCTCCACAGAACCAGTCTTCTTGAGGTGTTCAGATTGTTGTTCCTACACCAGTTTGCTTGCAGAGCAACCTGTAAGACATCTAGGACTTTCACAATAGTTAAATAGTGAACTGAATGTGCAATCATATGGAGCTTGTAAGGAGGGGCTTGAGGACACACCCATGGGGAGGCCTGGTGTTGAATGTCACACTAATGTAGTAGAGATGTGCTTCTATCCTCTGCTCCTGTGTGCTGTTGGACAGGACGCCCCTCCTCAGGGAGAATTCAAAGCAGTGAGTGCAGTGTGGCTGTGAGCCACAGTAGTGTTAAAGCCAGAAAAGAATCGGAATCTGAATCAGAAAAGGTTTATTACCATAGTCAATGAACAAAATTCACAAACATAGGAACTTGTTTCGGCATTAAGGTGCAACAAACAATGATGAACAATAATAAAAACAACATATAAAATGTAGCTGTAGTCAAGAAATGTAGTACTTGTTGCTTTAATGTGACGTTAATGATCTATACAATTTTTACTATTTTGTATATCACAATATTTACCATAGCTGTTGTCTGTATGTCTGTATGAAAATATAATAATCAAATGTGTTTGTGCAGATACAAAGTGGCCATCACCAAACACAAAGAGTCAGAGCGCAGCAGCAGCAGTGTGTACAACCAGAACAACATGTGGAGCGCTCCTGTTAACTTCAACTCCTTCATCCAGGACAATGAGAGCATCCACCACGAGGTCACAGTCTGCTCACATACACCTAAAACATACTACTAAAGGGGGCTAAAGAAAAGGCTTGCATCTTTCCAGTTTCATTAGTTGTGATTTGTTGTTGTTGTTGATGTTCTACCCACTACAACCACAGAGCTAGTGAATGATAACACCAGAATCCATTTACAGTGTAGGAAGGATCTGTATGAAAAGACAAATGACTGTACTCCCCCTCACTCACCTATGGTCATGAGGCCAGCTTTCCAAAAGTGTTCCCTCTGCAGATGCTCAGAGTAGAGCCGCTGCTCCTCCTCCTTGTGCTGCGGAAGACTTTAGGCCACATCAGGGGGCCATATGGAAGACTTTATGAAGCATTGGGCAGACAATTGGCCCAGCCCCGGATATGCCCAAGTTGGATTGTTAGATCTACAAACCTAAGTGACCTAATTATGAATATTGTGTACTGTGTGTGCAGGACCTGGTCGCCTGGGTGACGGCTGGTTTCCTCCACATTCCTCATGCTGAGGACATCCCTAACACTGTTACCGTGGGCAACGGTGGCGGAGTCCTTCTGCGGCCCCATAACTACTTTGACGAGGACCCGTCCATTGACTCTCCCGACAGTGTGTACCTGGGCCCGGGCTCCGAGAGTAGCTGTGAGAGCAACCGTATGGCCTGTGTGGCTAAGGAGAGCTGTGCCACGATAAAAGAAGCTTTCACCTACCACGGCTTTGACGGCGTAATGAAGTTTGAGGACTGAGCCTGCACTGCTGTGCAGAGCATCCAATGTGAAGATGAATGTAAAGTTCTCATTCTGGATTTGCTAAATATGTTTGATCACATGGTTTTCAAATTATCTGAATAACAGGACCCAATATATTCAATATTTGTTCTGATTTTGTTGTTGTCTACAAGGGTGCTACAGGGATCAGTTTTTACATTTATCTTGTACATCAATGACTTGGGTCAAAATGTCTCTGATGCTAACATGCATTTTTATGCTGATGACAGGGATGGTCATTTTGAAACGGGCGATTTGACTGTTTAGAAACCCCGAAGCGCATGCGTGTTGAAACACTGCTCCAAAACCCGATTCAAAACGCCCATGTCAAGTGACTCGGTTCATGAACCCCTTGTGTTTCACAAGGGGGCATCCTTATCGAGTCTGTGTTTGACAGGGGTTTCAGCAAATCACAAAACAGCACACCTCTCTCAACCTACCGCCTTCAAAGTTTAAAAAAGGTGTTAAAATCATGTCACTTGTGGGTTTTGTGAGAGGCAACATATAGCAGCGATTTTCTGACAGTGATTTATTATGAAGCTATATAGAATTAAGTGAAGCGGTAAGTTAACCAAGCTCAAGCATTGTGCTGTCCAAATCATAACTTTCAGTCATTGTAAAACCGTAAAACTGCAAAATGTATTATTTAGACAGTAGGCAGCACCTCTACACTTAAAGTTTGTAGCCTATTTTTGAAATGAAAGTTAGATTTTTGTTCTGTTTATTGTCAGTCTTTACACAAACCTTAAACTTAGTCTAAAACTGTCTTTACCTTTCATGAAAATGTTCAGTAATAAACTGTCGGGGTTTGAACTCACAACACTGCAGCCGGTGGGCTGTGACTTAACCTCTCGACCACCAGGCAGAAATCAAATGATACCACTGTTTCTCGGGGCAGAGGACCCTTTATTCCAGTGGTCCCCAAACTACGGCCCGGGGGCCGGATACGGCCCACCTCCACATTTGACCCGGCCCCCTTAACAATACAAGAGACGCATTATTCATGCTCATATGAGTCATAGATTCTGCTCTGACAACTGAAGCTGAACTTTTACCCAAGACTGTGCACGGCACAACACAAACTTTTTTTTCTGTGAAGAACCAGAGAGGGTTATTTCGATCTCGGAAAAGGTTTATCGATATTTGGTTAGTAATGTGGCTTTCTGGAAAACAATACATGTTACATTTAGGCCCCCCTGCGATGTCACACTTTTTTCTGGTTCAAACTGACCCTGGCCCCCCATCAGAGAAGGGAAAGTGTTATGTGGCCCTTACAGGAAAAAGTTTTGGGACCCCTGCTTACTCTATTGAAAGGAGAGATCTGTGCTGTTTGCTCCAATTTGTTTATATCGTCCAAAAAATGCCGTGCATGTCAGCAACAAGTTTACCATGTGAGACTTTTTTTTAAGGCAGGGAAGTGATGAGTGAAAAGAAATAGGCTAATCTATTCTTGCAGCTCCAAAGCTTGGTCCCTCTGCTTTTCAGCTTTGACCGGGCACATCCAGAGAGGAGGACTGCATGATACGAGAATAATTACCGCCAACAACAGGGAACAGACCATTTAAAGACTTAAAAACACATGAGCAACATTTTAAATTGGATTCTGTGGATAACTGGAAGCCAGTGACAGTGATTGCCAGGAGGAGTAATGTGTTGGTGACAAATTGCACCGCCTTGTCAGATTGAGACCATAATATAAAGCGTTGCAGTAATCTAGGCATGATGTAATAATGATGAATTACTCTTTCAAGTCTTACAGAAAAACTACAGAGCCATGATACATCACTGTGACTTGTAGTACAGTGGATGGCCTTTCTGACATTGGTATACAATTTGATTTACAAGGCAATGCTTGGATACTGCCTCCAAATATTTGTGCTTTGATCACAGAGAATATTGACTCGTATTCCTTATGATCAAATGATCAGTTGTTGCACACTGTTCTTTTCACCCTCAAGAGCTGGGAAAGAAAACCATCTTTTTTGTTCACCTTTTATGTCTTGAAGAATAACGCATAATAAAGATATTTCATAGTTCAGACAAGTTAGGCTGATGTGTGTTTCACACAGGGCAAAGGCCCTGTTGTGGTTTGTGTTTTCTGTGTGTGCAGATTCTCTCCTCCTCTGCGTTTGGTTCAGTGATACAGAAGAGCAATAACAACTTCAAGGGCAAAGGACCGAGACCAGGATCATAACCAGACTAAGCTGCAGAGGACTCAACTCCCACTACATAGGAGGAAGGAACCACTCCTCTGTGCTTAAAACTGTTGTGTAGTCTTTTGTCTTTGTCTCTTGCTCCTCTGCACGTAAATCGCACACGACTGTGTGTCTGCAGGTTTTAAGGAAACAAGACCCAGATAGCTGTAAGCACATTTCTTAGTAAACTTTGTATTAGGGAATAAACCTTCTGAACTAAAATCTTGAGACGTCTCCAGTTGTCTCTTCTCCAAATGCTTGACACGCCGGGAAATAACAATAGCGTAATTATTTCCTACAGTCTCAATGGGGCTCTCCTGGTTAAATAAAGGTTAAATAAAAATGCGCCAAGGACACAACAATTCCGATTTCTAGGAAAGTAAGAAACTATAAATGGATTCAAGATTTGTGCAGACCAGCGAGCGACTGCTGCTGTGAGTTTTAGGCTCTAACAAAAATAATTTGTATTGAATTAGAGCTCACCCTGAAATTATTTCTAAAGATTATCAAACAAATTAATATATGTTGATGTTATTCAGACCCATTGCCCTGGGTTCAGTATTACATTTGTGGTTCAGTCGTGTGTTTCTGTAATCTGCATATTGGTGTTGTGTGTGTTTTTAGCACTGATACTCTACTTTTCAGGTCCAGCTGAAATTTTTCTGTAAATCTCTGAAGTTTATTGCCTGGTTATAATGCATATGGTTAAACGTAAAATCTAATGCAGATATTGTTACTTGGACAGCATTTCTTGATTTGTACTACTAGTTATGAACTATAAGCAAGACATTTTACTTGCTCAATTTGCAGAATATGTTGAAATAAGCACAAACTATCTTTATCTTGAAACCAGTCTAAAAATATCAGGAAACACAAATACGAAAGATACAGTAATCGATGTTGCTTCGAGTCGCTCATAATCTCACTGGATCAGTATTTGTATTTGTACGACAAGCAGCCTCCCTCGTAACTAGCCTGTAAGTCACACTACACAGACTGAAAAACAGAAGCACTGTTAGATGGCCCAATCTGACGAAATGTATCATTATCAGAATCAGAATCAGAAAGGGATTATTGCCATTGTCAGTGAACAAATTTCACAAAACAATAGGAACTTGTCTCGTCCTTAGGTGGCAACATAAAACACTGAGCAATAATATAGACAAATATATTCAATCAATAAGGGCATGCAATTTAAAATGACTATAGTATAAAATAAATTCCCTGTGAAATGAAACGTCCCTCCACTGAAACTAATCTGAAACTTCTGTGCTCAATGTCAGAATCCTTAGTAACAAATCCTTTTTAATTAATAACTGTATTTCTTGGTTATAATCTTGATTTTTTTCTTAACTTGAAGCATGGCTTGAAAAAAGGTAAGGCTTTCTGTAAAGGGAGAGTGGATCGAGCCCACCGAAACGAGAGCAGGGGCAGCATCTAGGATAAGGGTGAGAGTCGAGAAGCGTAGATCTCGCGTGCGGCTGTCCGTTCGCCGTGGTGCGGGATAGCTTCATGGTGGAGAGGTGGTGATATAGGTAAGGTACCATGACCGGTGCAGTATGATGACCTGGTACACAATGTAGGAGGCTGCGGAACGGGTGCTGATGTAGAGAGTTACGGGGCTGGTGTGGTACGCAGGTATGCGAGCTCGAATAGGTGTTCGGGTTATGCATGTAGGATCTAGGAGTAATTCAAATGAGGCGAGCGACTGTATGTCGCGCTAGCGATGCTGGAAATCGGGAGGATGGTCGATCTCGGGGAAGTCGTCTGTATTTGTGTTTGCGGTTGGTGCCGCGGTTGCAAGTGTATACGTGCGAGTGTGTTGTGTGCGTGTGCAAGTGTATAATGTGTGCGAGCTATTGTTGTGCTGTGTGCAGGTGTATATGTGTGCCAGTGTGGTGCGGTTTTATGATGTGCGAGTGTGTGCAAGGTGTATATGTGTTTGGGTGTGTGCTGGTGTATATGTGTGCGAGTGTGTGCACGTGTATATGTGTGCGAGTGTGTTTACGCGTGTGCAGGTGTGTTATTGGTGCGAGTGTGGCAATGTATATTGTGGCGAGTGTGTTGCAGGTGTTATGTTCCGAGTGTTGTGTGCGACGTGTTATGTGTGTGAGTGTGTGTGTGTGTGTGTGTGTGTGCAGGTGTATATGTGTGCGAGTTTGTGTGTGTGTTGTGTGTGAGGTGTATATGTTGTGCGAGTGTGTGTGTGTGAGTGCAGGTGTACATGTGTGCGTAGGTTTGTGTGTGTGTGGTGTGTGTGTGTGTGCAGGTGTATATGTGTGCGAGTGTGTGTGTGTGTGTTGTGTGTGTGTGTGTGCAGGTGTATATGTGTGGCGAGTGTGTGCAGGGTGTATATGTGTGCGAGTGTGTGCAGGTGTATATGTGTAGAGTTTCTGCATGCAGTGTTATATGTGTGCGAGTGTTGCAAGGTGTAACTGATATTGCGAGGTGTGTGTGAGTGTTCGTGTAGTCTAATGTGCGTGTCAGGTGATATATGTGTGTCGAGTGAGTAATGCAGAATCCGTTATATGTGTCGAAGTGTCTGCAGGTGTAATATGTGTCGGTGTCTTGTGTGCAGGTTTCATATGTGTTTGTGCGAGTGTGTGTGTGTGTTGGGTGTTGTGTGTGTGCGGGTGTATTGTGTGTCGAGTGTTGTGTGGTGCAGTGTGTATATGTGTGCCAGTGTTGTGTGTGTGTGGTGTGGTGCAGGTGTTATATATGTGTGCGGAGTTTGTGCGTGTATATGTGTCGAGTGTTTGCATGGTTGTATGTGCTGGCGGAAATTTGACTGTTTGCGGAGATGTTACTTGTGTGTGCGAGTGTGGTGTGTGTGTGTGTTAGAATCTCTAAAAACTTACCACCAATGAACAAGGCAAGTAAGCACAAACAGATGTTTCCATTGAAGCAACGAAGCGTAGTAAACTATGAGCAAAAGAAAGCCTCAATCGTTTACATTCCAGAGCATGTAGCGTGGTGAAAAGTAGTGTGATACTTGTGGAAGAAGGCGCACGGAGTGGGTTAGTAGAAGCTACATGAGACTAGAGAGAGCATGGGGACAGACTGCCTATTTGTTCTAAAGTGATGGGACATAGATGTGGATCTGTATAAGTTTTCATGTGTAAGTAATATTAAAAATGGACCAGAATAAACCTTCTCGCCCATGCCACAAAATCAATGCAGGAATGTATCGTTTATTCTATCTAAAGAACGTAATATAAATTTGTAACTGTTTTTTTAAACCGCGCGGTTGGGTCCTGAATCCAATACGTTCGTTGGCGGATCTGGAAAAGAGTATCATCCCTTGCACTCTTTATGATCCTGGATCTTTGCTCGTGACAGAAGTCGGACCGGAGAGTCAGGATCACTCACGTGGTGGGGAATACATGGTCTTTTTCTGTAAGAGGAGATTCTCACAGTGGATGGGGAGGTTCCACCCTTTTAAGCCTTTGCCTGGCGTGCATTGGGTTCGGTGTGCGAAGATATAGTATTCCGTCTCGGAGTTCACGCTTTTTTTGGTGTTGGATATAAAATTGTTTGTGAAAATTAAAATTTTGCGGGTGTAGAAAATGAAAGTGGGTTACGAGAGACGTAAAACGATGTATGGGGGTTTAGGCGCGTCAGGGTGTGATGGTGAGAGAGATATTGTCGAGGACTCAGCCTCCCGCTTGACTGGCAGGGAGGAGTGTTTTCTTCCATCGAGGATCGGTACGCCCGGAGTTGGAGAAAAGGTTTTCAGTGTTTTTTTGGTTCACTGAGTCGACTAACGTTCTAAAAGCGTTCAGGTGTAGGATTAGAACTTGGTTGGAAATTAGAAGGTGAATGTGCGTACATCGAAACAGTCCTTCCTGGTATAAGTCAATAGGTGATGCTTGTTCAGTGTGGAAGTTTGAAGGCTGGTTAGAAGCTCAATCATTGACAGTCCGTACCTTAACCACGGATCTTTTTCTTTTTTTTTTTTTTGCCTTTTCCGCGGTGGGTTGTCGGTGGATGATTCGGGAATGCACAATGAAGATTAAATTGTGTCTCATACTGCGTGACTGTATGACCCAGGATGGTTTCTTGCATTGCCTTGTTTTCTGCAGGTGACGGCGGTGAGTTGAGTGGTTACAGTGGAGGGTTTGGCGGTGAGTGTGTCCATGGAGCTTTTTATTGATTTGTTTTCTTGTGCCAGTGAATCGACTTGTTGTTGACTGTATTCCTATGGCGAAGGTTTTGGAATTCTTTGTGGAGTACTTCGATGAGTGAAAGTCTCGCATCTACGTTGGATAAGCGCTCGTTAATTTTCTACCAGTTTGTTGGAAAAGCAATTGGTTTTTTGAGAGGAGTCGATGGAGGGGACGATGAGGAAGTATCAGTTGAGATGGGTGAGTCTTAAGTGCTTGTTTTTTTTGTTTTGCGTGACTGGCCGGCCGGAGTCTATTGTAGCATTCACCAATGTAATCTTCCAGGTAGTCAGAGCCTGAGTTGTAATCCAGGTCTTAATCGGATGATGTTGTGTTGAAGGAAAGAACAAATACCAGGAAGATGGAAAAACAGATATAAGTTTAGAAACATGTTGAATCATGCACCATCCACCGAGAGCATCAGGCACAAACCAACAGCAACATCAGGCACCATGAGTAATGTTTGCTGGGCGACGGAGTGGCTCAGTGGGCTTTACCTGTCCAATGTCTGCACGGCCTTTGCGGTCCACAGAGCCTACAGAGACAAGCAATACAAAGTGTATAAGAGCTTTGTTAAAGAAAGCATCAGAATATACTTATCAGGAAATTAGTATCGGAGGCTGCTCGGCTATAAAGTCTCCGAGTGTCACAGGTGTTGCGTTGTTGGTATTAATACTTGAACAGCACATGTGCAAAGGGATTCATTCAGTCCTCAAGCACAGCCTCTGGCAGTCAAAAGGGGTGACATTCTTTCATGTATCTCTCCTTCTGTTTACAGTGCCTTCTCCCAGTGCCTTGCGGTTGGACTCCACGGCTTCCTTTGGCGCGGCCCGAGAAGTGGTAGCTATAAAGGACTACTGCCCGTCCAGTTTTACCACACTCAAGTTCTCCAAAGGGGACCGGCTGTATGTGCTGGACTCTTCTGGAGGAGAGTGGTGGTATGCGCACAACAACACCGAGATGGGCTACATCCCTGCAGCCTACGTCCAACCCCTCAACTACCGTGACTCCTCCTTCAGTGATAGCGGCATGATCGACACTCTGGGAGACACCAGTGAGGACCCTGCCAAAGAGCTGGACCTTCTAGGAGAATGGCCAGGTGTTATTTTCAAACCACAGTTCCAAAACCCTTTCACGCACACCTCCACAAACCCTTTCCTCAACACGGAGACCCCACTGGACAGTAACCAAAAGTCTGTAGATCTGCTGTTCTTTGACCCTCCAACCGTGTCAGACTCTGGAAACAGCGTTCTGAACTTGTCCAGCCCTCTAACTTCGGCAGGGCTTGGTCCATCTCGACGCAGTGACAACCCGTTCTTCAGGAGCAAGCGTTCCTACAGTCTGTCGGAGTTGTCCATCCTACAGTCTCAGTCCGATAACCCTCGGATGTCCAGCGGTTTCTTCGGAGCTTTGAAGGCTCCAGCACCCGAACAGTTCCAAAGCAGGGAGGACTTTAGGGAAGCATGGCTTACCCATCGCAAAATGGCCAGATCTTGTCACGATTTGGACTCCATTGGACAGAATCCCGGCTGGGGTCAAACGCAGCCAGTGGAAACTAATATCGTTTGTCGGTTGGATCATTCTGGTGGCTCTGTCCAACTTCCAGACACAAACATCAGCATCTACATCCCAGAAGGCCACGTACTACCAGGAGATACTCAGCAGATCTCAATGAAAGCCTTACTAGACCCACCTCTGGAGCTGAACAATGACCGCTGTACCACGGTCAGCCCAGTGGTGGAGATCAAGCTGAGCAACATGGAGACCAAAAGCACATTGATGTTGGAGATGAAGGTGTCCGTGGTTGTGAAGATGGAACGTAGGCAGACTACAGAGATTCTCTGTGTGCGGAGCGACTGTAAGGAGGGCCCCTACACACTCGTCACCCAAGCCTACATGTATGGAGACACGGTCCAAATTAGCCTGGACAACCTAGAGCCCTGCATGTACGTGTGCGTGGTGACTCAGTCCAAGTCCCTGTCCACTGAGACCACCGTCTGGGAGCATGTGGTCAAAAAAATTACCGTAGGAGTTTACGGCCCCAAGCATATCCATCCGCTCTTTAAAACTGTAGTGGCCATTTTCGGTCACGACTGTGCTCCAAATACACTACTGGTAAATGAGGTGGGGAAGCAGGCCCAGGTGGTTCCTTCAGTGGCTCTCCAGCTGTGGGGGAAGCACCAGTTTGTCCTGTCCAAGCCCCAGGACCTACATGTGGGTGTCTACTCTAATATGGCCAACTACAAGGTCCGGCCCAGCGAGCCAAAGATTGTGCGAGGCTTCCAGGTTAAACTGGGCAAAGTTAGCCGCCTGGTCTACGTCATCTCGTCGCAGAACGCAGAGGAGCTGTCTGACTTCACCTTACGTGTCCAGGTGAAGAGTGACCATGACTGTATACTTGCACAGTTTTGTGTTCAGACCCCAACCGCTCCTCCAAAAGCAGGACCAAAGAGCTCCGTGCAACGGCGGTTCCTCAAGAAGAAGGAGGTGGGGAAGATTGTACTGTCTCCACTTGCTGTTACCACAAAATATCCTGTGTTCCAAGACCGGAAAATTAACAGTCTGAAGTTTGGAAAGTTGATTAAAACAGTCATCAGACAAAATAAGAACCCGTATTTGCTGGAGTACAAAAAGGGTGACTTTGTGGTGCTGCTTAGTGAGGAGAAGATCAGGCTGAAGGGACAGCTCTGGACCAAGGAATGGTACATGGGATATTATCAGAGCAAAGTGGGTCTGGTCCACGCTAAGAATGTGCTGATTGTCGGTAAAGTTAAACCCATTTACTTCAACGGGCCTGAGCTCACCACATCAATGCTGCTGGAGCAGCTTTTAAGACCCTCCAAGTTCCTGACTTACATCTACGCCTCTGTGAGGACCATTCTGATGGAGAACATTGGGGACTGGAGAGCTTTTGCTGACGCGCTGGGGTACAAAAACCAGCCTCTGACACATTTCTGCAGAGCAGAGCTGGACAGTGAGTCTGAGAGAGTGGCGTCTGTGCTGGAGAAACTCAAGGAGGACTGTAACAATGCCGACAGTAAGGAGAGGAAGTCCTTCCAGAAGGAGCTTCTCACTGTGAGTCCACACACTGAACATACTGTTCATAACATACTGTGGTATTTTAGAATCATCATGTGAATGTGGTTGCTCCATTCTGTAGTGTTATTCGTAATATATTGCTCCCCATAAAACAACGGATTCACTTCAAAATGATCCTAAATACTTTCAAAGCTCTCCATAACCTGGCTCCACCATACATCTCTGACCTCCTCCACATCTCCACTCCCTCTCGCTCCCTCAGGTCCTCCTCCTCTCTCCAGCTCTCTGTCCCCTCTTTCCGTCTTATTTCAATGGGGGGCCGAGCCCTTCAGCCGCTCTGCTCCTCAGCTCTGGAACTCTCTCCCTCCTGACCTCCGCAACATAGACACCTCTTCCACTTTTCAAATCCAGACTCAAAACTCACCTGTTCAGACAATCTCTACGTGCACATAACGTCAGTCACCTCCGTACATCCACATTAAATCAGTCACATCCTACAGCGCAACATAACTCGACTGCAACCACTCCTACACCACATACCAGCTCTCAGTCAGCTCCAACACCACAGTAGGCCTAACTCAGTCACTCCTACACCACACTAACTTCAGGGTCACTACACTGACACCACATACCCTATTAACTCGAGTCACTCAACACCACAATTAAGCTTACGAGTCGACTCAACAACAGAGGCCCAACCACTACATGGATAACGCAAATCACTCCAACACCACATAACTCCAGTCCCCACACGTCACATAACTCACGTCACGTTCCAGCCACCACATAACTCAGGTCACTCCAATTCACCACCGATAAGCCCAGCCACTCCTAACACCACAGTAAACTTCTAGTCACTCCTACACGACACGTAACTCAGTCACGTCCTACACCACATTAACTCATCGAGGCTCCACACCACAACACTCAGCGATCTCCTACACCACAATAACATCAGTCACTCGCTAACACCACATGAACTCAGTCACTCCAACCACACAGAACTCAGTCACTCTACACAACACTATAATTCAGTCACTCCACACCACATAACTCAGTCACTCCTACACAACACATAACTCAGTCCACTCCTACACCACATAACTCAGTCACTACTCCTACCACCACATAACACTCAGTCACTCCTACCACCACATAACTCAGTCACTCCAACCACATAACTCAGTCACTCCTACACCACACTAACCACTCAGTCACTCCTACACCACATAACTCAGTCAGTCCTCCACTCCAATCACCACATAACTCCATAGTCGTCACTCCATACACCACAAACTCAGTCACTCCAACACGCACAACCTAACTCAAGTCAACTACCAACACCACACTAACTCAGTCACTCCTACACCACATAACTCAGTCACTCCAAGACACCCACCATACAACATCAGGTCATGCACTCCAAACACCACATAACTCAGTCACTCCAACACCATCACACCCAATCTACAGTACAACACCACAACCACATACTCCAGCTCGACAACCACAAAATTAGTCACTCAACACCACATCACTCCAACACTCACATACACTCACATAACTCCAACACCAACATAACTCAGTACCACACCACCTAACTCATCATCCAACACCACATAACTCAGTCACTACCAACACACACATAACTCAGTCACAACCACATAACTCAGTCAGCATCCTACATCACCCAAACCACCAACTCAGTTCACACTTCCTACACCACATAAACACAGTCACTCCTAACACCACAAAAACTCAGTCACTCCTACACCACATAACTCAGTCACTCCAACACCACATAACTCAGACTACCACTACCTCAACAACCACATAAACTCAGCCTCACTTTCCTACACCCACATAAAACTCAGATCACTCCATCTACACCACAATAACTCAGTCACTCCAACACCACATAACTAAGTCAACTCCTAACACCACATCCAACTCAGTCGAGTCACTCCTACACCACATAACTCAGTCACTCCAACACCACATAACTCAGTCACTCCAACATCCATCATCCAGTTCTGTACTGTGGGTTTTATTCTGTTGTTTTATTCTGTTGTTCTATTCTCTTGTATCAGTGTCCTTGGGTGTTCTGAAAGGCGCTTAAAAATAAAATGTATTATTATTAATATTAATACAATTGTCTATACAGGTAATTCATTCATGTTTTTAGATCTAGCTGTTGCCCAAAGCATCAACAATGTTAATGCTTTGTGGGCAACAGCTAGATCTTAAATCTAACCAAAAAACAACATCAGTATATGTCGCTGGTGCTGCAAAAGTAAGATTCGATTTGTTCACTAATACATCTAAGGGAAACCTTGTCCCGTCTATGCCAACTCTGCATTGTATGCCACATTTTATCAGCCAGCCATGCCAGGCTCTGGTTGCCTTAAAATGTGGACATCATCGGACAAAACCAACACGGTTGTGCATTCAGCACGGCTACGCTGAGTCAGTGTAAGCAGCTCCTGACCTCTGCTGAATGTAGAGCTGCCTTTACAAGCAGATTTAACACCACTTATCTTTCACTGTTTTCTTTTCTTTTCTCTCTGAATAATGGAAATGGTATTTTTGTGGTATTTGCTGTCATTACACCTCGTTTGACACTTTTTTGCTCTCCTGCACTTCGAGATCATCTCTGAAATTGCGTTGTGTGTTGTGTCGCTTCATGTGATTGTAAGATATCTTAAAACGACAAGGAAACTGACTGTACCTGCAGAGAGGCACAGCAGGGAGCCAAGTGTGTGAATAAAGGATAACCAAAGAAATAGCAATAAAAATATAATGACATATTGAATAGAATATAAATAAATATAAGATATAGCTATATCAAGTTCAGGGGATGATACAGTATTTCGATAAGTATATAGCTAACATATAGGAATCGAAGTAAACTCAAATGACCATAGCGGAGCTCAGAGTAACAAAAAGTGACTTAAACGGCCAAAACGGCTTCGGCAAAAAGGAAGTACGATCACATTAGTCCTGTGCTCAGGTCTCTGCACTGGCTTCAGGCTCAGAGAATAGACTTCAAAGCAGCTCTGCTTGTATACAAATCTCTCCATGGCCTAGCACCAAAGTACATCTCGGACACTGATTAAGCTGCCATCACCTGAATCCATCTCGGACTCTGAGTGACTCTCAGGGACCCCGGCACCTCCTGCTGGTGCCCAGAGTCAGGACTAAACATGGGGAATCTGCGTTTCAGTTTTATGCAGCTAAAATCTGGAACAGTCTTCCTGAGGATGTGAGACAGGCCGCTACTCTGGCATTGTCTAAAATCATTTTTTTTAGTTTAAAATCTAAACTAAAAACTGTTTTGTTTGGCTGTGCATATGACTGAAATGCTTTCTTTGCACTCTTCTCTTTTATGTCTTAAATAATTTGACGGATAGCCTGAAAATGACACCTATGAATTTCTTTAAATTGAGATTTTGTGATTTCTGCCATGTCTTTGTGATTTTTATTGTTTTTTTCCTGTTGTGTGAAGCACTTTGAATTGCTTTGTGTACGAATTGTGCTCTAAATTCCTTTTGTTGGTCGAGTTGACCGCATTTAGCATTTAGCAAGACATGTTAGCATTAGCTTAACTGTGTTGCGAATGGGTGTTCGCTGCACCACATAAACATGTATAACTCTTAATCAAATTAAAGGATTGACTCTTAAAGATAGATGTAAAATGTACACATCAATATGCCCATCTCATCAAAATACACAAACGCCTCATTGGGTCTGTCTAAATCTAACGATGCTTGCCAAATTTACAAGGATTTTTGTGTTTTCAAAATTACTTCTTCAAGAGCTTCTTTCGACCACACCCTGAGACCTATGCAAATTAGATGTCCTGATGATGATTTGTCGGATTTATGGTGACCGTCGGATAAAAATCTTAGGACAAGTTCGTTAAAGTTTTGTTAAATAGTTTTGTTATATTTTGGTTCAAAATGGCTGCCTTCACGTTGAACATAGGGCGTGGTTCTAAGAGACTTTTCTGCTCAAGGTCACATACACAATACATGTGCAAAAATTCAATGACAAACTTTGTCACTTTGTTAAAATCAGTTTCATACACTCTGAAAGTTTCGTAATGTCTGGCACTGCTGGGCACAATACGATGAAGAGCGACTACAAGGCTAAATGAGTGAAGGTCACTGGGCCCTGACCCAGGGGAGGGGAAAAGTTATTCAGAAATACAGAAAAGTGGCCAAAATGCGACTCTAGCTGTTTACTTTAAGCATTTCTGCATGTAAAGTAACCATGGCAGGCCAGGCTTATAGATCCAAGCTGGCCCCATCTCAGTGGGCTCTTGGCAGAGGTGGGCCCTGGGGCAGTTGCCCCCTTGCCCCTATGCAATTTCCGCTTCAGAAAGCAGCCTTAAAACAGTGGTAGTTGGTAGATTTCCTTGTTCGATCTCTTATCTCTCTTATGGTGCGCTTTTATGTGTCCAGGAAAGTCCATATGTAAAAGAAAGAAAAGTAAAGCAGTTCTTGGCAAAAACAGTACTTATTATTTTTAATGTAAATAAACCGATGTTTGTGAATTAGGCGTAACGCTCATGTAAAAAGGTATTTTCCCATCTGAGAACATGTCGTGAATCTGCCGCAGAAGTTGTTCTTCTTAAAGTGGAAGTTTTACATCCCCTCACAAGTTCATTTGAAGTGTGAGAATAAAACTGTAAATCTCTTGTCAATGGAAAGACTTCTCGTCTGCTCCTGTTGCTTTATTTAGCATTAGTGCAGTTCCTGCTGAGGGGCGTCTTAGTGCAGTGTTTGTTCAGTTAGAGGGAACGCTGATAAGACCGAGTCCAGGCCACATGCAGCTCCTGACGCGGGCCGTCATTGTTTAACCCATGTCTGTGTGTGTTGCGTGTGTTTTTTGTGTGTGTTTTCCGGAGTTTTGTCCGGCTTCCTACCATCAGCGTCTGGGCGTAGGGGCTAATCTCCCTCCTGAGAAAGACCAGGAATGTCAGGCATTTGACTAAGCTGTGCCTGAGGGGCGAAACTACTTCCGGTTTCTCCTTAACTTTTTCTGCATGTCTTTGCCTTCTGTGCAAAGCCTCTACGCCGCGTTTGATCCTCTCTTTATGGAATGCTTTGGCTTTGGATCATGTTAGACGCATTATGACCTGGAAATATCAGATTTTGGCTCTTGAGAAAGCGAATGCTGTGCGCAGGAAACAGCTGTTGCTAACGTGCTTTGCTAGCTTTGTTTTCCTAGGCATGTGGGCTCAATATATAAGTGGCAATATAGCGCTTTATCACAAGATCAAGTCAGAGTTCCGATCAGAATTTTTCCGTTTGTTTTAGCCTGAGTCTGTGTTTTCTTTTATCCAGTCATTTTGTTTAAAAGCAAGCCAGACCGCTTTGGAAGCATTTACTTTTCGCAGTCCTCTTTGGGTCACTTAAATAGACCAGTACGATTCACTTAAAATGGTATACAGTAGGCATTTTCACCCACCATATCCGGACAGGGTGTGGAGAATCTGAGCAGGATCATGTCCCGACTATTTCATTCACACATGATGTCCTCATAGGCTCCCACAAATCCCACAAATCCAAGATAGTTACAGGTACAGGATTTATAAGGCCGTTATTGATCTGCCATTCACCATACAAACTGAACCATAAACACCTTATCAAGGACGACATCAGGAGAGAACCGGTCAGCTTGTCCAGCTGCATCGCAGTGTTTATGACCATAGACATTCATGTTGGTGACCTTGTTGCCTTGTAGCCCTCTTTGGTGCCAGGCCAGTCCAATCCATAAGCTAAGAGACTTACGCTAGAAAATTGGTCACAATATGAATGATTTCTCTCGTTGCTCTTTCGTTCTGTGTTATTATTGCCATCAGTGCCACAGACTCTCCTCCTCAGACACTGCCTGCCCACTTACTGTACCCGACATACGGTTGGTTTGAGGTGTTTTCGTTGCCTGTCCGTGAAAGCCGCACATCCCATCTCTGATGTCCACACTGCACACCTCTTGTTCAGTCTCGCAGTTTACTGAATAAGTTTGCATTATTATGTAATGTTATTAGCAGCGCTCTCCCCCTCCTCTTTTAAAGGGATGGTGAATATCCCTCATAAGGGGGTGCATTTTCCTCCAAGGATGGTTTAATGTACCGTCATTATTTCCAAAGGTACATGCACCCTAAACATACTATTAACACTATATAGGCTTATATAGTAGGCCTATATAGTGCCTAATAATATTTTATTATGTATAGACATGCAATATAAAGCAGGGAAGAGAAAATCTATACATTAACTTGACCCATTCATACAGACGACTATTGTGAAAATAAAATAATAACTAGACTAAATATTAGAAGGTTGAGCTTATAATCACCTCACTTGAAGCTCTTTTTAACTATAATATTAGTTATTATAATAAGACAAGCTCCATAACGCTGGAGGCGGGGCTTGAGATTAGAAAAAGTCAGCTTTCCTTTGGGTCGCGTCAATAACAAACTTCTCTGTAAAGGACAATAACAGCGTGAACAGTCTCCTCCTCCTGCTCCTCGGCCTGACTCCCTCTCCTCTCTCGCCTCCCTCATGTGAGCGTTGTCTTGTGTTGTCGGCTCAAGCCCAGGGGTGTGCTACTTCCGAAACTCACTGAGAAAGTGGACAAAATAACTTTAGGCCTCTACTGTTTCTAAGCTCCAGACAATAAACTTTACTTTGGTATCGACTGCCACTGCCTCCGAGATCAACTGGTAGATTGTGACGACGCAATGGGCACCCGTCCCACTATCTCGCATGACATTTCTAGGCTAATAAGTGATAAAAACACGAAGACTTGTTTATTTGAAGTAGAATTTTAATGATGGCGCTACCTAAAATATGGGATGAAGTTGGGTTTTAGGGATGGTTTATTTGTCTAAACATGTCAAATCGGATAGCGAGCCATTTTGATTTATCATGTATGTACGTAGCGAGACCCCTGATTAGGGCTGTCAGCCTTTAGTCGTTTAGTCGAGTAATCGGTTAATAGTGTCTTAGTTGACCAAAATGTTTATTTTGACGTATTATTTGATTACCTTATAGGGATTTATGTGTGCCCAATACGCATCCATTGACATTACACAAGTTTGCTTGTATAATGTTACATCTTTAAGGCAAGGACATATTTTTTGTAGAGCACAATTCGTACTCAAGGCAATTCAAAGTGCTCACACAACAGGAAAAAAATGCATTAAAATCACAGACATGACATACATCCCAAAACCTTCATTTCTATTCATTTAATTTTAACAATTTTGCTGACATGAATTGACATTGCTAGCTTAAAAGGTGTCTCCGGCATGGGCGAATTGCTTTCAGAATCAGAATCAGTAAAGGTTTATTGCCATTGTCAATGAACAGAATTCACAAACATAGGAACTTATCTCGGCCTTAAGGTGCAACATAGAACACTGAAATAATAAAAACAACATATATTAAAAACTTGACCAGTTTTACTGGAGTCGTGGCTGGAGGTGCAGCAGTTTGTGTACAGATTTTGTGTGGTTAAATAAAACAAACTCAAAGAAGTTACATTTTGGCTACATCAGGCTATGTCTGGGCTAAACTCAGTTACAGTATATGTCGCTGGTGCTGCAAAAGTAAGATTCGATTTTTTCACTAATACATCTAAGGGAAACCTTGTCTCGTCTATGCCAACTCTGCATTGTATGCCACATTTAGGAGGAGTGGAGGAGGAGTGGAGGAGGAGTGGAGGAGGAGTGGAGGAGGGTGGAGGAGGAGGTGGAGGAGGAGTGGGAGGGGGTAGAGGAGGGGTGAGGAGGAGTGGAGGAGGGGTGGAGGAGTGGAGAGGATGGAGGAGAGTGGAGGAGGGGTGGAGGAGGAGTGGGGGAGAGTGGAGGAGGGGTAGAGGAGGGGTAGAGGAGGAGTGGAGGAGGGGTGGAGGAGTGGAGGAGGGTGGAGGAGGGTGGAGGAGGAGTGAGGAGGAGTGGGAAGAGGGGTGGAGGAGTGGAAAGAGGGGTGGAGGAGGAGTGGAGAGGAGTGGAGGAGGGGTGAGGAGGAGTGGAGGAGGGGTGGAGGAGGAGTGGAGGAGGGGAGTGGAGGAGGAGTGGAAGAGGGGTGGAGGAGGAGTGGAAGAAGGGTGTGAGGAGGAGTGGAGGAGGAGTGGAGGAGGGGGTGGAGGAGGAGTGGAGGAGGGGGGGTGGAGGAGAGTGGAGGAGGGATGGAGGAGGGTGGAGGAGGAGTGGAGGAGGGGTGGAGGAGGGGTGGAGGAGGAGTGGAGGAGGAGTGGAAGAGGGATGGAGGAGGGTGGAGGAGGAGTGGAAGAGGGATTGGAGGAGGAGTGGTGGAGGAGGAGTGAGGAGGAGTGGAGAGGGGTGGAGGAGTGGTGGAGGAGGATGTAGGAGGGGTGGAGGGAGGTGGAGAGGAGGGGTGGAGAGGGATGAGAGGAGTGGAGGAGGAGTGGAGGAGGGGTGGAGGGAGGGGTAGAGGAGGAGTGAGGAGATGGAGGAGGGATGGAGGAGGAGTGGAGGAGGAGTGACGTGAGGCGGACTCCTCTGTGAGGAGGAAATGAGCTGCACGGAGGGTTTTATGACTCTTCCCACGAACTCTTTTAGTCCGAGTACTTTTGAAAGAATGAGAGCCCAGAAGGCTTTGTTCAAGTTCGCAGCAGTTTTAAGAAGTTGGACTCATCGCTGAAGCATGGTGCTACGACGGGTTTGGCAGGAGCACCTTTTGGAGACAAAGGTCTTCTGTCTCAGTTAAGCCTTCTGCGCACGAGAAGTATTTTCTCCACAGGTGATTCTGGTGATTCTTTGTCGTGGATCTCCTCGTGTCTGCGGAGTCAGTGTGACTCTGTACGACTATTTGTCAAAGGTCGCAAGGTTCTGACATCTTTACATTAGCCAATCAGAGCAGCCCAGCCATGCCAGGCTCTGGTTGCCTTAAAATGTGGACATCATCGGACAAAACCAACACGGTTGTGCATTCAGCACGGCTACGCTGAGTCAGTGTAAGCAGCTCCTGACCTCTGCTGAATGTAGAGCTGCCTTTACAAGCAGATTTAACCCACTTATCTTTCACTGTTTTCTTTTCTTTTCTCTCTGAATAATGGAATGGTATTTTTGTGTATTTGCTGTCATTACACTCGTTTGACACACTTTTTTGCTCTCCTGCACTTCGAGATCATCTCTGAAATTGCGTTGTGTGTTGTGTCGCTTCATGTGATTGTAGATATCTTAAAACGACAAGGAAACTGACTGTACCCTCAGGAGGCACAGCAGGAGCCAAGGTGTGTGAATAAAGGATAACCAAAGAAATAGCAATAAAATATAATGACATATTGAATAGAATATATAAATATATAGATATAGCTATATCAAGTTCAGGGATGATACAGTATTTCGATAAGATATAGCTAACATATAGGAATCGAAGTAAACTCAAATGACCATAGCGGAGCTCAGAGTAACAAAAAGTGACTTAAACGGCCAAAACGGCTTCGGCAAAAAGGAAGTACGATCACATTAGTCCTGTGCTCAGGTCTCTGCACTGGCTTCAGGCTCAGAGAATAGACTTCAAAGAGCTCTGCTTGTATACAAGTCTCTCCATGGCCTAGCACAAAGTAGCATCTCGGACATGTTAGTGCCATATGAACCATCTCGGACTCTGAGGACCTCAGGGACCGGCCTCCTGCTGGTGCCCAGAGTCAGGACTAAACAGGGACCGGCCTTCTGCTGGTGCCCAGAGTCAGGACTAAACATGGGGAATCTGCATTTCACTTTTATGCAGCTAAAATCTGGAACAGTCTTCCTGAGGATGTGAGACAGATTCTACTCTGGCAATGTTCAAATCTAAGCTAAAAACTGTTTTCTTTGGCTGTGCATAAGACTGAAATGATTTTCTTTGCACTCTTAAATTTTATGTCTTAAATAATTTGACGGATAGCCTGAAAATGGCACCTATTTAGACACAATTACAATTGAACATGTAAAAAATTCCGCTCGACACAATAGCCCATAGTGTCCAAGCACACCTGCACAGCAGGTGCCTGAGGAGAGGGTTAGAACACACGCTGGTTAGATTGTCAGTTGGCACTAAGGCCAGTGAAAAGTCCAGGAAGAGCCTGGCACACCTACCCACTGATCAAGAGCGAGTTTTAACACTAAAGGCTTTGGCCAAGTTTTGTCTGGGACAATTAGTTTAGCGAAAGCTAAATCTAGGGAGGGGGCAGACGAGACCGGGTGTGTCGTTAAAGATACAAAAGCGCCACACATACGGTGGCGGCGTCGCCGAGATAGTCGTCGTAAAAGATACATAAGCTCTGTACAGACGTGTGCAGAGGCAGATAGCGTGAAAGAATCAATCTGAGAATTGATGTGGTTGTGGGAAAAATCCAAGATGTCGCCGCCGACGGATGCCCTGGCCTTTAGGTGCTCTTTGTCATGTCTATTTTTGTTCGTAAATTCTGTGTCAGCGTGCTCTTACACTGGTGGAGAGCTCTTGTCCTTCCGAACCACAACTCTGACGGACCTAGTCACAGTTTTCTTAGCATCTGCTGCAAAATTAGCCCTTCTTTTGGCTTGAAGAGTGAGAAGCCACAGACGAGGAAAAAGTGTGGGGGTCCTCGTGCATCTCCGTAGACGCGGTGCACGGACCCCTTTATCAGGGATTTTCCTCTCCAACGTTCGCTCACTCTCCAACAAAATTGATGAACTGGCGCTGCTGATGAGACGAAACAAAGACATTTTCGTCATCTCCTGTTTTGTGCTTCACGGAGACGTGGCTCAGTGAGCCGATCCCGGACGGCGCCGTACAGATCGAGGGTTTCGAGCTTCTTCGTGCTGACAGAGAAAGGGATCTCTCAGGGTGAAAAACACGCGGCGGAGGAGTCTGTTTTTACATCAACGCCTGGTCTTCAGATGTGACTGATCTCCAAGCTCTGCTCTCCTGATCTGGAATATCTTTTCATTAACTTCAAACAATTCTACTCTCCAAGTGAGTTCGCCTCATTAATTCTGGTTGTTGTTTACATCCCACAGAACGCACACGTGCATGTGGCACAGCGCGCGCTAGCGGATCAGATTCTGAGTGTGGAGCGGACCTTCCCGGACTCCTTGTGTATTATCCTGGGTGATTTTAACAAGGGGAATCTCAGCCACAGACTACCAAAGTACAGACAGTTTGTTAAAGTTCCGACCAGAGAGCAGAGCACGTTGGATCATTGTTACACAACAGTTAGCAACGCCTTCCGCGTCGTGGCTCGCGCTGCTCTCGGCTGCCATGGTTCATCTGATCCCCACGTACAGACAGAGGCTGAAGCTCTCCAAACCTGAAGTGAGGAAATCTAAGAAGTGGACCAATGAGGCAGCGGAGGCGCTTTATTAGTGTTTAGACATTACACAAACCAAAGTCACTTTCAACAATGACAAACCCTGGTTCACTCCAAAACTGAGGCAGTTAAGGCAGCAGAAGGAGGCAGCTCACAGGGCTGGAGACAGGGGGCGCTACAAAGATGCGAAGTATGGATTTAGAAAAGAGGTGTCGAGAGCGAGATCACAGTACAATACGCGTCTGAAGCAGCAGTTCTCGGACAACAACCCCCCCAACAAAGCCGGAGCCCTCTCCACACAGAGGCTGTTGTCAGAGAACTGCTGCTTCAGACGCGTATTGTACTGTGATCTCGCTCTCGACACCTCCCTACTAAATCAGTACTTGCCTCTTGTAGCGCCCCCTGTCACCAGCCCTGTGCGCTGCCTCCTTCTGCTGCCTTAACTGCCTCAGTTTTGGAGTGAACCAGGGTTTGTCATTGTTGAAAGTGACTTTGGTTTGTGTTGGTATG
>BJKM01000396.1:0-25943 GCA_015082035.1 Chaenogobius annularis
GAAGAAGTCACATTTTCAGCTCCTCAGATGCAGTCTGTAGGTTCAGAAGTGTTTCTAATGACTTCATGTTGTTTGCAAGTTTCACAATGTGCATCTCTGCCAAGAAGTCCGTCACGATATATCACCATACTGATATCGATTGAACATCAAACGAGTTGTCCTTTTTCTGGCAGTCTTTCATCTGCTCCAATTTTACTTGTTAAATTTCAAACTGTAATTCTAACAGCTTTACTTTCTGTCAAAAGTTAAGCTTGTTGCTGAGGCATTTGTAGAGGATGCGATTTATCCTCAAGAACCCAACTTTCAATTTGATTGGCAATTAATATGGCATCTACATTTTCCTTAATGCTTAAATCATTTACTTTCAATCTAAAGTTTTTAGAATTGGCCAAATTCCAGTTGTTCTTTGACGGGACTAAAAACTCAAACTGAAACTCAAAGTCGGAGACGTTCAACATTTTACTCTGATCAAACACACATCCAAGTCAGAAATCAAACTGAGGTAAAGCGCTAATCATAACAAATGCCCACCCAACCAACAGCAGACCCAATGCTCCAATAACAAACTCAACCTTCAAACTACAGTTCTACGGACATTTAAGCACGCCAAAGGAAACCAATCAGCAGGCAATCAAACGGACGACCCCACAGTCCGTGTAGCGCGAGCTGAACCCTAACGTAACCTGGGAGCGCACAACACAACTTTTACTAGGGGTGCACCGATATAGTACCGGTATCGGCCGATATTCAAGTCATTGAGTAATCTCGGTTTCAGTCCAAAACCACAGATGTCAGTCCAATGTGCCTTGGTAATGAAAGAGTTAACTCTGCCGTACAAGGGAGAGTCTGAGGAGGAAAGAGTCCCATGTCCAAGCTGTTAAAGTGCAGAACGTCATGTGGCCGCAGCAAACTCCACTCACCCACAAAATGATGATAAAAGACGGCAATGACATAGGTCCGTAACAGGGCGGATTAGAGTTTAGATGGAGCAGTCTAAACTAGTTCTGATTTAAACTGAGTGAAAACCCCTTAGTGAGACCAGTTCACATAACCTCAATTCTGATTGAATGGAATTCCAAGCTGCAGGAGACTCATAGGAGAACAGTCCATACTCGAGGTACCGACACACCATAAATGTCCCATGAACACAGGGCATAGTGAACTTCAGCTCTCTGCACCAGGGCGTCCATATAGGGCCGTGCACAACCACAAATAGGCTCTGATTAAAGTCATCTAGTGAGTCAACCTAGAAATGTTTTGTTTTGAGAGAAAAGAAAAACGCAGCATGACTGAGCTCAACATGCTCAATCCGTGCATCAAACCTCCGAGAGCGTATGTGGCAGCGGAGGAAAGTGTGAACCCTGCACCCTGGGCCCAGGGCTCGGGGCCAGGATACACATTCTAATGCGGATAAACATCTGAAAACTTGTCATGCCGGGGCACAAATAGTATCGTCTACTTGACCAGAGGGAAAAGGTGCTTCTCAAACGTCAGTCGACCCTCACCTGTCTCCTCCGACCTGCACCTCCTCGAAGAGCTCGCATTGGCCAAGGACATCATCAGTAATGTTCCCCACAGATGTCTGGATAGAGCCGCCACAGGCCTAACACAACACACAGCGCGCACAGGGTTAACACAACACACACACAGCGCGCGCGGCCCAACACAACGCACGGCGCGCGGGGCCCAACACAACGCACGGCGCGCGGGGCCCAACACAACGCACGGCGCGCGGGGCCCAACACAACGCACGGCGCGCGGGGCCCACACAACAACGGCGCGCGGGGCCCAACACAACACACGGCGCGCGGGGCCCAACACAACACACGGCGCGCGGGGCCCAACACAACACACGGCGCGCGGGCCCAACACAACACACGGCGCGCGGGGCCCAACACAACACACGGCGCGCGGGGCCAACACAACACACGGCGCGCGGGGCCCAACACAAACACACGCGCGCGGGGCCCATACACAACACACGGCGCGCGGGGCCCAACACAACACACGGCGCGCGGGGCCCAACACAACACACAGCGCGCGGGCCCAACACACAGCGCGCACTGGGTCAAAACACAACACACAGCGCGCACTGGGTCAAAACACAGCGCCTACCATCATGGTGCGTTTGAGGTCCTCCTCTTGCACGCGACCGGCACAGAACAGGTCTCTGTCTGCAAAGTACTGTGTAGCCACGTCTCCGATGGGCAGTTTAGACAGCACCACTTTGGCTCCGGACTGGTGGATCTTCTCCAGTTTGTCATACAGGATGTTCCACTCCGCGTCTACAATGGCCTGGTAGTCCTGCCACAAGCGAGAGACCAGGTTTAGAGCAGAAACACACAAAAAAAAAAACACACTTCACACTGATTGGCCGAAGAGTCAGAACAGCAGAAAAATTGGTTCCAGTTCCGCCTGTGGGCCCTAAATGCACTGATCGGCCCGTTTGCCACTGGTTCGTACTTCAAACAAACCAGCGGGAGCCTAACAAGATGGATTCTCAAGAGTTTGTGAATTTTAAAGTTTACGGTTACATGTCAGAGTTAGAAATCCATTATTGATTTTAGTCCTCGTTATTCATAAATGAGCCATTTAAATCTGTTGAGGGAGCACATATGTACATGCAGTACACGTAGGCGGCCCCTTGAGGGCACCTACTACATGTATTTATTATTAGGGTGAAACTTGTTGCTGTTAAAAGCTCAGATTCAAGCTTGATGAGATGACATCTAATTCAAGATTAGATGTCAATACAGATGGGGCCATTCAAATAAATATTGATAAAAACGCAATTTTTGGTTATAATATAAAGGTCTAATCAGGGTCAACTTTTGGGATATTTCTTGGCAAAGCTCTCAGCCTGAATGGACGCCGTGGTCAATGGTGGCCCGATGACCCAGTCCACGCACCGGCATCTGGCTAAAGCAAGTCTAGCATCACGGTTGGTTATGGATGGCCACGATTTCATTGCCCATTCTAGGGCTCTACATAATATATCGATATTGTGACAATTTATTGGCAATATCTGTATCCATGCAGAGATGCATACTGTGATACTTTTAAATGGGGATAGAAATAAACCCATTTCTGATTCTGAAATGGTGGATAAATAGCACAGCGGTTCTAAGAAAGTGGAAGTTCTATCCACGTTCTTATCCACAGCTTTAAGGCTCTTCCATGCTCTACGTTCGAGACACATTCGGATATGAACAGAGGCTTCTTCCCGTTCTCGGCACCAGAACACACCCTTGACACATTTGTTGGAAATATAAATTTAGCTCTGGTAAGCACACTTTGAACGTTCGAAAATGGAGCATAAATGAGCCTTTAGTGCTAGCACAAAGGGCATCACGTCAGCAGTGGTCCCCATCACGTACTGCACGCAACTGAATTTACCACAAGTGGACTCCAATCAAGTTGTAGAAGCGTCTCAAGGACGATCAGTGGAAAAACCCATGTACCTGCGCTCAGTTTTGAGTGCCACAGCAAACACTGAATAAGGCTGTAACATAAATGGTGGGAAAAGTGAAGCGCTGTGAATACTTTCTGGATGAACTCCATATGAAAAAAAAAAACAAAAAAAACTGCTATATTTTTTGTTGAATGATATTTGAGGATTTAAAAAGTGGTTACAAGTCAAACTATTAAAATCAAGACTGGAACCAACACGTTTTCATTTATGCTCCAAGAAGTAAACAAATCTAAATTGTCCAATCGATTCCAGAACGGATACCTCCACAGACTTGACTCGGACTTCAGCATTGTCCTTCTCCGCCTTCAGCTCCAGCTCCACGTTAAGCAGAGCAATCTTTGGGTTCTCGTAGCGTTTGGGCTGCATCTCAAAACCAGCGTATGAGAAGGTCTTTTTGAAGGCCACGCCAAGAACCAGCTGGGAATCCTGTAAGATATGCAACACAACAATTGGCTTTAATATCAGACTTTACATTTGTGATTAGGGATGGGTATCATTTTTATCCATCTGTCTCCTCCCTTCACGATTCCTCTAATTGATGCTGCTTTGGGCCGCCGTACCATTAATTGCTGTGTCAGCCTTGAGCCTGCGCCACTTTTTTACTTCCTCGCGCACAACAAGCAAATGTTTCCGCTCTGGTGAAGCCTAGGGGGTTGCGATATATAGTGCTTTTACGCACAGGGTAAAGGAGAGTAAAACAACGGTAGTGGCGTGCTTCTGCGCGCACACACCGGGCCGTGAGCAAAGCGAGGCATTGGAGCTACGATATTTATGTGGACTACAATAGGACTCGTGTGAGAAGCAGGAAGGAGCAGGATGACAGAAAAGCCTCAGAATTAAGCCGAACCCTTTGATCCCAGTGGTGTTGTAACACAATATAAGACGCCATTTGAGAGATTTGTTTACACCCTGTCTTTCTGAAATTCTATTCAACGTCATATAAAATGCTTAATATTGTCGTTTTAGTTGTAATTTAGCCAATTGTCAGTACCATTGATACTGATAAAATGGTGTCAATTCCCACCACCGTGTATGATATTGTAAAGGGCGTGATACCTCCAGAGCTCCTCCCTGGACCTTCTTGATGCCGATCATCTTGAGTGGTAGCAGCTCATCCAGAGACATGACGGCGTCCACCACAATCTTGGAGAAGAAGTCCTTCTGCCCGGCGATGAGCTTAGAGTTGAGGGCTGTGGCTGCACACTTCTCCAGCAGCTGCCTCTGCTCGCTGCAGCACACAGCGGCAAAAATGAGTATCCCACATTTATCTTCCCAACAATCTTAAAGTAGCAGAATGAACAGACCAGCATTTGTGGCAGACAACTGAAATGTAGGATTTTTTGCAATTGTAAATTTTGTAATTTTCCATTTTTTCCTTGAATTTGTTTTCACAAATTGTAATACTGTGGCAAATAAAATATCCTGCCAAAAAAAAAGTAAGTAGCTACCGTAAAAGTTGAGCTATTGAGCATTGTACAGTTACGCGCCGCACCAGTCTATAAGCCGCAGGGGTCCAAGTTGTAACATGAGATATTTACACAGAAAGATAGTACACTGTAGTGATGTCTTTTGACCAGCGGGGCCCGTGGGCGCAGTTGGGGTAGGCCAAGAAATTCTCATTTCATTGCGGGGCAGGTTATAAAACGCTAACCTCGTCAGAAAAATGACTATTTCAGCTCAAATTAGAGCACTGCGGTCCTGGTGTGACCCACGAGGCACAACGGAAATATATTGAGGGTAATGTTGTTACGGGGGTTCCTGTGCAGATGAGTCACTTGGAGGGAGTTAAGAATCCCTGGGTAAAATCTGTGCTTACAACATGGGAAAAACTAATCAAAACATATGAATTAAACAAATAGGTTAAAATCTTTGGTTGGTTTTCTTATGATCAAGATTTTAAGCAAAATAGCACCAACCTGAGAGTTAAAGATTTGGATAACAAAAAGGTATAGTTTTCTACCAAACCATGAAAGAGCCTCAAAATAAAAGCTTTGATATGTGGAAAGAATCCTCTGGTTTGGAGAAACAATATTTTTATAGGCCTTTACAAATAAGTTAATATAACCAAGAGATAAAAAAGCACAAATTATTATAACCCTTTGACTGAGATGTTTATTAAAGGCATATAAATCAGAACTCTCAAGGGGAATAATATATAAATGCATTAATGACCTGGACAACCAATCTACTAAATACATGGATATTAAATGGGAAAAAAGGGTCATTTTCTTTTGCTGGACGAGGAGTGGGAAAACGTGTGTACTTCACAGTGGAGGACCACACGATCTCATGTTTGGAGGGAGTTCTGTTGGAAGACTGTGCCCCGTTTCTTGAGAACGCCATGTCAAAGTGCTCATTATTCACAGGGAGGGGCTTAATGTGTTCTGGGACTGTCCTGTTGCACCAAAATATTGGACGGAAATGAACAAATCACTGCTTTTTGACTGATTTTGATACCACGGTCTTACTAAATTTCAAAATACAACATTTGTTTTCTCTGGTCCTGTCTTGTTGACCGCTCTCTCACCCGCTTTGCATTTAGACATGTCTAAATTCAGTTTCTGAGACTCATTCCTCAGTGAATACGTGAAGCTCTGTGTTGTGTGAGACAACTGCTTTAGCCGCCTGTGTCACGAAAAACCTGTGTGTCTCCACAGCTGTGCCTGTACTCAGTGAGTGAGCAAGAGAAAAAGAGCTTCCTTTTAGAGCACCCCTAGAGGCCGCTAGCCCGTAAAAATCTATTAATTAGCCGCATCGCTGTATAGGAAAAAAGTCTCACCTCAAATAGCGGCATATAGTCCAACTTTTACGGTAGTTTTGGTGCCTCAAATTTACCATCAACTTTTTCAAACAAACATTTTTATGTTTTTTGTACTAGTCTGCAGCAGCAGTAGAGGAGCGCGTACCGTTTGTCATCCTTCTTGACCGACACAGCAATCTCCCGGATCTTACTGACTGCCAGGTTGGTGGCTGGTGGTGCGGAAGGCTCTGATGATGGTCTGAGGGTGCAGCCCCTCCTCCACGTAAGACTTCAGCTGCTTCAGGAACTCAGCGGCCAGCAGGGTGACCGAGGTGGTGCCGTCGCACCCACCCACCTGCACACCAACGTATACAACCATAATAAAATAATACATGTAATTATCTCTGTCAGAGGTTTCACTAGTAATGATGGGAAGATTCACTGATTTGTGTATGGCCTCTCGTCTGTTTACAGGCCTCAAACATAAATATGGGGATAAAACAATGACAAATGGCTAAACAAATCCCCTAACGTCTCTCACCGAGAGCGATGCTCTGTACGGTGGAGGAGTAGTATTGTACACAAACATAACAAATAATTGGCCTATTTTATACAGGGAATAATTTACTCCAAATGCCAAATTTAGCATTGCCCTGTTTATAAAAAGGCACAGCATCAGACTAAACAGAGTTAATAAAAAAATATTATTACTGCGACAAGTGATAGGACACAGATTCTGGCGGCTTTCGTTTAACAGGGCGAGAGATCTGGGGCTTTTTAAGGCTATAAAAAACTAAAATCACTCTCTGGCTATAAAATCGGTGTGTAAAACTCTAAAATGGCTTGGCTCCTGGCTCCTGGCTCCAGGAAGTGTTTGGTTGCTGTTAGCAGAACTTCCACAGATAGCGGAGGAACTTCAGTCTTGTTTAGTTTTGGTCTTGGATTATTTAATTGCCTATTTACCTTATTCCATCCCGCCCACTTTTCCCTCGTGATCGGCACAGCCGTTGTAATGGCATTTCTGGCCCAGTCGGAACTCCCTTTGTTAGAATGGAAAACAAGGGAAAAGTCTGTCCGCTAAAAAATGCTCCTAAAGTAGTTTGATTTGTGTAAAATGCCCAATGTTCATGTGAACAACAAGTCAACAATGCACCGATCCACTAGGCGGCCCAAAAACGGCTTTTTAGTCTGCTTACTGTAGAATTTATTTTCTCTAGAGGGCCAAGATGTAGAAAAATAATGACTCTATAAAGAGTATTTCAATTATGCAGAAAAATCTGAGGATAAACCGGAAGTAATTTTCTGTTTACTCTAGCTTTAGTCACGACGCACAGCAGCATAAACCTGGGATTACTAAACGTCTCTTTGTGAACGGCTGAGAGCGCCCATATGATTAAAAAGTAGAAATCGGGTGCTTTCTAAATTTGAAAATATAATGTTTGGGTGACATCAGTTACATGTTCATGAAACAGAGTCCTAAAAGCCAGGACCTCACGGGGGACACAGTGCTCCTTATAAAGGGGCTGCATGTCTGACCTCTGCATCCTGGGAGCGGGCGATGTCCACGAGGGTCTTGGCGGCAGGGTGCACCACATCCAGCAGCTTCAGGATGGTGGCGCCGTCGTTCGAGATGGTGGCTTTGCCTGGAAAAACAAAACACTTTGTTTCTTGGAGATTTCTTATGATGATTGACAAGCTTGGGCTCACCTCTGCCGTCCACCATGAGTTTGTCCATGCCGCGGGGCCCAAGGGTGGTCCTCACGGCCTCCGCGATCACCTACACACACACACGCCCGCCCGCACACACACACACACACACACGCACACTCTTTAGAGACTCGTGGTTGAAAGTGGGATCATCCATACACTCAGATATCAGGATGCCTTTTAAACATAGTTCAGGGTGTAATAATAGGTTAAGTTAAGGTGTTGGTTTGGTATACTTCTGTAAAGCACAGAAAAGGCTGAAAACAGTGTTTGCCTTTGGGATAAAATAGACTTAGCTGAAATGGGTCTCATAAAGTTCTCACAGTTTTCTCAAAAGCTCTGAGGGCTTGTGGACGAGGTGGCTTAGATGTGAATGTCCACAAAGGTTGAAACAGTGGAGAGGCAACAACGTGTCTTCAACATTTGACAAGCCAGGATTTAGCAGCACTACGGCATTTTGGACACACAGCCGAACACAAACCTGTCAGTAAATTGGATTAAATTATTGTATTCTAGAGAATCTAATCTTAAAACAAAGTGAAAGACGCCCAGGTGGAATATGAGGGCCAGAGTTTGTCTTAATATCGGTTGGCCGATATCAGCCGATATGGGCACTTTGAGAACTATCAGCTGATAATATCGGCCAACCGATATATATCGGTCACATGACTGAAACCCACAAATAGGACACGAGTTTGTGCCCAGTCCACAAGTTAAAAGGGTCTTAAAAGGTACCCAAAAGTCTCCAAATTCACGAGTAGTGAAGTGATAATAAAAGTAGCAGCAGCGTTAGTAGTGACCTGGCAGGCGTTGATGTTGCTGATGAGCTGGGGGACGCCTTGAGACGTGTCAGTCCCCTCCTTCAGCAGGATCACTGGTGTGGGCTGCACACAAACAACACCAGAGACTTTAGCGCAGGGGTCATTTCAGAGTTACAGTTTACAACAGAATATTGTGCAGGCTCTGGGCGACAGCTGGCACATTTACAAAGCCAGAAAACAGAAAAAAAATCAAGATAACCCAAAAAAGACATGTGATGAGACAAGAAACATTTGATTAGCGATAGCATATTGAAACTGGCGTTTTGACAGTTTAGAATCCCCAAAACGCATGCACTTCAAAGCACTGCTCCAAAACGTGATTCAAAGCACTGGTCATGTGACTCGTGGTTCACGAAGTGCTGTCGTTTCATGGGTGTTTTAGTGGGGGGCCTTCATCTCGAGCCTGAGGCTCAGATCATTGACAGAGCTTTACATGGGTACAGAGCCAGTGACTCAACACTCTGTATAGTCTCAACCTGCTCCACAAAGTTTGGAAAAGGTGTTTGCGCGTTTGACCCATGTTGAGAGTATGTGAAAAGCAAAAGAAGTAATAACAGGTAAGCGTGCCACGGCACTCACCAGGCCAACTCATCCTGGTGAGTAGGCCCCGTCCATCTGCTCATCCGAAGGGAAGGATAGAGACTATTCTCTACCTAAAGACTGCAGAAAGCACTGTTAAAAGCTCTGAAAAGTCGGTTTTGCATGATATGGGCCCTTTAATGTTACAACTTGCAACCACGGGCTGAATTTGCCCAGTTCTACAGAAGTAAAAGGAGCGGAGTCATGACCCTCTCACGAAGCACAAAGTAAGAGAAGAAGGGGCGCCCGAGTGCTGCTTTTGAGGCAGGACTAACACTGTTCATGTGACCGCTGGAGCAAGCTGATGACCACAGCCCAGAGCTGAGGATGTTGTAGTTTCCTCTGACGCGTCACTAAAGATCACATATTTCACTCATGTTAATCTGGTGGATTATAAACTATTACAGCAGAACATGCATGTACAGACCAGATTAGCACTCAATACAGAATAGATTGGACAAACTCGAACACATTTACGCTGAGTTAACACTTTCAAATTAGCACAATTAGCCATTTAAACTTAATAGTATTGTTACATATTCCTTCCAAGTATAAAAGTGCCTAATCTCCATTGAACGGTGCACAGGGCACACATGCACGCAGTACAGCCCGCTTTGTACGCCCATTGACTGAACAGCAGCACTATGCTAACACAAACCGGCTGACATTAAACCCATTTAACGGACAATTCCACCTAAATATGACGGTGTGCGGATGGAGCACGGCCGGCTGGGCGAGCCGGCACATATCTGACGGTAACCGAGAGCAGACAGCAGGAGGATGGCTACGGATAACGGCGTGGACAGAGGTAAAAGCTAGCTCACTCACCATCATCTTTGCAGCAGCTCCTTCGAGAAGAGTTTTTCCGGCGTCTGTCCCACAATGCCTTTCGCGAGCAGGGGCAGTGTAGGCTCGGGCTTCGCGGGGACACCACTCGAGTTGGTCTACAAACGTCGCATTTTGATGACGTCGCAAGGACCTTTTCTCATAAAAAGGACACGTTTATTATATTTTTTTATTGCCTGATAATGATTTTGCAATGTTGTTGTGTCAATTGAAACTGAACATAAACAATAGATGAACTACTCACTCTGCTGATTATGGCAGTTATTTGAATGCATTTTTGTGATTTTCCTGTTGTGTACAAATTGTTCTCTGAAAATAAACTTGCCTTCCCTTGTATTGCTTGGTAATGAATTATTCTAAATTAGTATCTAGCAGATCATCTCTGATACGGTACAAAGGGTTGTTAGGGATATTGGCGCGCTTCATCCGCCCGTCCACTTCCCACTTTACTATCAGTAAAATAAACAGAACATGACAAGCAGAATATGTATCATGTAAGCGGCAAGCAGGGCTTGGTTTGCAGACCAAAAACCTTGTAAATTAATTTGTTATTTGCAAAGAAACAAACCAAAAATAAAGACGAAATAAAATACAGCTGCTATTGATCAAAAATATATACCATAATTATGTATGGTTAATTAATAATTGTTAACATTTCCTTTTTTTTTTTTTAGAACATAAAACAACAAAAACCGGAAGCCCCTCATGAATAAAAAAAATATCAATTCCAGTTACACCGCCCAGATTGGCGTTACCGGGGCCCCATGCTGGAGCCTGGCCTGGTGTGGGTGCTCAACGGCGAGCGTCTGGTGGCCTTTCCCCATGGGACCCGGCCGGGCACAACCCGAACAGGCGACGTAGGGCCATCCTCCCGTGGAGCCACCACCTGCGGGAGGATCCGTAATGGGCCGGTGCAGAGAGATTTGGGCGGCAGTCGACGGCAGGGTCCTCAACAACTGGATGTCCGGACACAGAAACTCTGGGGACATGGAAAGTCACCCCGCGGGGGGGGGGGTGTATCTAGTCGGTAGACTATATCTAGTCTACCGACTAGATATAGTCGGCCTCACCTCCACGCACAGTTCGGGCTCTGGAACCCATTGAGGGACAGGTCTCTCACTGTTGTGTCGGCCTAGGGGCCTACGGGCCGAACAGCAGTGCAGAGTACCCGGCCTTCTTGGAGTCCCTGGAAGGGGTACTGGACAGTGCACCGACTGGGGACTTCGTTGTTACACTGCGGACTTCAACACCCACGTGGGCAACAACAGTGACACCTGGAGAGGGGTGATCGGGAAGAACGGCCTCCCCGATCTGAACCCAAGCGGTGTTCAGTTATTGATCTCAGTCCAATATTTGTGAACAACAGGACAATCCCAAAACACGTGATAGTGATTTTCCCCCTGGCTGCCACATCCTCTCCAACAGTCTGCATTTCCCTGTGAGTAATGGGCACTTTATCATGGGGTTATAAAGAAATGAGACACAGTTTTTCAAGAGAATTCCCTCCAAACATGTGATTTTGTGGTTTTCCACTGAGATGTACATATACTTTCCCACTCTTCATCAGCCAGAACAAAATTATCCTCTCTGTCCCATTTACCCTTAATGTACTCAGTAGAGTGACTGCCCAGATTGTTAATACATTTGTACAATTTAGATATTAATCTCCTTGAAAGTTCCGATTTATAGGCTTTCATGAATATTTCGGTCAAAGAGCTGTGATGGTCGTCATTCTTGATCTCGGTCTGTGCTGTTAGTGAGAAATTTTGATCATAAGCCAACCAATTTAAGATTTTAACATGTTTGTTTAGTTTGTATGTTTTGATCAGCTCCTTCCATGTTGTAAGAACAGATTTCAATTAGGGGTTTCCGACAATCATTGTTGTTAGGTCTCTATGGAGGACCACACCTAAATGTCTAAGAGATTCCGTTTGCAATTTAAATGGGTAAGTCTTTCAAAAGGACAGAGGGGGGGCGCCAGTAAGAGAGAATTTCATTTACATGTACATTTAATTTGTATCCAGACATTGGACCAACTTCTTGAAGAAAATGCATCACATTGGGTATGGAAATGTCTGGTTTAGTCAAATACAATAGAACATCATCTCCAGCAGGCATTTTTATGTTCCGTCCCATCAATTGTAACGCGGTGAATTGCTTTTGATTTTCTATTAAATTGGGTTCCAGGCACAGCCCTGCCTCTTTCCAGAGTCAGTGGGTCTGTCAGATGACCATTGATTTTACTTCTTGATGTTGGACCAGCGTAAAGAGCCCCAGTATTTTTTTATAATTAGATCATTTATTTGAAATTTGTTTTAAACACTTTAAATAGATATGGCCAGCTAACAGAATCTAAAGCTTTTTCAGCATCCAGACTTATCAGATCATCGCTGACCCTTCTCACCCTGGATATGGTCTATTTGAGCCACTCCCCTCAGGCAGGAGGCAACGGTCCATCCGGACCAGAACCTCCCGCCACAAGAATAGTTTCTTTCCCTCTGCCGTTGGACTCATGAACACTTCTAAACACCTGCCACTTTAACTGCAACTATTCATCACTCACTGCACTGTCACTTTCTGCACTACAACTGTAAACTTAACTGTAATTCTCGTGTACATAGCAAAAACCTATTTTATTTTTATTTTATACTATAGTAGTTTTAAATTGTTTCTTAATGCATGCCCTTTGGATTTCATATATGTTGTTTTTATTATTGATCATTGTTTTATGTTGCACCTTAATGCAGAGACAAGTTCCTATTTTGTTCATTGACAATGGCACTAAACCCCTTCTGATTTTGATTCTGATTATTACAGCTTTGTTTTTTCTTGTTTTTGTATTTGGTTCATTATGTGTAAAGATCATCTTATGTTGACTTGTGTTTGTCATTTGGTAATAAATCCTGTCTGATCATTGTGGATTAAGATTGGGAGTATCTGTTCCATCCTTTTGGACATAATTGAGGTGTAGATACGACAAGATAACTTCAGAAACCTCACACTAGAGGGGTTTGAAGAAATATGCCCGGTTTTGTTAAACTCGGACAACTGCGTGTTCAGAAACTGGAAGAGGAGTGAAAGTCAACAAGATCTACTCTATCAATTAATAACACATACCAGCGCTATAGATGACCAAGATTCATGAGTTTCAAGTACTCATTGTTTATTCTCCTAACAAAGTCATCCATACAGACTTCTGGACTTCCGGGAGCCTAACAAAAGTTACTTCACCGCTCTATCCCGGAAAGTAACTGGGCATCCACATTCTCCAGTATTTAAGACACAAATATGAATATGCATGAGCCTACAGGAAGTCCTTGTTGTAGAGCAGGGATTGGCCCAGCGCCCATCCGACCCCCTTTATGGTATCCTCCTTGTTCTCTTTGACTGCTCGTATTACTGAGACTGGTCACTCCCTGGGAATCATAGTGGAAAAACAGCACCACAGAACAATAGCAGCATAACATTGTCTAATAGTGAATATATGATCAATGCATTGTATAATGGCGAATATATGATCGATGCATAATATGTAGTTCTCTTCAGTCCCCCTTCTGAGGTCAAAGACCTCACACAACCAACAGAGGAGTAATCTAAAAAATCCTGAAAAACAAAGCATAGAAAACACACCAAAACATAATCATCAAGAAAATGTTACCAGACGATAAACTAAAGGTGTGTCATCCAATCCTCATTCAATGCCTCCCGAGCTTTCTGGGTGATGACATCTTCCTCGACACCTTCAGGCATCATCCTCAAACCAGATTCCAGATCACTGGAATTGCCTTCTACATTCACAAACACCCCAGTGGTTGTGCTGCTCAAGGCTTTAGAGACCATACTTCTGAGGAGAGGAACAACACAACAAAATAAAACACCAAACAGTAACAAAATAACACCTATAAAGAGAAAAATCTTCTGAAGGAGATGGGTCCAGGAGCCGGAATTAGGGGTGAGATCAGTTGTGTGGAATTTATCAATTCGTTCCACATGGTCATATTTAACGGCCATCTTCCTCCCCAGGCAAGAGAGGTCTGGTCTTCTGGTTCTGATGTATTTACCCACCTGGATTTAACATTTGTCATTCTACTGGACCAATTCCTACCATAGTCCTCGAAGACCTGTACCAGCACATCCCTTGAATGTTGCTCCCCGAGGAAGTGATCACTCTCCTTACACCGTCTTTGAAAACTAAAATCTGCTGTAAGAGAAGATCTGAACACATTGTCATACCCTTATGTAAGGTTTTGTTGGTAGCATTTACCCAATTGATCGGGTCTATCCAACTATTTAATTGCGCATAGTGGGCATAGGACTCGCAACCTGCTAGAGTGGTATAATTTAGTCGCCCGTAAATACTTTGCCATAATAAACAGATTGTTTCTTGGGTCGAGACAGGAATCGCCACTGAAGTGGGCATCTCCTCGGAGTGGTGGGGTCTGAAGGAACAGACCCAACAGGGACTCTGAACTTGTGTCGCATTTGCAGTTATTTTAGCTAATTCTAACCATTTGTTGTTACCAACATGATGCTCTTTAATAAGTTCTCGTCGCCTCCTAGATCCATTTCCTTCTGAAAGAGACATATTAACATTAGACACATCATAAACCATTACTTCAGGGCACATTTCTCTGTTTTCCTTTTTCTCACTGAAAGTCTTCTTTGCCTTTTCTGTACATAATTTGACCCAAGTTAATACATATCGTGAGGAAACCTGAGTTTTCATCTGAACCATCGGATTCCCTCCTTCATTACAATAAATCACAGTCTTTGTGCCGTCATTTTCATTTTTGGTCATTTTTTCACAGGCACAAAGGAGAGCTGCTTTCAGACTTGGAACTGGACAGCCAGTCACCAGGTCGCTGCAACTACGTCCTTCCTCTAATTGCATGAGCAGTAGTATGCCAATAGTGGACAGAATTATGATCCACAGCCAAACCCAGTTTGGACATCTCAGAGGGCCGGATTGTTTAAGCCAGTTTTTTTGTTTTGTTTCCCATTTCTTGTCTAGGGTCAATTTCAGGTTTGTCCACCCCCTTCAGTAGGGCCATTGGACCTACTTTCGTCATAACAAGGTTTTGAGTGGGACCAGTGATACCAGTTGTCACTACCTTCAATCTTAAATGTGTGAGCAGTTCTGTGAGTCACTTTATAAGGTCCAATATCGCGTGGAGAAGCCCAAGATCGACGAATAGGTTGCTTCAGATACACGTAACTGGGAAGTCCTGAGGTATAATCATGAACAATGGCAGAGTCAAAATCAGAATTGGATTTAGTCAAGTGTTTGGTAAGGTTTTGAAGAGCCTCAAAGTATGGTTTGAACTGGAAAAAGTGTAACACCTCAGGTAGGGTAGGAGAATTTGATTTTGGCAAAGAGCCTGGCATAGATCTGCCATGAACCAATTCAAAAGGAGTGTATCCGGATCTAAGATTAACCTGAGATCGAATGTTAAATGTAGCAGCAGGCAATAGAGCGAGCCAATTAGAATTAGGTGAATCATGGAGCATTTTTGCCAGAATTTGCTTCAGTGTTCTGTTCATTCTTTCCACTTTAGCATTACCTTTCGGGTAATAGACAGAAGAAAAAGTTTTCTTGATGCCTAATAGATCACAGACAGTTTTTCACATCTTTGGCTGAGAAATGAGTTCCAGAATCAGAGTGAATTTCAGTTTCAGTTTCAGTTTCAGTTTAGTTTATTAGGACAATGTGCAGTTTCATTAAAAAATATGTCTGCACCAGATTTAGCTTCAAGCTAATTTCCATCTGCAGTCCTCACAAAAAATACATTACAACAAGTATAAAGTGCAATACAAATATAAGTGCTTATCTCCAGACCTCACAATCTAAAATACAGTACAATGAAACAAATAAAGTGCAAATACAATACAATCTCCAATCCTCTCTATAAAATACAGTACAATAAAACGATAAAATGTAAACAAATACTAACTCCAGTCCTCACAGTATAAAATGCAGTGCAAAATACAATAAAGTGCAATACAAAACATAAATACATGACTTTCTTACTTGTAAAAAGCCTCATACCTGATTTGTACTATTGTTTTGAGGGCCATTGCCAACAGAAGATACCCACGAGGGTAACGTCTGTTGGCCGACTACCGTCCGGTATTAGTGCGAGCGGTACTGACTGTCCAGGAGCCAGCTTTTTACAGCTCGAGAAAACGATAGAAAGTCAGCCATGTCTTTGATGTGACTCGGGAGTCTGTTCCACTCCGTCACAGCTTTATAAGAAAAAGCTGATTGGGAGAAGGCAGTTCTCCTTTTGGGGAGATCGCAGTCTCCCCTCGAAACGGACCTCAGCACTCGGCTGGTGAGCCGAGCGCGAGGCTGGACGTATGTCTGTAGAGGGGGCGGGGCAGCGTCATGTAAGATTTTATGAACCAGACGAATATTGTAGTAGTTGATCAGATTTTCAAAGCTAAGCAATTTGTATTTTATAAGTATATGACAGTGATGGTGCCTTTGGGGTTTTTTATCCAGAATCTTCAGAGCCCGATTATGCAGGGATCTGAGGGGCTTAACAACTGTCTGTGTTTGGCCTGAGACCATGAGGATATACAGTAAGAAAATTTCACAAGGTACACCCCAAGTAGGGATCCCAACAAGAAATCAGAGCAGAAACAACAGATGAAGAAGTCTCTCGAGCACAAGGATAGAACTGAGGCCAACCAGGAAAAAGTGTCAACGATACAAAGAACGTATCTTTTTGCCTTTGCAAGGGTGTATAATGTCAGTAAAATCGATTTGGATCACAATCACCAGGAAATCGTCCAACTCGTGTCTGGCCCTGTCCGACAGAATGATGAGGCTACGGGTTGTACATCGCACAAGTTCTACAGGAGTGAACAAAGGTTTTGCACAACGAACCAGGAGTGGGATGATAGAAATGTTGAGAGAGAATAGATTTCATAGCCGCACCAAGATGTGATGGACCATGAATTTCAGTCAAGGTTTGATGGATCATGGAAGGAGCTAAATATGGAAGACCCGTAGGTCCTCGATACAGGTTGTCCTCATAAAGGAAAGCTTGAGGTTGATCATTCCAAAAGCTTAAATCATGAGTCTGTTGTGCAGACAGACTGTCTGCAGTTGTCATTAAGCATTGCAAGTTCCACGGAGTCGTGGTCCAGTAAGAGTCCAGTACAATCACAATGAATGTGCTTGTCCTGCAGGAAGAGAGTCCACTAAGGACTGCAAAGAGTGCCAGATTTCAGTGGGCATCCACAAAAGACCAGATTCAGAATATATAAGTTCATGCTCAGAAAGAGTGAAAGCTTTGATCCATACATCATGTTGCAAGAGAGGTTGGTATGACTGGATCATTTGTAGAATAGGTAAAGCATCAGGAGTGTGATCAGAAAAGGATCCAAGATACTTACCGGCCTGTTTTGGCCGCCAGGTCAGCTGCTTTATTTCCAAGGGCAGTGATAGAGTTAGATTTAGAATGCCCTGGAACCTTCACTATCGCTACCATTGCTGGTAGCATCAAAGAATCAGCGATCAGTTCGCACAGGTTCATGTGAGCCACAGGGACTCCTTTGGCAGTCAAAAAGCCATTTCTCTTCCATACAACAAGGTCTCTATGTACCAATCCACACACATAAGCAGAGTCTGTGTAGATCGTTACGGTCTGTCCTTCAGCTGCAGTCAATGCCAGGTGTAGTGCCATAAGTTCCGCATATTTGGCGGAAGATTTCGTCTCTGGTCCCCAGGTAGCCACCGTGGGGATATTTTCGGGAGTGAAAAACTCCACTACTGCCGCAGATGCCTGCAAAGTTCCGTCCGGCAACCTGTGGCAATGTCCGTCCGTGAAAAGGAGTCTTTATTGTGGAATGGGGAGAATCGAAGAGATTCTCTCTCAAGGAGTTTTCAGCCCTAGAAAATGTTTCACAAACAGTGGGGTGTTCCTGTCAGTGTGAGTCCTGATGATGAGTTGGGTGAATCATCCCGGAGCAAAGAGCAGATTCGGTGCCTGTAATTCAGTTGCCAAATTTTAGTTGTCTACTAGGTGTCAGAGCAAAAGTCTTGGACTGTACATATGAGACTACAGAGTGTGTGGTGTAGATGGTCAATGAGTGTCCCATGACCACATGGGCTATCTTTTTGAGTAATTTAGCTAAAGTGTCAGCATATAAAGCACATTGGGTAGCTTTAAGAGCTACAGGATCCAATAGGGTGGACACATAGAGAATAACTGATCTTTGTCCTGTCCCTGTCTTTTGCCATAGAACCCCATGTCCTGAGTCACATGTGATGGAAGTGTCAAAATGAAACGGTTTGGTGTAGTCTGGGATGGCTAAGTCAGCACAGGTGGTGAGTGCCTTCTTTAAGTCGTGTGAAAGCTTGGTCAGCTTCCTGAGTCCAGTCAAGTTGTGCTTGTAGTTCTCTGACGCCAGCTTGCTTAATGATTGCCCTCAATGGTGCAGTCTCACCAGTGTAGTCAGGGACATGATAGCGAGAATAGTTAGCCAATCCTAAAGAAAGAGAGTAGGTTTTTAACTGTTTCTGGTCTGGGAGCGTTCAAAATCGATTGTTTCTGGCTTGGAGTAGGTTCCACACAACCAGCTGAGATAATTTTCCCCAAAAATGTAACTTGTGGTCTACAGCATTGTAGCTTCTTTTTAGAGACTTTGAATCCATGTTCATACCAGGCAGACAGAATACGACAGGTCATTTGCAAGCAATCTGCTGAGAAGCGGAACCAATGAGAATGTCGTCCATGTACTGAACCACCACAGAACCAGGAAGCACGTCAATATTTTTCAAACATTCCTTAAGAACCTGATTGAAAATCCCGGGGCGTTTTTGTGGCCTTGCGGCAAAACTTTGTACTGGAGTTTGACCCCACCATGAGTGAAAGCAAATTGATATCTGCACTCAAGAGCCAACGGGATTGTAAAGAAGGCTTGAGTCAGATCAATAACTGTGAAGAATTGCATTTCAGGTTCTAGAACAGAGAGACACTTGTGTGGGTCCGGCACCGGTAGCAAGGGAGTTGTTGTGACGTCGTTTCTGGATTGTACTTCCAAAGTGACAGGTTTCACTGTAATACATTTACCAATATCAGCAGGGCCCTGGGCCCAAAGGGATTGTGGAAATTTGTTGAGCATTTCTTCAGAACACTCATGATCTGTCAACTCTCTGCCATGTGATCTGGAAATATACTCCTCCTCAGCCATCACCGTGTCTGTTGTTTTGTCAATTAGAATCTTGTAAGCCTTTGTAGAATGGCTGTATCGAACGCCCTCTACTTGTGTTTGTTCCAATCGACAGTTTGATTTAGCTTGTATGTCAATGGTTCCTAATTCTCGTGCCTCGTGTCCTGGACCGAGGAAAAGTGAAATATGTGGGTCTGTCCGTGAATCCCTTTTGTAATATGGCTTCAAATCATCAGGCAAAATAACTGGGGCAACAACTCCTGATTCATGAACATAAAAATGAGTTGATGTAATTGTGTATAAATTTCCTCTAACATGTTCATTAAAGTTGGTATTGTAAATCTGTGTTGCGGTCATAAAAGAGCGTAACTTGTAATGGGTCAGCAGGAGGAGCATATGGATGTAACATCATGAACCATGGCTTCCATTGAAGCATTTTGGCATATAGTCCGTTCAGTTCAAGTGTTTCCTGGTTCTAAGAGTCCCCCAGTAAATGGTCACACAGGGAGGATCTGTCAAATCTGCTTGTGCAAGAAAGAGTCCAGGTGTTCGTGAATGAGTGCACTTGATGAAATGTCCATTTGGCCAAGACACGATCATGTTGTCAGGGGTACAATGGATTGTGGCACCAGTGGCTTGTAGAATGTCTCTTCCCAGTAAATTGACTGGAGTTTGTGGTGAGTAAATCAATGTCGTTCGAATCCATTGTCCAGCAACTGTCAGAGTCAAAGTTTTGTGAGTTGTAGAGGTGTGGGTCGTCCCGTAAGTCCAGCAAGGTTGATGCTTTTTCCACTAAGCTGACTAAGCATCATCACCTTTTCCCCACCCACCTCTACAGCAATAAATGGCTCTGCAGTGGTGCGTGGACTTCCTGGGCCCCCCTAGTAGACGTTGTCCGCGCCGTACGGGGGACATCCGTAGTCCTGGACCGGGTATAGTCCAGCGTTATGTCCACCACGAATCCAGGGAGGAAGGCCTCGTCCCTGTCCTCCTCTATTTCCAAATCCACTCTGTTGTGGAGGGCCTTGATTTTGGTTTTGTGGGCAAGCGCGAGCCCAATGCTCTGGACTCCCGCAGATGAAACACACGTTGGAGGGCTGTTGTTGGTTAAACTGTGGGTTGTATTGTTGTCCATAGTTTCCTCTTCCTGCTCCCCTGCCTCCCCTGCCTCTCCCTCTAAAGTAGCCTCTGTTTGCTCCTTGGTTGCCATGTACGTGGATGTGTGTGTGGGGAAATGTAAGAGGCCCGAAGGGCTGAGGAGGTGTCGCGTATAAGACGCTTGCGGGTGGGGGTTCTCTGAGGGTGTGGTGTGGTTTGTGAATCAGCCGTTGTTGCCACCCATTTGAGTTTTAGCTTTTGTATCTTTTTTAGTCTCAGTAGCCTGTTGTCTAGCCTGATGAAGCTGTATTTTCATCTTCATCTTGCAGGTTCTTAGTTTTGTCCTCCTTTTCTTTCTGTTGTTTGTTATACAAATTGGCGTGATGTCTAAGGTATGTGAGGAACAAGTCTGCGTCAGTAATGAGGCCAGGTGTGTTTTGCATTATGGTTTTAATTGAGTCTGGGAGTGCATCTAGAACTCCTTGTAAGAAGAGGCAAGTGCTTTGTGCAGTGCGGTATGGGTGTGTGTGCATGGAGCTGACATGTTTTTGAATGCAGCTTTCCATGTATGTGTTGGGACAGTCACCAGGTGTGAATAATGGGAAGCTCGGTGGTGTAGGCTGAGGTGGAGGATATCTGGCTTCTACCTGAACCAGGAACGCCGCAGAGTACTGATCAAATGGGTTTTGTACCGGATTGTGGCAGTCATATCCATATCTTTCTAAATTCCTCTTGCTACATGTGCCAGAGCGCACTCTGCCAGAAGGGCTTTCACGTCTCCTACTGCCAGTGTCGCATTTGAGGTCGCATTTTGGACCGCCTCAAACCAAGCTCGTCCTCCTTGTTGGAGCATTGGAAGTTTAGCTTTCAATAGTGCCAGTTCTGCGTAGGACAATGGTTGATAGGTCATTATCGTGTTCCCGCGGCGTCTGCCTGTCCGGTGGGAACCAATGGGTAGACGCCACCCCACGATGACTTGCTACTGAGGGGGGAAAGTCCCTTAATAACCACCTGTTGTTGGGCTATCTGTAAGTCCTTGAGTTTAACTTTATTTTTTGCGTCTTTGAGTCTTTTGTTCCAGTCCTCGTCACTCTCGTCTTGTCCTCGCTTCATTTTAGCTAAGTCCGCAGCTAGTTTGCTTCGTTCCCCAGATCATTTCAAAAGTGTCTGTCTAGCCTCATGAGATTCTGCATCATCTGTTTCTTCCTCGTCGCTATCTGAGTCATAAAAATGTGTCAGTCGGTGTGTAGCTGTTGTAGCTGTTACACGTCTCGGAATGATGGGCCAACTCATTCACTGGTGCAACATATTTAATTTCTTTATTTCAGCATCTGCAACAGATATCAAACACTTAATACAGGACACCGCTTAATTCCTGTTGTGCGCTGTGCTTACTGACTGTATTTCTTCGGCGGGGCGTCAGAACTTAGTAGCGAAAGCATCAAGCACCCTCTGCTGGTGACATCCGAGTATTACACTTCAAAACAACATCTAAACAGTAGTGATAGTTCTTGTTAATACTAGTTAAACAAAAAAATATATGGGGGCAACCATTTTACAGTCTGATTAAATAACATAGTGCCACACTCTCCCCCACAAAAATAAATGTCTCCTGACATTTCTATTTCTAAGGCAGTCTCTTCAGCACACTGGAAAAACCCACGGTCTCCAAAAGGTGGTGCTCTCAATAACCTGAGTCTTAACCTTACAGTCCCTTTGAACCAAAGTCGGCTGACCTAAAGTGTTGTAACTCAGTACCATTGGTTGTTGTCGCTGTCGTTGGGGTCGCTGCATCATAGTCACAGTCTTACCTCCATTGCCGATGTCTGTTTGGGACTCACCAAACCCTGGCCCGTCACGGTCTTGTTTAGGGTTCTGGTTCCGCACTGGAACGTCTATTTCGTTCTGTAGTGGCATATCCTCTTCGCTCTGTAGTGGCATATCCTCTTCGCTCTGTAGTGGCACATCCTCTTCGCTCTGTAGTGGCATATCCTCTTCCGGTTGCACTGTGTCCGGCTGAGGCTGGAAGGGCTCCGCCCTGGGGTTGAGTGGAGTTTGCCGCTGTCGTCCTCTTGGGCCGGGTCGGAGGTACCACTGGTAGGTGCCGCTGTCGTCATCGTCGGATGTGTCATCATGTTCTGCCAGCTGAATCTCTCTGCGTTGGGTTCGGGACTTTCTCTTGGCTGCAGCTGGGACAGTAGATGGTGGTTTCTCACAGGGCAAGAAATCGCAAGGCAGCAGAAGATTCCTGTGCACCACTCTGTCTCTTCCTTTACCATTTTCAGGACTTATTTGATACACTGGGCTATCTTCAGCTTTTCTCTCCTTCACTTTGTAAACTTGGTCCTCCCAGTAGGACTGAATCTTCGCGGGACCCCCTCTGGGCGTTAGGTTGCGGATGAGAACTCTATCGCCAGGTTGGAGATCTCTACCCTTGACTTTCTTGTCGTAGTAAATCTTCCCTCGAGCAGCTTCCTTGTCCATTGTTTTTGTGGCGACAGCGTAGGCCTCCTGCATTCGCCTTTTCCAACTACTCACATAATCATCATAGTCTACATGGGACTCCTCTTTCTTTATGCCGAACAGCAGGTCGATTGGCAAACGTGGGGCACGGCCAAAGACAAGGTAGTATGGAGCGTAGCCGGTCGCTTCACATTTCGTGCAGTTGTATGCATGAACGACTTTAGCCAGAGACTCTTTCCAATCTTCCTTTTCCTTGTCCTCTAGGGTTCGCAACATGGACAACAGGGTGCGGTTAAATCTCTCCACCTGTCCATTACCTTGTGGGTGGTAGGGTGTGGTGTGAGATCCCTGGATGCCTGAGAGTTCTTTCAGTCTTGTCATCAACTTGTTCTCAAACTCTTTACCCATGTCGTGATGCAATCTTGTAGGGAACCCAAACTTGAGTGCAAAGTCATTGAACAGCTTGTCAGCAACAGTTTTGGCTGTTTTGTTCCTTGTAGCGTAGGCTTGAGCAAACCTCGTAAAGTGATCCATCACTACTAAAATGTACTCATAACCGTGTTTGCACTTTTCCAAGTGGAGGAAGTCAATGGAGACAAGCTGAAACGGGTATGTAGTGTGAATTGTTTTCAGAGGCGCTCGAGTCTGCATACTGGGCTTTTTCTTTTTTAGGCACTGGCACACTTCTGTCACAAAGTGCTCCACGTCTTTGCTCATTTGTGACCAATAGAACCTTTCCCTTATCAGGTCGAGTGTCCTTTCCACCCCTAAATGACCCATGTCTTGGTGTAGTTCTTTGTAGATCAGTGGACGGAAGGCTTTAGGGACCAACAACTGCTCCCTACGCACAGTTCGGCGGCGCAGGACACCATCTTGATCGATGTGAAGCTTCAACCATTGCTTGAGTAGTGTGGCGACGGCCGGATGTTCCGACTTCACCTCAGTTCTACCTGGTCTCCTGTTCTGACACTTGAACCAAATTACCCTAGCTAGGATCTCATCCTCTTCTTGTGCCTTGCGAATCTGGTCTGGAGAAAAAGGCTGGTTAGTGTTCGCGTCTTTGACCAAGGTTAGGGCGCTGACCTGGACCACTCCCACGCCTTGGTACTCCACTTCCACGGACTCCATAGATGCACTTATTGCTTCTTGACCGACTTCGACTGTACAACTGTTCATGTAGTTCTCGATGTCTAGCGGCATCCGTGACAGCCCATCAGCATCAGCGTTGTTCTTGCCTGGGCGATAGCGTATGGAGAAGTTGTAATCAGCTAGTTCCGCAACCCACCTGTGGCCGGTGGCATTGAGTCTCGCAGTTGTGAGGACGTACGTTAGTGGGTTATTATCGGTGTATACCACAAACGATGAGGCATGGTACAGATAATCCCGAAAACGTTCACAAATGGCCCACTTCATTGCCAGGAACTCTAACTTGCCAGAGTGTAGGTGGTACTTTTTCTCTGCAGGACTTAACGTGCGCGGAGCCAAACGCTATCACTCTCATCTTCCCTTGTTGTCGCTGGTACAATACCGCACCTAAACCAACTTGTGAGGCGTCACAGTGTAACACGAAGGGCTGCGTGAAGTCAGGGTACCCGAGGATAGGAGGCTTGGTAAGCGCATCTACCAGCTGGCTTAACACTTCTTGGTGAAAGCTGGTCCACAGAATGGGCGTGCGTGACGGTAAGTGACCTTTATTCTTTTTAACTCCCTTTTTAGACTTTTCTAATTGGACTGGTGTGGTGTTGTCAGAAGCTGGAGGGCTGAGCAGGCCGTACAGTGGGTGGGCCACACGGGAAAAGTTAGGGATGAAGGGCCTGTAATAAGAGAGGAAACCAAGCATCTGACGTACCTCTCCGACAGTTGTAGGTGTCTTTTCTTTTAGAGCCCTCACTGGCGCCATCTCTGCCGGGTCCATAGTGTAACCATCTCCTGTCACCAGCTTTCCCAGAAACTTCACACTGCGCCTGAAAATTTCACATTTCTTTGGGGTCAATTTAACACCGTGCTCTTTGTAGCGCTGGAGGACCAGACGGATGTGCTCTAAGTGGTCTTCAAAACTGTTACTGTGCACCAGGTTGTCGTCCAGATATGGGAGGCAAATAGTGTCTCTAAGGCCTGCCAAACAATGTTCCATGCTTCGCTGAAACTCAGCCGGTGCGGAGCTCAAACCGAAAGGAATGCGCACCCATTCATATAGCCCCCAGGGTGTGATGAACGCTGTCAGCGGGCGGCTCTCTTCATCAAGGCAACCCTGGTGGTACGCTTTTTCCTTGGTCTAAAACTGAGAACCAGGAACTCCCACCCAGGGCATCCAACATGTCCTGAATCCTAGGTATTGGATGGCGGTCTGGAACTGACTTACGATTGAGTTCTCGGAAGTCACAACAGAGACGGAGACTTCCATCTTTCTTGCGGACACACACCACGGGCGATGAGTAGGGAGACCTGGAGGGTGTGATCCAACCTTTGTTAAGCAGGTCTTGCAAGTACTCTTTAACTTCTTTGTGAAGAGGCTTCGGAACAGACATGTAGGTCTTTTGCACTGGGCAAGTGTTGTGTAGGGTTATGTGCATCTTAAGTGATGGGATGCAGCCTACATCATCATTATTAAATGCAAATGCCTCACATTCTGCCTTCAATACTTTCCTGACTGCTTCTTGTTGACTCTGCGTTAAATGCTGGAGATCCACAGGTGGGTCCCATTTCTTTGGTCTTTCTGTGTGTCTTTCCTCAGACTGTTCTGTATGACTTGACACTTGTGTGACTTAAACTCTGTACTGTGTATTTCTTCTTGTGGCAGTTTGTTCCCATTACTCTGAATGTCTGCAGAATAAACTGTCTTAACTGGTTCAAGGTGTCCAATAACTTTACGACTGGCCAGATAGATGGTGTAATCTGTGGTGTTAGTCACTGGAATGGGCACATATGGCACATTTTTGTCTGGAATTTTAACTAGTACATCATTATAAATGATGCCCTCCGGTGGTGGGTCAGGTGAAAACAGCATATCCTGACCTCTGGCCTGTGGACTAGTATG